>OZ010606.1:75973810-76028810 GCA_963932145.1 Acanthosepion lycidas
GATAATTATAATAGTTCCTTCAGACTGTAATGTATCTTTGAAAATCTTCAATAAACTCTCAAGATAAAAGGCTCTTGAAGTGGAAATCTAGAAATATTTTACACGAAACATTAAAAATTCCACTTGTGGTTGGAATCCTCTGATTGTTTGAAAAAGGTCCCGATAGACTCATTTATCTCTGACAGTCCAAGCCTTAAAGAAATAATAAAGAAAAAACGTGTTCTCACAAGTACAGCTCGCACCTTACAATGGGATTTCTCTATGTAAAATGTTTGTGCGTTTGTTTTGTTTTGTTTTTTTTTTTATTCATGTTTGCACAAATGTACAGTGGAATATGCTATGACGCCATTTCCGACATTAGCTCTCTGGTTGGGACCCTGAAGTAAAAGAGTGTACAGCAAAAATGAATGGAAATAATAATAATAATAATAATAATAATAATAATAATAATAACAATTACTGATTTTGCTTTTCTATTCGATACTAGATTAGACAACAAAGAAACTAAAATGATTGAAGCATAACAGGATCTAGCTATAGAGCTTTTGTATCTCGTGTTTTCGATATAACAGAGGGGAATAAACAAGGAAGACACACTCGTAGATAAGTAATGAAATAAGTTCATTACACGAAGGTACATTTACCAATTGACCTAATCCTAACTGGGTATATACCCGAGCTTCCCACAGTGCGGGATGTGTCACAAGGCCGGTTTAACGCGGGATTCCCGAGCCCTTAGGCCCGGGCCAAAATTCCCCGTAAACCCCGTAATAACGAGGACGGGTTTGTCTACGTCCCCAGACGAGACTCTGCCCTTCAGTATAGCCTTCGGGAAGAGAGTTCGACAACCACTAAGATCTTAACGCTCGCCTAAGACCTAATACTGACTCAGTATTTACCCAAGTCGCCCCCCCCAAGGCGGGATGTGGTACAAGGTCGGATTTTTAACGTGGGGCGTGTAGGGTAAAAATTCGCGGTAGACCTCGTAAAAACTAGGTCGGGTTTGTCTACTTCCCCAGACGAGACTGTACCCTTCGGTATAGCCTCGTCTGGGTTCCTCTCTGCCTTCGGGCAGAGAGTTCGACAAACACATATAGCTTAGCGCACGGCTAAGACCTAATACTGACTCCGCTTAATTTTGCTTATATATATGGTGCAAAAATAATGACGTAAAAATGTCGTTTTTTGACGTTAAAAAATACGTCAAAAACGACATTATTACGTCATTATTTTTGCACCAACCTAATAGAAAAGGGCGATTCCATTTGTTTATGTCTTATATGACAATAGTTGAAGAAGCTATGGAACATGACTGTTAAATAATTCCTGTAGTAAAAATAGTTTTGAAACATCCCCTAGATACATGAAATAGCACTTAAGAAAAATTGGAATTGCAACCAAGAATTTTGACCTGGAGAAAACTGGCATCATTTACTCTGCGCGGTTTCTGCGAGGTCTATGTATATTTCTTAAATTGTGAGGGGTCATGCTAGCACCATGCCACAAAAATTGAATTTCAATTAACTATCTCAATGTGCGATACCAAAATAATAATAATAATAATACCAAAATGCAGATTCTGTGATAAATGTCCAGAAACAATTTGCTAGCTTTTATGAGGTTGTGCGGTATTGGCACCCACTGAATGTAAAACTCGGCATGGCAGAATGGGCCAATGTCTTCAGTCGAAATTCTGCAACTTACGCGAAGGAAACTGCAAGACATGATTACAGAAATAGGCACTGTAACAATTTTATGAGATTTTACAAAGCACACAGAAAGAATAATGAAAGCTAATCGCTCAAAGATCGTTATTAGAGACCGTAAAGACAAAAATTGCCTTCTTATTGACATGGCAGTATCTGCAGACTGTAATGTATCTTTGAATACCTTCAAAAATCCATCAAAATACAAAGAACTTGAAATGGAAATCTCGAAAAAGTCGCACATGAGAACACCAACAGTTCATGTTGTAGTTGGAGCCCTCGGATTTATTGAAAAAGATTCCAGTAAACTCATTGAAGGGACCCCTTTTAGTCCATGCCTTAAAGAAAAACAAAAAAAAATATATTCACAAATACAACCAAAAAGCTTTATCTATGTAAAATATGGGTGATTTTTTTTTCAAAACACAGTCAGTTATGATACACGCGTAGGCGATCATGTATCTTTTGATACATGACTGAAAAGGCAGATTTTTTTTTTTTCCCGCCGTAGGCTGCAATTTCTTTTTGCGGTAGACCAGTTACCATCCAAGGCTATCGAACCAGGGAGAGAAGAGGGTTCATACCATATTAGCACGCAAGTGAACGTAATGGATTCGACTGGCTCGGAAGACCCACGTTAAACTCGGCCTTGTGCCACATCTACCCTCGTGGGGGGGGACTAGTAAATATTGACTGGAATTCGAACTCGCCTCTCTGATTCCTCAATCTGAGCCGCTATCCATTGCTCCACCGTGACCCCTAAAACTGCTCAGGTGAAAATCTCATGATTCCATTTCTGAACTTAGATTTATGGTCGGCACCCGGAAAGAAATGTTAATACACCAGAAATCAAAAGAAATAATAATAATAATAATAATAACAACAATAATAATAATAGCAATACCTGATATTTTTTCTCGTTAGAATGTCTTACCTATTTGGAAGTCCACAATTCTTCCATGATTTTAATATTGCTTCCACATATGGTCCGGTGCTCCTGATACATATTTAAAAATTCTTGATAAAATCAAAAGATTAATCCGCAATATTATTGGTCCGGACCTGGCATCTCGGCTTTTATCATTTTCTCACCACCGAAATGTGACTCTCCTGTGTCTTTTCTGTAACTACTTCCATAGTTTCTGTTCTGATAAAATTTCCCGTATAGTGTCTAGACTTTAAGAATTTAAGCGCAGGTCTAATATTTATTAGCAACAAGGTCTCACCAATTTACAGTTGAAATTACTAAACGTAACCGTAAATTCTATGCTAGGAGTTTCTTCTCTCGCACTTCTCGCTTGCGGAAATCTCCTCCGGCTCCGCTCTTTCCAGCCAACTTTGGTTTGGTTTGGTTTGTTTTCGTTTTACAGCATATAAACCTCAATGGGTTATTTAATGCCGACAATATTTTTATTGCTGGTAATATTTTTTTTCAAATATATTGTTGATAATTTTTTCCTTCAAAAATATATTTCTGGTAATATTTTTTCTTCAAAAATGTATCGCTGGTAATTTTTTGTTTTTCAAAAAACTATAACTGGTAATATCTTTTTTCCAAAAATGTATTGCTGGTAATAATTTTTTTCTTCAAAAACTTATTGCTGGTAATACACTTTTTACAAAGTATTTCTGGTATTAAAACCTATTTTTACACTTTCATAGTGTTTTGACCCGAGTTTAGGTGTTAACTATTTTCCCATAGCTGGGAGCCTGACAGGTGCTACTACCACAGGTCAGGATGGAACTGGGAACACCAACAATTAAGAGGTGGTTCCACGCTTCTCAAAACCTCCTGATCAGAGGCCTTGCTGTTGGACGCAGTTTATCGTCTTACCCAGGACGCGGATGTAGTTTATCGTTTTACCAAAGACGGCCAGCCAACTTTGATATTCAAAACATCAATTGCATTGTCAATCGTTATTCACACTTGATTAATCCTCTTTGATTTTTATCACTCCCTAATAATAATTCTCTGTGAAATTATTTTTAAAAAATCAGGTGCATCGTTTGCGTAGCATTTTTTTTCAAATTTTGTTCAGCAGGAAGTTGATGTCTATTGCAAGGATCCTTGGTTTCAAGCTATAATTAACAGATATTTATTTAAAATGATATTAATATAAAATCATTAAGAATTGTTTCAATCGACGTAAAGCACTGAAAAGCAAATCTACGCTTTAGAGCAAGTACATATGAATACCGGTGTTTATTCTAGTCTGTCTGTATGCCCCCCACCTATCTCTCTCCCCCTCTCTCTCTCTCTCTCCCCCTCTCTCTCTCTCTCTCTCTCATACACACAAGAGATGACAAGCGTATATATAAACAATTAAATCTTGTAACTGCAAAATTGTCCAATTCCTAGATTAAGCTTAAAACCGCTGTAACTTAGAAACGATTAAAGATATCTTACTGGAATCCTCACTATTTGACTCTACTTTGAATAATAAGAATTTATTTAGCTCTAAGTTGAAATGATGATCCCTGTTCCTGTTGTGACCTGCTGACCCAGTTTTCTTCCCTGTTGTCCCCTCTTTTTTTAAACTCGATGGTTCTTGAATGGACTTTGAAGATGGAATCCATAGTACGGATGTTGATACCATTAATGAATGTCTGAATGATCATTTTCCTCTCACCATTGCTCAATTAGGAAGACATAGAGAGGCTGACACAAAACGATTTTAACCTATTATCGTTCCAGCTGAATAACAAGGGATCTTTCAGTTATTCTTATGACAAAGATGTCAAGGTGGCTAAACGTCGAACCCCAAAACCTGGAAGAAAGAAACTCATTGATTTCGCTGTTTTTTTTTTAGATATTAAACATTTTGTGGGACGGACAATTATCCCATGTTATTACACGATTTGGACAATTTTGCTGTTACACCCGGAATATATATATATGTGTGTGTGTGTGTGTGTCTGTGTGTATGTGTGTGCATAATAATTAATAAGTTCAAGTAATAAGTCCGTCTTTTAAATTTTTGTTTTGATTGTTTAAAATTTTTGAAGAAGCTGTCAATCCGAATGAAAATTTGTGGAAAAATAGTGCATTGGTACTGAATTTGAATTGTAGCGTTCAAAAGTTACCACTGCGTAATTAACAAAAACTTGTCTACCAAACTGACGATAGTCAGTTCTTGATAATGACTGTGTTGTCAGAAAGTAGTCGAAAAAAACAGAATACAAACGATGAACTTTGGGCACATGCGCCTATATATATATATATATATATATATATATATATATATATATATATATATATATATATATATATATATATATACAGTTCAAGAAATAAATTCGGATTACTAACAGATAAAACGAGAATGTCTAATATCAAGAATATTTAACATAGAATAAAATAAAGGAGAAAAAAATTAATTATTTTTAATAATATGTGGAAATCTCCGCCTTTTACCTGAAGACGAGAAACCCGTGTAGTAAAATTATGGAAAATAAAGAATAATATTTAAAAAAAAAATCCACATTATAACCAAAACGTTTGCGGTATCTTTCTTCTTTTTAATATAAACACTTCTCTCTCGTTGGAACTACTATAAGCTCTTCCTTTTATATATATATATATATATATATATATATATATATATATATATATATATATATATATATATATGCATTCTATTAAGAGAAAGAACAAATGTAGTAAAACTTCACAGTTCGTAGTATTTACTTTTTTAAATGTGCCCAATAAAAAGTAGACAAATATATCGTTTTAATATTTTTATTATACAAGATTATAATAAAAATATTTTACATCGCGACACGAAAGCTTTCATGTTTTCAATACTCTTTTAGGCGATGACTGGTAATTGGTGATATTAAGGAAATTTATAAACAGAACGTTTTACGCTAGAGTAGATCTGCCTTTCATTTGGTTAATTAAGATATACTCACAATTCTAACTTTATGCCCCCTTTAAACTTTGCTAAAAGAGCTAACGTTTTGTTTTACATTTGTCTAAAAATTATTTTGCTCTGTTTTAATGAAAATAAACATTGAGCGCTTTTTGTAAGTCAGTTTTAACATTTAATAGACAATATTGTCCTTTATCTCATAATTTATATATATATATATATATATATATATATATATATATATGTATATATAAATGATATATATATATATATATATATATATATATATATATATATATATATATATATATATATATATATATATATAATAGTAATAATCTTATAAATATAAGAAATCCGGAAAACCTTGGGTACTTTGATATGTAAATAAACAGACTAATACCCAAGGGGAAAAAGGTACAACAAAAGAAAGAACAAAGAACATGTACGTCAGCCGAAGACACTCGTCTAGCATCCAAGTTCAGAGTCCAAAGAAAAAAAACCGATACGTGTAAGTAAAATTATATATATATATATATATATATATATATATAGATAGATAGATAGATAGATAGATAGATAGATATATTAGGTTGGTGCAAAAATAATATCGTTTTTTGACGTATTTTTTAACGTCAAAAAACGATATTATTTTTGCACCAACCTAATAGATAGATAGATATGAAGGAATAAAGAGTTAAAGAACAAATAGAAAACCTTTATCAAACTAACATATTTGATTTTTAATAAAGTTTCATCAGAGATTTTTCTAAGTCTCCGACGAAGCTTTATCAAAAGTGAAAGATGTTAGATCGATATATATTTCTGATTTGTTCTTTATTTTATCATCCTCTCAGATTCCTATCCATATTTGATCTACATTTGATCTTTAACTCTTTCATATATATATATATATATATATATATATATATATGTGTGTGTGTGTGTGTGTGTGTGTGAATATGTGTTTTGATAGTGTAATAGCCATATGAGTATACTGCAATTTGAAGCCTAAATGTTATTCACCCTATTACCTGTAAGTTAAACAAGAGATATCATAATAGAAAATGTCTATAAATATTGCACCTCCAAAATGAAAACAGACAATTCTCAAGGAGCTGCTACTTTCCTGCTCCAGACAAGTTCTCTTTTTTTTTTTAGGAAATTGTATAGACTCAAACGTCTATGTCGCCATGGGATGAATTATCCCGTCCGCCAACCGTATTAGAATTTTACATATCAACACAGAATACTAGTCTATAGAAATTATCTGCACATTAAGTAGAAGCTAGAAGGAAACAAATTATAAGAAAACAAATACATTAATATATACCACTGATGTCTAAAGACAAATTAAACTCTTCACTTGCTGCAAAAACTAAAAAACTCTAACTTGAACACCGCTAAAGATACAACAAGCAAATAAAAGATTCAATGTTGTCTATGAATTAAAACAAATGTTGCTTATGAATTCGTTTCCTCACTTAAAAATTCATGGATTGGTGGCACAATCACAATATTAGGCCACGGATTAACTTGTTATTTATCTGAAAATAGTTAATTAAATTCAGTAGCATTAGTAAACTTAACACCATCACTTGATAAGACACCAGAAGTGTTGAAACAAAATGGCTATTTTTATAGTGATTATATGTTTATGCTATAATTTTCGATTAAATACTTATATTTGTTCTACTCTGTATAGAGCACTGTTTTAAGAATAGAATTTGTTGGGTATTGGAATTTATTCCGTATACACCAATCCTATACTTGGATATATATATATATATATATATATATATATATATATATATATATATATGATGTAAATCTATTTAAACCCAGTGGGTGAAAAAACCTGGATAGCACAATTTTCAAGTCAATTTGCATCCGAGAAAAAAAATGGAAAAAAAAATTAAAGAAACCTCCAAACAGGGCGATAGAAATCGCCCTGTACCTTAAATTTCTGGTACAAAGAGAAAAAAGACATAGCGAGTAGTAAGTTAAGACAAAGTCTACTCAATAGACTAAGTAGAGCAAAAGTAAAAAAAATGATCTTATTACATATATATATATATATATATATATATATATATATATATATATATATATATATATATATATATATATATGGGGGGGGGATGTATGGAGGTGGGTCTGTGATTCTTATTGAAAACTTCTATAGCAGGCCCAAAAGAAATACACAGGTTGACAAAATCTCTTAACACACACATACACGCGCGCACACACACACACATACATACATATATATATATATATATGTGTGTGTGTGTGTGTGTGTGTGAAAAGTGTGTGTATATAAATATAAATAAATATATATATATGTACAATTATTTATATATTATATTATATGCGCGGTACTTATTAGAAAGCGCTCAATATCAGAGATAGAGCTAACATATTTGGTTGGATAGATGTGAGTTTGTGACCCTGGGTTTCACGCTTTAGCGATCGTCAAACAAACTGATTAATTTTTTTTTTAAATTTTGTTTTATGTAGATTGCGTGTATTGGTGTTATTGTGGAAGTGATGGGGGAAACTTCGTCGTTTTGTCATCGTACTAGCTCAAACATCGATGTATGCAGACACATATACATACTTGATCGTCCGTCGGGACTCATACATATATAAACATATATGGGCAGTTTCGGATATGACATATGTATGTATACGGGTGGTGTTGTGTCTATACATACGCATTTGTATGTTGAAATTTAAAGATTGGAAGTGTGGCGGAAATGTCTCGTGAATGTCTCGTGAAGGTATACATGTCATATTTTTATTTTTCCGCTGAATAATATTTCCTGGCATGTATGTATATACGTGTGGTGGGGTTTGTGTGAAATTATGATAGGTAAAAAATTATTATTATTTATATTTATTTTTAAATTTTTGAAAAAAATGGGAGTTTATTTGTTATATATAAAGCTGGTTATTGGTTTGTTTTTGATGACTGTGTATATGTAACAGGTAGAAATTTGTAATCCTTATTGGTTATTTTATATGGTGATGTTTAATATTTAATATGCTGGGTGAGAGGGTAGTTTGATTTAATAACGGGTCTATATGATATGATGTGATAGTAATGTTGCAAGGGACTGGAGGCAATGATAATATAATTAGCTAATAGTTATTGTAAATTGGTAGAAATTGTAAATTGGTAGAAATGATTAGTAACGGTGGTGGGAGAATGATAAAATCATGAATGTAGTTATAGTGCTGGTAGCTTGAACTAAAAAGTGGTTGCTGGTGTTTTATTTTATTTTGTTATATGTACTAATTTATTTTGGTATAAATCCTGATAATAAGTATTCTGTGTAAAATTATGGTAGTTGAAGATTGCTATAATTTTTAATTTTTAATTTACAAAAATATTATTGCTATTATATTAAAGCTGGTTATTTCCTTTTTTTTACTGTGTATATTTGACTGGTAGAAATTTCAGTTTGTAATCCTTATTGGTTATTGTTATGGTGGTATTAAATATGCTGGGAGAGGGGGTAGTATACGTTAATAATTATGGCAGGATTATATGGTAATGGTAGATGTGGTGTGATAGTAAATATAAGGGGGTTGGTGGCAATGATAATATAATATAATAGTCTTGGGATAATTAGTTTTATCATTTAATATTAAATATTTTATACTGTTTTATACTGTATTAATAGGATTCACTTGGATTATATAGCAACGGATTATGTGTAGGTAGCCGTGTGGTTAGAACGTTGGCGTTTTTACCCTGAGACTCGGATTCAAATCTCACTATTGTCGATTTGTCAGGAAGGATCCCAGCGTGCGGCACCTTTGGAAAGTGCTTGAAAGCCATACCACGTGTTGACCCATGCCTTGTGAGTTTAATTGGATAGACGAACACTTTCGGGTGTCGTCGGCCACGATGACTTATGAGAGCTGTGCTAGCACGAAGTCACAAGTCATCTTAGCCGAGACATCTATCAGAGATAGAACGGATGTAAATATAAATATAAAAGTGAACATTGAAGTCAACACTCAGAGCCAATAGGCGGCTTGACAATTGCGTCTAGCATGAAACAGCCTGTCGCCTCTGAGTGTTGTCTTCAATGTTCACTTCATATATATATTAGGTTGGTGCAAAAATAATGACGTAATAATATCGTTTTGTGACGTTAAAAAATACGTCACAAAACGACATTATTGCGTCATTATTTTTGCACCAACCTAATATATATATTTAATATATATATATATATATATATATATATATATATATATATATATATTCATATACTTTAATTATATTTCAATTAATATATTAATTGATATTTAATTATATATATATATATATATATATATATATATATATATATATATATATATATATATATATATAAGCTTTCCCTGACGATCCGCTTAGGTGAAACTTTGGTAGGTTTGTCTGGCTCTCTAGGTTTGACTAGTTCTGCTCTAATTTTGTATTGAGCACATTTAAGTTAGTTGGCTAGTTTTTTTTCTTTGGGCTTTGGACCTGTATGCTATAAGATTATTTTCGACAGACGTTCATGTTCCTAGGTCTTTCTTTTTTTAAAACCTTTTTTCCTTCGAGATTGATTTGACCACTAGCAAATCAAGAAACCGAAGGTTTTCCGAGACGAGTGTAGTTACCTATATATATATATATATATATATATATATATATATATATATATATACGATGAAGCGTTGTGAAGCTATTGGTTAGACAAAAAAAATAGTTCCTTTAAAAACACTGTGCTTTTTCAATTGTACAGATTTCCTAAGTGTGTTGGTCTGAGAACTTTTCAGAAATTGAAAAAATTTCTACATATATATATATATATATATATATATATATATATATATATATTATTTGTCTCACTCTGACGGACAGCTTTTGTACTATTTTCCCTGTGTACTTATGATTAGCAGCAGAAACCCACGACTGAATTAATATTTCGGCTCGTAAAAAGAGGAAAGCGAAAAAATCAAGAGGCGCGAAATAGACAAGCAGCTAATCTTGTGTCCTCTGCTCAGAATAAGCGTCATAAACTATATTCTTTGCTCAACTTCATCCACACCCGTGAGCCATTGTCCACCAAATAAACTGGTCGGAGGTCGACGTTATAAGACGTCTATTGGATAATAGCTGGTGATTTAAGGCTTGTCGGCCCGGCTTGTATTATAAGAAAAGGCCAGTTATCATAAAATCGCCATATATAAGGGTTTGCCGACTGTCAAGGAATATTCAGTAAAGAAATGAAAAGTGTACTTTATGATGAGGACAAAATGTCCGTTCTCCATATAGACAAGACAGACATCGACAGTCAGCAGTCACTGAACAATAATCAATGAAAACATATTGGACAACTTTAATTTCGACATGTTTCGCCAGTGGATCGGCGTCATACGATAAAGGATTTTAATTCAACAAAATCTGCATTAGCGAGACAAAAAGAAATCTACACTAAACACATATATATATATATATATATATATATATATATATATATATATATATATAATAATGATACAATATGATAATCCGTATGAAATTTCCTGGAGGATATAGATCCAGCGCGAGCTCTATGTCAAAAGACAGACCAGAATTATTATTAATTAAAGAATATGAAGCACTTAAAATCCCAGGAAATAATTTTTATTTCATGAGAGCTCTAAAAATCAGCTCTCAATCTTCAAGACTTACAAAGTAGTGTAATTTTTGTAATTTAATAGATTAAATTACAAAAATTACACTACCCACCAATTTCTAATCCCATTTTTCCTCTCAATTCGTTGTTCGAAGTTTTTCCTGATGATCCTGAATCCTTAAAAAGGATTTTGGGTGAAATAAATTATCGTAATGGTACCTTAAAGTGGCTTGTTTTTCATTATATATATATATATATATATATATATATATATATATATATATATATATATATATATATATATATATATATATATATATATATATATATATAAGTGAATATTGAATTCGACACTCAGATGCAACAGACTCTTTCATGCTAAACGCAATCGTCTGGTGATCTGATGATTGTGTTTAGCATAAAACAGTTTGTCACCTCTGAGTGTTGACTTCACTATTCACTTTAATATTAACATAAGTTCGATTCCTGATACTGATCACATTATCCCATAAGTATAGCTTATAGAGATAAATTTTATTTAAGAAAAAAGTGTCTCTAGCAGGATTCGAAACCGCGTCACACGAAGCAAGGGAAAACGTAGTTAGATCCAACGTGCTTCATTCCTTTATTCAGGACACTGAGGATGAAAATATGAAATTTTTGAATGTTTTCGGTCCCGCAACATCAAATCCATCTCAGAAGAATTTAAACATAAGAATCGCATTGTTCAATGAATTCTTAGTAAGTTAATGTCTTATTCAGTCTTTTTAGCGAAGAGATTTCGGCATGAATTAAATTACGAATTAATTGCTTGGTCTGTTTTGTTTTACGACATATATACCTCAATGGATTATTTAATACCGACAAAATTTTTATTGGTGGGAATATTTTTTTTAAAAATGTAAAGCCGGTATTATTTTTTTTTTTTTAAATTATTGCTAGCAATTTTTTTTTTCAAAAATGTATTGCTGGTAATATTTTTCTACAAAAATTCATTGCTGGTAATAATTTTTTTACAAATTATTTCTGGTATTAAAACCTATTTTTATACTTTCATAGTATTTAGACCCTACTTTGGGGGTTAACTATTAGCCCATAGCCGGGACCCTAACAGGTACTATCGCCACCGGTCAGGGTGGATCTGGGAACACCAGCAATTAAGAGATGGCTCCACGCCCCTCAAAACCTCCTGATCAGAGGCCTTGCCACTGGACGTTGTTTATCGTCATACCCAGGACACGGATGCAATTTATCGTGATACCCAGGACGGTTAATTCTTTGTACGATTACCTCTTTAAGATATAATATACACACATACATACATACATACATACATACATATATATATATATATATATATATATATATATATATATATATATATATACTACACAATCTAATATATTTTAATATATCTATATAAAACAGAGATAAGTTTACTCTGACAATTATGCATAAAATTCAAGAGATAACTGAAGATGTGGAAATAATTTATGAGTTCACCCTGCATAACATTCTTCTTAATGCTGCCTCCCTAAGGACATGGCCGATCATGGTTCTCCATAATTTCCTATCCATTGTGGCCTCTAGAAGGTTCTTTTTTTCTTTTGCTAAGGCTCCCACCCACGTTCTTCTATCCATTCAAGCAAACACCTCAATATACCCTGTGAGTGTTAATTTTTCCTATCACTCCTTTTTTATTATCGCCAGATTAAGTGTAGCTTAATAAATACTAATAATGCACTTCTGAAATAATGGCTATGTTTCAGCTACAGAGCCAGTCTGTGGTTTAAATTGCGGAGTAACAGATAGCAGAACAGATTCACCACACGAGATATAAAAGGGTAGTTACTAGCCGGGTGAACAACCAGTTTCAGATGCAGAATTGTCCTTAGCTTACACTGGTTTCCAACTAAGGCTAGAGAGACCGCTTTTCCCTTCTATTAACCCCTGGAGTAGGGGAAGAGATAGATAATTGTGCTATGGTGAATGTAGCGTTCTCGACAGGAATTTTGTTGATAACCGCTCTTCTAAGCGCGCAACATTACATTCTGAAAAGCCATAGGTTTTGTTTTTAAATAAAATCAAATACAAATTGAGCGCCCCGTGAGGTTCGAACTCGCTATTGACGCCATAGACAGCGAAACTAGTATATTAACCCCTAATCTACGACGAGGAGTGTGAACTTAAACAATATAGATAAAAAAAAGAGACCTTCATATACGCCTGGGTAAATTCTTTCTGATTGTTACAAACGCTATTTTCTTTACAGCGTATATTTTAAGCGTGGGTCAATTGAGATTATTTTCTTTCGGTTAAATTTGCTTGGACGTTTTCTGAAATCAAAGAAGACGTCCATGACGCATAAAAGAAAACATAATGACCAGCGTATTTATTGTAACAACAAAATCAGATTTGAGGGGAGAATGAGCACGATTATTTGCAGCATTTTTTCTTTTCTCTCTCTCTCTCTCTCTCTCTGTCTCCCTCTCTCTCTCTTTCTCTCTCTCTTTCCATCTCCCCTCACCTCATCTGGCATCGAATTACCCCATTTCATCTCTACACCGGACACGCTCACTCTCAACTATACTTATTCTTTAATCCCAAGGTTTTAATTACTTGTTTGCTATTGTTAGAAAGCTCCGTATCCCTTTTATTATAGCTGGGTCCCGTCTGGATTGGCTGTTTTGATGGCTCGCCATGTTGTTACGATTAGGGAAAAGGATTGAAAGACTGACGGCTGGTGTTCGAATATCGCTGCATCAAATGACTGGGCTTCTTTGGTTTGTGAAGCGTCCAAAACTTGGGGTGTTGGTTGTAGGACTGGCATGCAGGAGTTAGAACCAGAGATTTTTGAATTCTTGCCTTCTGTATGGAAAGAGATCTTGATTAACTTTTCTGTTGTTCTTAAGAATCGAGTTTGGCCTTTGTTTACCTTAGTGGAATGATAAGATTCCATTGGGAAGACTAGAATATCAAGGTTCTTCTTGCTAGATACGTTGAGGGATGGTCATGAAAGAAACGGGATCAGGAAAGTAAAATAAAAGGAAAGAAATAGAATGAAAGCATTTTCAAGGAATGAAGAACATCGGATCTAACGATGTTTTCCCTTGCTAGCGGGACGCGGGTTCGAATCCTGCCAGAGAGCACTTTTTTTTTCTTTAATAAAATTTATCTCATATTCCGGGAGACGAAAATAAATAAATATACTATTTAATAAATAAACGGAGCCTTTACTCAAATATGGGAATCCTCTAAAAATAACGTTTAAGTGATGAAAAATAAAGAAGAAAAAAATTTAAAACAAGTGAATGAAGAAAGAAAATAGTGTTGTAGCATATTTACGGATGATAATGGCTATGTCCCCATTCACATAAATACAGTAGTAAATACTGTATGTTGGTCTGCAATTGGAGATTCATTGTGGAATTCACTTGAGTCACTTCTAGCAGTTGACTACTTCTTCTACGCACCACTGGTGAATTTTATATGTGTTGTTCAAGTCCTAAGTATTATTATTCATTACCTTCGTGTAATTATTCTATTCAGTAACCTTTCCTAGGTTACAATAGATAGATATGAACAGACTGAGATAGATAGATAGATAGATAGATAGATAGATAGATAGATAGATAGTGTTGTAGCATACTTACGGACGATAATGTGTATGTCCCCATTCCCATAAATACAGTAGTAAATACTGTATGTTGGTCTGCAGCTGGAGATTCATTGTGGAATTCACTTGAGTCACTTCTAGCAATTGACTACTTCTACGCGCCACTGGCGAATTTTATATGTGTTGTTCATGTCCTAAGTATTATTGTTCATTACCAACATTCATTTGATTATTCTATTCAGTAACCTTCCCTAGGTTACAACAACAATATTGCATTTAATTTTTTGAAAGAGAGTTCCACAAGCCAGAGACGTGAGCATAGAATTTACGGTTACATCTGTAAAATGTTAAGAATTTGCCAACAATTGAGTACTACTGAGTAAAGTTCATCAGAACATTTACCATGAAAAGGTACAGAGAAGCTATGTTACGGTGACGAGAAAGTGACTGAAGCCAATATGTCAGGCCAGGATCGATAACAATGCATATTCTTCTGCATATTTTATCAAGAATCTCTAAATACATACCTGACCATATAATGTTGTATGGAATTTTTCTGAGCAAAGATGTAGCATTCATTTTCAATTACTTCTTTTTCTTAAATTGTTTCACCCACAAGCAAGGTATAATGCCACTAAGACACAAAAGATGGCTGAGTGTGAAAGAGTATAAGAAAAATAAAATATTATTAAGGAAATAGAACAATAAAAGAAAAGGAATTAAGAAGACAGTATATAACAACTGTTGTAGCATATCTATAGACAATAGTGGGTATGTCCCCATTCACATAAATACAGTAGTAAATACTGTATGTTGGTCTGCAGTTGGAGATTTGTCTCCATCTGTGCTGGTCAAACTCTATGTCTCCGGGCAGAGAAGATTCCCAGACGAGGCTATGTCTAAGGGCAGAATTTCGTCTCACGGGGTCTAAGGGAAATTTTTGGCCGAGCCTACGGGTTCTGATACCCCACATTAAATTCGGCCTTGTGCGACATCTAACCGCGTGGGGCCGTTGGTAGATACCCTGCCGTTGGAGATTCGTCTCCAGCTGTGCTGGCCAAACTCTCTGCCTCCGGGCAGTGAGGTTTCCCAGACAAAGTTATGTTTAAGGGCAGAATCTCGTCTCAGGAAACAGCTACCCGGACGCATTTTATCTACGTGTCTACGGGGAATTTTTAGCCGAGCCTACAGGTTCGGATACCCCGCATTAAATTCGGCACATCTGACCGCGTGGGACAGTTTGTTTATATCTTGCAGTAGGAGATTCATTGTGAAATTCACTTGACTCACTTCTAGCAGTTGACTACTTCTATGCAACGCTGGCGAATCTTATATGTGTTGTTCTTGTACTAAGTATTATCCTTCATTACAAATAGTGAATAATTTAAAAGAAAAAATAGAATATTAAAGAAATGAAGAAATTAATGAAATTAAATTAAAGAAAATTAAAAGAATGACGTTAGAAGAAAAGAAAAAGAAAGAGTTAACGAAAGAATCTAAGTTGAAGGAAGGAAGAAGAAAGGAAAGAAAAGTAAAAGAATGAAAATAAACAATAAATAAGAAATAAAAAGAATGTAGACGAGAGAAGGGAAAATTAAAGAAAGAAAGAAAGAAAAAAGAAAGAAAGGTAGCCTGCAAAAAGGAAATGTTGGAAGAAGGTAGATATCATGAAGAGACGAATGAAAGAATGAAAGAAAAGCAAATCAGAAAGATAATATGAGAAGAAAGAAAGAAAGAAAGAAAGAACAAAAGGTAGCCTGCAAGAAGGAAATGTTGGAGGAAGGTAGATATCATGAAGAGACGAATGAAATAATGAAATAAAAGCAAATTAGAAAGAAGATGTGAGGAGAAAGAAAGAAAGAAAGAACGAAAGAAAGAAAGAAAGAGGAAAGAAAAATTTTAAGAAAAAGAAGAAAAGATGAGTAGAAATATAAGTCAATGGAGACTGAAGAAAAAGAAAAGAAAACTAAAGAAAGATGGAAATAAAAAAAATGTCAAGAAAGAAAGACGCAAAAAAACATTATCGAAAGCAGTAATGAGAGAAAATTAAAAAATAATTTTTTCTCAGATAAAGAATGTTTAAAAGAAAGATAAAGAAGTAAAATGAAAATGAGAAAGAAAACAGAGAGAGAGAGAGAGAGAGAAGGTGGAAAATGAAAGAAAGAAAATACAGAAGGATTTTTTTAAAAACAAAAAAAGAGAAAACTTATAGAAAGTTAAAGCAGCGAAAAGAAAAAAAAAGAAAGAAATATAAATTGAATAAAGAAAATAAATGAATGAAAAACTGAAAAAACAGAAAGGAGAAATGAAATGAAACAAAGATGAAGAAAAGACGTAAAATACAGAAGAAAATATCTTAAGTGAATAAAAAGACGAAAAAGCAAAAAATGAAAGAATGAATATAAAAAAGAAGAAAAAAAAAGATATTTTTAAAAAGAAAATATAGAAAATAAAGCCAGGAAAGAAAATAAAAAAGAATTTTGGAATGAAGATAGAAAGAAAAACTAAAAAAAAATACACCAAAGGATGGGAATAAAGAAATGAAAAAAAATCCAATACAATCACTTACGTGTTTATACCTTTAGGAAATGTATGAATCTTCGTCTTCATATCCCTCTAGCTATGGGTATATAGCAGGCCAAACCGGATTCTATACATACATACATACATATATATATATATATATATATATACATAGATATATATATATATATATATATATATATATATATATATATATATATATATATATATATATATATATAATTATTTATTTAAAAATATGATTCTAACGCTATATATATAATTATTTATTTAAAAATATGATTCCAACGCTCTCTCTCTCTCTCTCTCTATATATATATATATATATATATATATATATATAATTATTTATTTAAAAATATGATTCCAACGCTTTATATATATATATAATTATTTATTTAAAAATATGATTCCAACGCTTATATATCTATCTATCTATCTATCTATCTATCTATATATATATATATATATATATATATATATATATATATATATATATATATATATTTATTTATTTAAAAATATGATTCCAACGCTTTATATATACATATAATTATTTATTTAAAAATATGATTCCAACGCTTTATATATATCTATATATTCATATATATATATATATATATATATATATATATATATATATATATATATATATATATATAATTAACAAATCGGAGACTTCAGAAAGCCATGGTAACATTTTATATTTCTCCATGTTAATATTTTATATTTCCTCATAAAAAAGAAAGAAAACTAAAATAAATTCGACAAGGAAAAAAAGAAAAAAATATGGATAAAGTAGGAAATGGCTGAAAAGAGAAGAAAAGAGATTGAATGAACAAACAAAATAGTAAAGCAAAGACTTTATTTTATTTATTTTTTATTCTTTTAATCGAGTTTCGATTTTGTCTTTAGTTCCGTATAAATCCAAACAAGCCAGATTCATCCGTCCTCTATTTTCTTGCTTGAAAGCTTCAAAGAAATAATTAAGCCGGCTCAAAAGTTAAAAGGAATGAAAAGAAAGAAAATTGAAATAAACAAAATAATAGTGGGTAAATAAAAAGAAGGAAAGAAAGAAAGTAAAAATAACGGAAAATAATGAAAGCCAAAAGAAAGAAAGAAGAAAAAAGATTAAATATTATGGAAATTAAAGGTAAATGAAAAGTCAGAAACGAAAACTTAGATAAATGGAAATAAAAGAAAAAAAAAAGATCGAAGGAATTGAAATAAGGAAAATTAGAATGTAAAAGAAAGAAAGAAAGAAAGAAAGAAAGAAAGAAAGAAAGAAAGAAAAATTGAATTAAGCGAAGAATTAAGTGAATGGGAATTAAAAAAAAAAGAAAGGCAGGAATTAAAATAAGGAGAAGTAAAATTCAAAAGAAAGAAAGAAAGAACTAAAAAAGAAGACTGCAAAAAATCGAATCGAAGTTAAACGAACCGAAAGAAAGAAGAATGGAAATAACCCAAGGTACGATAAAGGAAAAGAAAAAAGAAAATGAAACAAAAAGAAAAAAAGAAAAAAGAAAAGAAACAACAAGAAAGAAAAGAAAAAAGAAAAGGAAACAAAAAGAAAGAAAAGAAAAAAGAAAAGGAAACAAAAAGAAAGAAAAGAAAATAAAGGAAAGAACTGAAATAAGTAACAGCAGAATGTAAAAGAAAACAAAGAAAGAAAAGACGACATAAAACAGGTTGTATATAAATAAATCTGGGTGAAATCTTTGTCACTTACACCATATGTGTGTGTGTGTGAGAGAGAGAGAGAGAGAGAGTGTGTGTGTGTGTGTGTGTGTGTGTGTTTTTGTACGGATGCGATTGCGGAGGCGGCAGTGGGGAGGAAGTGAAGTTGAAAATGTCTCTAATGATCAGCAAATTGGAAGATCAAAGGTCCACAATTCCTTTCCCATTTTCCCGGTTATGTCGCTCATTCTTAAGTTAACTTCCATTCTTGGGGAATATCCAGCCTCACCCAGAAGCCTCCAGATTCGGCTGGTCAAATATCTAATTAACAAGGTAAATAAAACGTCAAGCAAAGAACAACAACCAGTGGAACGCGAGGCGATATTTGAATGGGAAACAAATTCCACTCCTGATGACCAGGCAAGAGATATTTAGAATTGTATATTTAACCTTTTATTGCCACCTAACGTCTACCTACATTTATTCACAGATGAACATGGCGGATATATACGTCATTAATGTTGGGTTTGAGTCGTGACTTAATTGCTTAGTACATATCAACGCTAGTGGTCGATGGTCGAGCCATTGTAATAGCTATTATTCAGATGGTGGTTTTTGGACATGGGATATTTTAATGGCTTCTGTGATCTCTCTCGCGTCATCAGATAAGAGGCTATAGTATGAGGTAAATAATGATATGTATTAAAATGGGTATTTAAATTAATGTAAACAGGATTAACTTGAGTTATTTTGAAAATATATTAGAATAATGCAAAAGTTATACTGAGAATTAGTTTAGTAGCTTGAAGTAATGGATAGTGGCTCGGAATGAGGAATCATAGAGCTGAGTTCGATTTCTAGTCAAATCCATTACGTGTTAATACCTTTGCGAAAGGTATGAATCCTGTTCTTCCCCCCTTCCCACACAGCCATGGGCAGATAGCAGGTCAGACCAGATTATATATATATATATATATGTATATATATATATATATATATATATATATATATATATATATATATATATATATATATATATATACATACATATCTGGTCAAATAGCAGGTCAGACCGTAATATATATATATATGATCGAAATAAAAGTGTAAATCTTAATGTTACTAGACATATTAAAAACGTATATTAGCAGGTCAGACCAGAATCTACATACATATATATATGGTCAAATAGCAGGTCAGACCGGATTATATATATATATATATATATATATATATATATATATATATATATATATATATATATATATATATATATATATATATATATATATTAACAAATCGCGAATTATAAAATATTACCATGGCTTTCTGAAGACTCAGAATTGTTAATTAATTATTGCTCGCTTTACTACATTGAGCTCTCGGGATTTTTTATACTCCCTGGAATTATCCATACGGATTAGCAATTAACTTTATCATATATATATATATATATATATACTTGGATGCTAACTGGTCTACCGCAGAAGGAAATCGCTACCTACTGCAGGGAAAAAATTCGAATGATACATGACTGACGAGGCAGATAGATGCATCGAAAGATATATGATCGCTTAAGTGTGTATCACGCATGGCGCATAAGTGACTGATTGAAATGTACAAAAATTTGTCCTCTCAACGGAATTATTCAAGTTTTACATCCAAGAGACCCTGAAAGAATTAGAAGTTCTACCAGGATTTATTATTGCCGTATACACTCTTAATGAGACAAGATATGCAGATGACATAATGTTGATAGCAGACACAGAAAAGAATCTTCAGGACTTCTTAGATAAAGTAGTAAAGAATGCGAGACGCAAGGAATAAGAATCAATTGATTCATTAATACATTTTTTACGGTTTTTCCAACCCTTTGCAGGTTATTTATAGCCGGAATATATATTTTAGAGTATTATTTGTTTTTTTGTTTTTTTAATAATAATGGTTTAGTGCAGGGGTTGGCACCCACCGGCTCTGGGCCACACCCAGGCCCCGGCCTACATCCAGCCCCCAGGTCACATCCGACTATCGAGCCAAATCCAGCCCCCGGTTTCATACCCAACACCTATCCAGCGATAAATTTTTATCCAGCCCACCAGCTTAATAGCTAGGAAGTAATTATCTAATTAATTTGTGTAGAAAATGGCAAAAAAAATCCTTTGGAGTTAATTGACTTCCAATGCGACGAATTTTTGAAATCAAAATTTACTTCCTAATCCACATCTGACTTCTGCAAGAAATATGTTTTGACAAGCGGAAAATATAAAACATCTTATTACACAATACGAAAATGATGGTATTATTATTTGGAAGTACATATACTTGGGAACACTATTTTTTTAAAAAAAATGAAAAATACTAAAAGTTGTTTAAGAACAAGCTTGGGTGATGACGACCTGAATGATGTTTTGCTCTTGTCATCAACTAATATATCCCCGGATGTAGAGAGGTTATCGAACAATAAACAGAAACAAGAGTTTCATTAAATGATTTGCCATTTCTAACTGCATTTCATTTGTTGTAAGGAATTTGCATTATTTTGTTGATTTTGTTCGTTATTATCCTGTTCTTCCTGAAGTTGTTTCTTCTTTTAACATCCAGGCAGCCTTCTGGATGGAGTGGTCTGAGATCAAGGCAGTTTGTTATAATACATTTGATATCATGGCACTGGATTGAGACAGTACTTAGATTTTGATATCATGGTCCTGGACTGAGTCAGTGCTTAGATTTTGATATCATGACACTGGACTGAGACAGTGCACAGATTTCTGGTCAGTTCTCTCCAAAAAGGTTGCTGGTTTGGATGGACAAGCTTAATGCATTTGATTTGGTTGATTTTTTTTTTACGGCATATCAACACTAATGGGTTATTTAATGACAACAATATTCTTAGGATTACTTCGTATGAATAGAATATGTATTCTTTGAGTTGTTTTGGTTTAGTTAATTTTGTTTTACAGCATATCAGCCTCAATGGGTTATTTAATGCCGACAAAATTTTTTATTGCTGGTAATATGTTTTTCTTCAAAAATTTATTTCTGGGAATAATTTTCCTTGAAGAAATCTATAGCTGGTCAGATTTTTTCAAAGAATGTATAACTTTTTATATTGCTGGTATTTTTTTTTTTTATTAAGTATTGCTGATAATAATTTTTGCCTTCAAAAATTATTGATGGGAATAATTTCTTTATCACAAAGTATTTCTTGTATTAAAACCTATTTTTACACAAGTTTGGGTTTTGACCCCAGTTTGGGGTTTAAGTATTTGCCCATAGCTGGGACCCCTAACAGGTGCTACCACCCCGGGTCAGGGTGGACCTGGGAACACCAGCAATTAAGAGGTGGTTCCATACTCCTCAAAACCTCCTGACCGTAGTTTATCGTCATACCCAGGACGACTTAATGCATTTATTGGTACACAGAGTATGTCAAAAAAATCAGACATTTTGAATATTTGAATTTAGTTCAGGGGTCGGCAAACCCAGGTCACATTTGGCCCTCCAGCTTGGAGGTTGCTGACCTGGATACTAATTATCTAAGTAATTTGTGGGCAATTGACAGAAAAAAAACATATTGATTCGAGTTAATTAACTTCCAATGCAACAAATTTTTTAAATCAAAATTTCATTCCGAATCCACCGCTGACTTCTCACAAGAAATATGTTTTGCCAAGCGGAAAATATAAAAGTCTATTGAAAAATATGAAAATGATGGTATTATTATTTGAAAGTTCATATGCTTGTGAACAACTTTTTCGAAAATGAAATATACTAAAAGTCGTTTAAGAACAAAATTGTGTGATGACCTGCTGGTTTGCTTTTGTCATCGACTAATATATCCCCTGATGTGGAGAAGTTATCGAACAATAATCAGAAACAAGTTTTGGCGGATTTCACCACATTAATTTAACTTTAGATTAGGAAGCAGGGCTGACGCAGAAAAGGATAAGCCAAAGACATTGTTATACATAAAATATGTATTTAAAAGATGTACAATATCAAACAATGATGTGAAAGATAGCACGCATTCAAGTAAGAAAAGGTTGAATAAAACAAGAGTTGTTTCTCTTTAATTGTTATTTTAGTGTTCTAAAGTTCATGAGATTCTCTTGTAAGGATTGTTCTTGAAAGATTTTTCTGTGTAAGAAGAGTTTATGCGAGTGTGTACAAGGTATGGTCAGCATGTGAATGGTGTGTGTGAATGAGAAAGTTGGCGCATGGTTTCAACTGTGGTGATTTCGTTTGGCAGTTGAAATTCTCACTGATGAGATAAAAAAGACCTTAGCTTAAATAAGCGAATGTGGGCTCCAATTGGCTGCGCGGGAAGAATTATTCTTCACGTGCAAACGATCTGATCGGTTGGCATCGACCAATCAGCGAGTGAGCTTTGGTTGGCATCGACCAATCAGCGAGTGAGCTTTGGTGAGACTTAAAAAAGCTTCTCTCATCCGCTTCTCCCAAAAGTGCACAAAATTGTCTACTTAAAAATAGAGCGATTTCAAAATTGTCGCAATACTGCGATTTGTAAATTGCCTATAATAACGTATTGGTTATTAATTAACCAATGAATGCCTGACGTTGTATGTGATTTCTATTTTTGTATGCATGTATGATCGTGCCTATAGGTCCGCACAAAGTGTCTCGTTGTATAATTTGCCATTTTTTAACTGTATTGCATTACTAGAAAGGAATTTGCATTTTTTGTTGTTGATTGTGTTGTTATCCTGTTATTCCTGCAGTAAAATAACGAACCCTCGTTGTTTTTTTTCTTTAAACCTCCAGACCAAGGTAGCCTTCTAAAAGGAGCGAGATAATTTGTTATAATACATTTGATATTATGGCCCCTTGTCTGAGACAATGCATAGATTTCTGGTCCGTTCTCTCCAAATAGGTTGCCGAGCACTGTTTTAGTAATTCATGTCGTTTTTAACCCGTAGGTAGGGGAAAAGAGATGAAATGAATTATGAGAATTTATAATGTGGATATAAAGAGGGTGATCGATTCTATATTACAATCAATATATAAACTGATTACTTTGTGGCCACGGTAGTTCGTATACTTTTATATTCCCGAAAATGTAAATAAATCTAAAAGACGTGACAGTTTAGCTAATCGGTATTCTATTGATTGATTCATTCGTCTTTTATGTTTCGCAGGTTATTTAAAGCCAGAATATATTTTTAGATGGTAAGGTTTTTTTTTGTAGATATTAACGACACAAGTCCTACTAATTATTCAATACCTGGGGAGAGGAGGAGGATTCATATTTTTCCTAAGTATATTTGAGCGTAAGTAAATATAATGAACCCAACGGGAATTAGAACTCGGTACCCCAAATCCGAGCCATTATTCATTACACTATCCGCATACCGAAGCTTAGAGTAGCCGGTATTTCCAAACGGTCACACGTGTAGGTACTGATCAGGCTCGATTTTGCTTCACTTCAGTGTAAGCATTAATTGTAAGAAGATAGAATATATGATTAACAAAATGAACTACGAAATGAATTAGCCCAAATCATTTAACTACGAAAATGCAAATGTCAGGGAATTTTTTTTTTTTTTTTTTTTTTTTTGTTCACAGAGGAGCGATCATGTGGCACAGAAATCTGAAGAGACTTTGGAAGAATGAAAAATAACTAAGTATTAAGATACAGGAATATTTCGTTGGAAAAAAAGAAAATATTACTAGAATGTTACATAATATCAGGTCTTCTATCGGAATTGTCAATGGCAATGAATGCTGGACAATCTCCTCACAGATGAAGAAGAAACTTGCAGCAAGAAAAATATGGTTCTACAAAAGAATGCTGAGAATATAAGTGGATTGTTGATGTAACGAGAAAGTTTTAAGAAAAAATAAGGAAAAAAGGGGCGTTTATACTGAAAATCAGAAAATGGTAGTTTGGACACGTAAAGAGAGAATCATGTCTTGGAGAATTTAACACTTACAGGACATATTAAAAGCAAGATGGACAAAATGAGACAGTGATTAATGCACCTAACAAGATCGTGTAAATAAATGATAGAAAACGAGGGTTAATAAAATGATAAAACTTACTAAGCGCTACAAAAGATAGAAAGTCGTAGAGAGTCATGATCGCCGACGTCCTGAAGGAGCATAGCGCATAGAACTAGATTTATGAGTTTTCTTAACTGCATACTCGAGGTATTGAGACATTTAGAAAGTAGAGACCTATATAAAGGCGAATAAAAAATATTTTCGGTTTTTTTATACAACGTTATAAGTTTCGTGATATTTTCTTTGATTGCCTTGCCTCTTAGGACGTAGGTGATTATGGCGCTGGGTAGTCTCAGACAACGGAGATATGGGTTTACAGAAGAATGCTACGGATATCATGGACAGAGCGCGTGAGCAACGATGAGGTTTTGGAGAGGATGCAAACAAGGAGGAAGCTTATACTTAATATCAGGAATAGGCAGCTGACATTTCTGGGACACGTAATGAGAAAAGAGGGTCTGAAGAATCTGATACTCACAAGTCGAATAGAGAGAAAGAGACACAAGAAAAAGCAACGCATGACATAACTGACGGGTGAATTACAGAACATGACCTGGGGGAAGTATCAAAGGGACAAAACTTATTGAGAGCTACAAGCGATAGGAGGAAGTGGAGAGCCATGCTCGCAGACGTCCTGAAGGGACACGGTACATAAAAAGAAAAGAAAGTAGTCTCCTAGGTTATGAATTAAAACATTTTCTGAAGAATAAGCTTTCTCGTGTACCGGTCCGTGGGCTGTTTAATACTGTTTAAAATAAAAACAGAGCGTCTACTTAAATACGGGTATCCACTATGAATAACATTTAAAGTAATAAATAAGTCAAATTAAAAAATAAAAGCCATTGATTATTTAGAAATTGCTTTGTTTACGTTTGTTTACGTTTCGGATAGGAAACTGCCTTAGATAGACCATTCCGAGAAAATCCTAACAAATAGAACTCCGGCTGTTTCTGAAGATCTTCGTAGCCGATCGGTTTAAGACGGGTGTTTCCCCTTGCAAATTGGGACGCAGGTTCGAATCATTCCGGAGGGCGCATTTTCTTTAATATGGTTTCTCAAGTGTTCGATAGACGAAATAAATACTTTTTGAAATATACTAACAATAATGCTTGAAGTAAGTAAAATATATATATATATATATATATATGTGTGTGTGTGTGTGTGTGTGTGTGTGTGTGTGTGTGTGTATGTGTATGTATGTATGTATGTATTTGCATTTGCATTTCAAGATTATATGCCATCCATTTAAATAATAATAGCAATTAAATTATAATACTAATCATCCTGGATTCATCCAATTCAGTCCCGCGCGGTGCTGCGGAATATCAGAAAATCAAAGATTTCATATAATTCCTCATTATCTTTTGTTTTTAATTCATTCTTCCCTCCTTTTTTTTCTTTTTTTATTTTCATTATCGCCTTCTTTATTTTTCCCATTTCTTTCTTTCTTTCATTTTTCTTTTTTCTTTCCTTCTTTATCCTTATTGCTCTTCCTATCTTTTTTCTTTCTTTCTGTTTTTTCTTTCTTTGATTTTCTTTCAATCTTTCTTTCTTACTAATTATCTTTATTTTTTTCTTTGTTTCTTTTTTATTTCATTTATTCTTTCTTTTTTCTTACTTCCATTCTTTCTTTCTTCCTTCTTTTAGACTTATCTGTTTTTCTTTTCTTTTTTTTCTTCTTTCCTTCTTTTTCTTTATTTTCTTTACTGGCATAAAATTTTCCTTCTCTTCTTCTATTTCATCTTTCTTTCTTTCTTTCTTTTATTTTCCCACCCTCTCCGACTGCCTCAATAATGCCGCTCTCCAAATTCTCTCGGCTTTGCGTCAAGCAAGAATTTCACAATTTCGCCTGCTTATTTACAATTTCTTTTTCATTCAGACTCAAAATACTTCATCTTATTCCTTTTATTTGCTTTCATTCGTTTATCTCTTTTCCCATTCATCCTTTCTTTCCTCCATCTTTTATTCTTTTTGTCTTTTTTCAATTTTTGCTTTCTATTATAAATTAACAAGTAGAGTTTCTCACTTTTTTTTCCTTTTTCCATCTTCTTTTCCTCTTTTTTTTATCTTTCGCTTTTATATATTTTGTTTTTTGTTGTTCATTTTATTTTTATTTTTTTTGTTCGATTCCAAACGTCTCTAACACCACTTTTCCCGCGTTTGCCATCATTTGTTAGGTGGCGCGTCAATCGCTCATAGAAAAAATGGTGTTCCAACTGTTTTTGGTCATGGCCGCTATTGCTATTGCTTCTGTTTTTGTTGTTGTTTTTGATTGTGTTGTTTCTTTGCTGACAGTAGCCATAAGGCTTTGGAGAGGGCGGGGTTAAGTCCGAACGAAATAAACAAAGAATACGGAAGGGGTAAGAAGAGGGAAAAATGAAAAGAAAATGGAGGAAGGTCAAAATTGGAGGCCATAACAATAATTATATTGCTGTGATGTGGGTGCAAGGTGGGGGAGTTATAATACAATGGGCCATCTTTGTTTTCGACTTATCAGGAGTGAACTAAGGAAATTGGGTAAAAGGCAAGGTGAGGAGAAGAAAAAAGAGGAAGTAAACGGTGAAGATCCAGAGCATAAAAAATAAAAAAGTAGAGAAAAAGATGAAAGACGGACGAATTAAAAAAGAAAGAAAGAAAGAAAGAAAGAAAGAAGAAGAAGAAGAAGAAGAAAAGATGAGAAATTACGAGAAATGAATCATGATTGAGAAAGGAATGATTTAATAAAGAAAGAAATTAAGACAAAAAGAAAAGAGGAAAGAATCAATAGTTTTCGTATAAATTAAGGATAAACAAAGTTAAATAATAATAATAATAATAAATTATTTAAATATAAAAGATGGAGAATATTATGAAAAATGAATAAAATCATTTTTCAAAAGAAGGAAAAAGAAAGAAAGAAAGAAGCAAAAAGAAAGAAAGAAAGAAAGAAAGAAAGAAGCAAAAAGAAAGAAAAAAGATGGATGGTTAATTATTTATTAGGTTGGTGCAAAAATAATGACGGTTTTTGACGTATTTTTAACGTCAAAACCGTCATTATTTTTGCACCAACCTAATATAAGGCATGACGGGAAATAAAAATAAGGTAAAATATTTATAAAAAGAGAAATAAAGATAACTCAGCAAAAAGAAATATTAAAGAAAGAAAGAAAAGTGAACTAAAGGGTCAGGGAAAATAAGCGAAAGAGATTAAGAGAAAGAAAAAAGAAGAGGAGAAAAAAAAAAAGACTAAGTCAAATAATGTTGCAAAAAGAAAGAAAGAAAAAATGAATGAAAGATCGTCAACATAGAAAGGAAGTAACAGAGAATAAGAGTAGAAAAAGAAAGAGAGAAACATGGTACGAATAATTAATTATACATAGGGAATGAAGAAATAAAGCGAATCCAAAAAAAGTAGATATAAAAAGAAAAAAAAAAGAGACAAACACAAAAGAATAAATAAAAGAAAGAAAAAAAAAACGCAAAGAAAGAAAGAAATATTAAAAAAGAAAGAAAGAATGAAAGACAAAAAGAGAAAAAAGAAAGAACGAAAAAGGAAAAGAAACAGAGAATATAAAAGAAAGAGAGAAAAATCAGAAAGTTGAAGCTTCTTGCAATAAATAATCTAAAGACAAAAAAAAAAGAAAAAAAAGGCGAAAAAGATAAAAGTTTGAAGCAAATAAAGAAAGAAAGCATGAAAGAAAGAATCAGGCATACAAACAAACAAACAAACACACAAACAAAAGAGACAGGAAAGAACTGTGCGTGTTCAACGTGTCTTTCTACTAATGCCATTTAATAGATACGACCGGCCACTGAAATATGGCTCAGCCGATTCGTACTGTCCCTCTATCCCGACCCTTCCGACCAAAACCAAAAAAGAAAAAGAAGAGGGAAAAAGTAATCAAAAAGAAGATGGACACAATCAAAACGGTAATATGGCAGAAAGGGTCAAGCTATTCCCCGCGCTGTGCCGATATGATCAGGGGAGCCTCTGACAACCATTAGTGGCCGTGAGTGTGGACAGACATCCAATCAAAGTGCCGCTGACAGAGTCACTTGATTCGGCCGGCCTACGTCAAAAGAAATGAGCCAGGCGCCCGATGATGGTAATACGTCAAATGCGAATTGTCTGGAGGAATTTCGCCCGCGAAAACGTGGCATCCACTAGCAGAAGCTATCTCTGAAACGAATGTGAAAGAACGGCGGACGGTGGGCGTGTTTAATAAAATTATGGTCTTCGCTAATGGTGCGAGGGAGCAAAAATAAAGAGAAAAGTGTCAAAAGAAAGAAAGATGATAAGGAATGACGTAAAAGAAAGAAAGGAATGAAAAAGTAGGAATTAAAAAAGAAAGAAAGAATCAAAATAAAAGAACCGATGAAGAAAGAAAGAAATATTAAAAAGGGAGAAAATAAATGAAAATATAAAAAGTACTATTCAAAATTCAAAGAAAGAATAAGAAGAAAGAAGGAAATCGATAGTTTAAAGAAAGAAAGAGAAAAATTAGCGAAGAAAGAAAGAAAGAATGAACGAGAAAAATGAAAGAACGTGAAATAAATATATAAATAGAAAGAAAGAAAGCTGCTGAGAATTAGGGAAAAACAGGAAAAAAGAGAGACCAGAATGAGAGAAGAAAGAAAGAAAGAAAGAAAGAAAGAAAGTTAAAAATGAAAGAGCGAGAAATAACAAATGTATAAATAGAAAGAAAGAAAAACAAAACATGAAAATTAATGAAAAACAGAAGGAAAGAAAGAGAGACGAGAAAGAAAGAAAGAAAGAAAGAAAGAAAGAAAGAAAGAAAGAAAGAAAGAAAGAGGGGAAATAAGAAAGAGGGAACAAAAGAAAGAAAATAAAGAAAGAAATTGACGGGAAATAAAAGAGATATAAATAGAAAGAAAGAAAGAAAGAAAGAAAGAAAGAAAGAAAGAAAGAAAGAGACGAGAATGAGAAAAGAAAGAAAGAAAGAGAGAGGAAACAAAAGAAAGAAGAAAATAAAGAAAGAAATTGACGGGAAATAAAAGAGATATAAAGAGAAAGAAAGAAGAAAAGAAAGAACGAAAAAGACGACGCTCATGATGGAACAAATTATCTGAAACGAAACGAAAGACTGAAAATAAATCGACCTTTCCCATCTCTGAAGGTGGAAGCAAAATGATATCGAGAGGAGTGGGGAATGACGAAATGGCCTAAAATTCAATGATCCAAAATGGATTCTGATTTTCGAAGAGCGAGAATCCATTTCATAGTCGAATTAAGACTTAAAGAGCTGGGATAGGCTGGCCTTGTGATTGAAATAGATATCTCCTGCTGGTGACATAAGGTCGATGCAGGTAAGAGGGCAATACTTCCAGTGATCATTTCATGCAGACAGGTCATCGCATTTTCAAAGATTGGTAAATTGCCCTAGTTGCCCTTGTACCAGTTGACCAAAAAGAGAAGGTGAAGGGAAAGCACAACTATGAAAAACATTTCAAGAATTAAGAAAGCTGATAAGCATGATGACCCTTAATAAGTGGAGCACCGGTATGAGAATATTCAAGATGAGAGAAACTGGGTATTGGAGTATTAATTGAAACTCTCCAGATTATAGCCTTCCAGGGGCTTTTAAAAATACTGAGGAGGGTGCTAAATTTTTCAGGTATATTTATTACTCAATTTTCCTATGATAACTACCAGGGACCTTATGTGATTATTCAAATCCTAGAAGAATTACTAGGGCTATTGCTGCGACTACTACTACTACTACTATTACTCTTAATAATAATAATAATAATAATAATAATAATAATAATAATAATAATAATAATAATAATAATAATAATTGACCATTGTATCAGGTTGCACAGTTTTAGCACCCACTGTACTCGGTATGACAGAGTGAGCCAATATCTACATTGAAAAATATGCAACCTTTACGGGAAAAAACTGCAAGAACCTGGTATGGACATCACACAGACCCCTGTTACAGAGATAGGACCTACAACAATTTTATGCGACTTTACCTTGAACACAGAAAGGACAAAGCTAATTGCCTATACATCAGGAATAAAGACCTCAAGAACAGAATGTACTTTCTTAGTGAAATGGCAATCCCTGCAGACTGTAATGTTTCTTTGAAGTTCTTCAAAACATACTATCAAAATACAAGGGTCTTGAAATGGAAATCTAAAAACTGTAGTACATAGGGACATCCATAATTCCAGTTGTTGATGGAACCTCGAATTTATTGGAAAAAGTTCCGATAGACTCTTTAAAGTTCAGATGACGCATTATGAAGAGCTTTATCGATGTAAAATGTGTATTTTTTTTCAAAAATGATTATATATATATATATATATATATATATATATATATATATATATATATATATATATATATATTAAGCATTTCACCCCTAGCAAGGCGGAAAGCCACTAGGATGCTAGGGGTTACAGAGGATTTGGAGCGAGAGTAGATAGCATTGATAGAGGAGAGTATGAGGCAACTGGAGATGTCGATTGACATTACATTTGAATAGTCGGGATTATAGCTATCAGGGAAACAGGAGTAGCGAAGGGAGTTCCACAGGCGAGAGGTGCGAGATATGAAGCTATTGGAGTAGAAGAGCCGACTACATTTAACAGTTTCGACAGTGAAAGGGTGAGACCTTGATGCCAGCCTCGTAGGACGCTTGAATTCGCGAAGTCTTGGAACCAGCGAAAACAGCTCATCGGAGCAATTACCATGAAAGTATTTGTAAAAAAGACAGAGAGAGGCGACGGCACGTCTGTGAGAGAGCGACTGCAGACGAGATGCCAGAACAGGGCCAATTACATTGCATTTCCGTCTCTGGATCTTATCAAGAACCCCGTGGCAAACAGAAGGGGCTCCAGACCATATATGGCAGCAATACTCACTGCAAGGGCGAACTGTTGATTTATAGATTTGAAGGATCGATTCCGGGGAGAAAAATTTCCTGGCGCGGCACAGGGAGCCAACTTTCCTAGCGGTGGACGAAGCAATTGACTCAATGTATTTGTTCCATCTCAGATCAGTAGACAAAGTGAGAGCGAGCAGCCGCAGAGAGGCGCTTTCGGGAAGTTGAGCGTCAGACATTCTAATTGTGGTGCAGGGAAGGATCTTTGTGGTGATTAATAGAGAGCAGTTTTGTTTTTGAAGCGTTAAAGTTAACCAGCCAATTACTGCTTCAGTTCACAACTGACTGGAGGTCCTTTTCGAGACGAGCGGCCAAGTTAGTTTTGTCAATGACATTAGATTTGTTTTTGAGGCAAGAGTTTAAAAAAATCGTATAACATCACTACAATTTTATTTCACTTGCAAGACAATCACTTGACAAAACACCAGAAGTGTTGAAAAAAAATGGTTATTGAAAAAAATGGCTATTTTTGTTGTCGTTCGTTGTCGTTGGCATCCGTCCGTCTCGAGAGCCGATGGAGTAGGGCGGAGCGCTATGAGCCTGGGCGGGATATATGGAGAACTTGGGCTGCTCTAGTTTCCCCTCTTGGTTAACTGTATCTAGTTCAACAGTGAAATGGTGAGACCTAATTGCCGATCTAGCAGTATACTTAGATTCATGCAGTCAATGCACCAAGGAGGAAAGCTGATTAGAAGCATTGCCCTGAAACTATTTGTAGAAATGGCAGAGAGAAGCCATGTCATGGCGGTGAGAAAAAGACTGAAGTCGAGATGCCAGGTCAGGATCTACATTATAGACCCTTCTTAGGATTTTGTCGAGTTTTGAGAAATATAGCAGGAGCAACAGACCAGATCGTCGTTGTCGTCGTCGGCATCCGTCCGTCTCGACAGACGATGGAGTAGCGCGGTGCGCTACGAACATGGGCGGGATATATGGAGAACTAGGGCTGCCCGGACGTCTAGTTCCCCCTCTCAGCCTTGCTAACAGAGTCCAAAGGAGAGGATCAACCAATACAGTTTGGTACCAGCGCGGCTGCAGAAGTTGGCGGAAGGTATCACAAAGTGCCGTCCATCCGCCTTAGGGGATCCACTCCGGGTTTGAATTCAGAGTTGTCCTCCTAGACCAATTGCCATTCAAGGCTATAGAACCCAGTCTGTCCTGCTATTTACCCATAGCTGGAGGGAGAAGAAAAGGACTCATACCTTTCCTAGGGTTATTAGCACGTTAGTGAATGTAAAGGATTCGACTGGAAGTAATGTTATATCATACTTATGTTATTATTTTTAAATATATATTAGGTTGGTGCAAAAACAATATCGTTTTTTGACGTATTTTTTTAACGTCAAAAAACGATATTATTTTTGCACCAACCTAATATTATTCGCTCTACTTTGTATTGAGTACTTTTTTTTTTAAATAGGTTTTTGGTTATTGGAAATTTGTTCCCCCTATACCAACCTTGAATTCAAAAATGACTGGTGGAAAATATCATGAAGCTATTTCTGGCCTTAGGTAATAATATAATTATAAACTGTCTTTATTTAATACGAAATTTGTTTAAAAAATATACACTTTTGGATCCCGAAAGCAATGTGTATACAACAAACATCAAAGGAAATAATAATAATAAAAATAATAATAATAATAACAATAATAATAATAATAATAATAATAATGATGATGATGACCTAATGACTAGATTTGTAGCACAACAAATTAGAAAATTTAAAATCATTCAGAAACCAATATCCTTAAAATCAGCTATGTACTATGGAGATTGCTCGACTAGTGAAAGGCATCAGATATTATCAGTGTGAAATTCATGTTATAATAAGTAACAATACTGAGGAGGGTGCTGGCGTTTTAAGGATGTGTACTGACCCAAATCTCTTGTGGAAGCGACAATTTACTACGAAAGTGAACACTCAAAGAATGAATAATAATAACAATAGTAATATATCACTGATGTTATACCTGACCTGGCTTCTGATCTTAAGTGATTTGAGGTGTTAATATGTACATCTTTGCCTTGGTGAATTAAAATGGCCTACAGTAAATAATAGTTTCTCTAACACAGATTTTCTTCTCAGTTGCCCGATCTTAACCAGTTAAGAATAAACCGAACAGAATAAGTACTGCGTATCTCTGTTCATTAACTGGGATAGTTAGGGAGAACCATCGCTGGGCGTCGGTGGGAATTTTAAAACCTACGTTGGAAAGATGAGACAGACATGGAGACAGATTCTTGAGACTAGCCGCAACCAAGGACTGAATGTGCTGACTGAAAGTATTTTTAACTAGGTAACCAACTGCTTATATCAGTACATTTCACCATATCACGCACATTTGTTTTCTGATATACGTGCCCTCGTATGCCCTTATCAGATTGGAGCTAAGGAAGGTTATATTGAGAGTCTTCTCCAAGCGTCACTTTCTTAGCGGGCAGCACCCTCGCTCAATAATAATAATAATAGTTTTCATACCAACAATATACACGGTTGTACGCCGAAATCCACACCCTGGCATGATTTTTTTTTTTACAGAAAACAAGGGCATAAACCTCTACTCCGGTTCAAATGATGAAGAGGTGAGTGGCGATGGAAACACCCTCTCGGCTCTTGGAAGAAGCCGTCCTTTTTTCCAGGAGAATCTGTAGGGAAGGAGGATAATTACAGTCATATCGTTTTCAAACACCGGTTTTCGTATAATTACCGAAGTTAAGCAACGTTGAGCCTGCTCAAGACCTACAAGAGTAACCAATTATAAATACCAGTTGCTGCTAATTTGGTTTTGCGGGAGATGTAATGGATAACAACTTGAAATTGTTAGTCGAGTTCTAATTCCTGTTGGATTCGTTATATTGACGCGCGCAAGTAACCTATGACTTTTCTCTTCCAGCTATGGGTTAAATAGAAGAACTTATATCAGTAAGTCACTATTATCCTTAAAAATATTCTTATAATCTAAAAACATTTTCTGGCTTTAAATAATCTACAAAAGGATGATAAACCGTAAAAGAGCAAATCAATCTTAGAACTAGCGGATCCGGTGTTTTAACCTAGATTGTGTAACCAGTTTGATTCTCAAATTCCCATGACTTTTACTTCAATTAGACAGATCTTTTTTTTTAATGGATGTCAGTTATCAGTTATCTCCTGTTAATTCCCCTCTCCAAGTTCTCCACTGCCTTAACCGGGTATTGAACTCACACTCTTTGGGTGCTGTCACTGGATCTATCCAACGCCTTTATCCACTGTGCCATGTGTCCTTGAGGGGAAAAAAATGGCACGTGGAACTAAAACAGTCTACTCCAGTGAGCAAAATAAAGGATTCAGTTCGACATTCCAACCACCTGAAGACGGCCGGAGCGTACAACGGCCGAAACGTTGTAAAAATATGGCAACAAAGATGAGGACAATAGTCCGAATAATGTAAATAGTGTACATAATACCTCATCTCAGAAATATAGACAGATACTGAAAGACCGAAATGTTGTAATAAATATGGCGACAAAGATGAGGACAATAGTCCGAATAATGTAAATAGTGTACATAATATCTCAGAAATATAGACAGATACTGAAAGACCGAAACGTTGTAATAAATATGGCGACAAAGATGAAGACAATAGGCCGAATAATGTAAATAATGTACATAATATCTCATCTCAGAAATATAGACAAATCTTGGAGTATAGATTTATCCCTTCTTTCCTATTTAGGATTGAGTCTTCGGTTCCTTCTAAAATAATTTTCATTTTCTTTCAATGCCAGTAGTCAATTACGTTTTAGTGGCATTATCGCCTTGCATTAGTCGAACTGATTAAAGAAAAAAAAAAAGTGCAATGTCAACAGTTATCTATCATGATTATTTAAAAATTTTAAGTCCTCATGGACAGCTCCATTAAGTAACCTACAACCTTGCCTGGATTTTCGGTCTTTCATTGGGTGAACGATAATGTAGACAAATTCTTATAATATTGGACACATCGTCGCAGTTAAAAAGAATGAGGATTCTTTAGAATGAACAGGAAACCCAGTCCTAAAGCGGAAACAACGAATACATTTCTACTCCTGTTCAAAAGACCGGGAAGGATAGTGAACAGGGCGATACTCGAACTTGTCTTCTCTTGAATTTCTTACATGCAAGTTGCAGAAATAATCTACGCGTGACGGATGAAAAACAAGATGTCTGAAAAACTAGTCAAAAATTGGGTTTGCAAGTTTACAGAACATTTCTCGAATGTATTGAGTTTCATTCTCACTATGTGCCTCATAATGTCTGTCAACCGTTTGCTAACACTCGCTGTATTTTATTCAACAGTCCCCGAATTTTTTTTCTTTCACTTATTCTTTCTTTTTTGCTTTTTGTATATTTCTTTTCTCTCTCTTTTTTTTTTCGTTTAATTTCTTTATTTTCTTCCTTTTCTTTCATGTCTACTTTCTTCTTCTTTCTTTTTTTTCATTTTTTTTTGTTTTATTTCTTCTCTTTTGTTTCTTTTCTTCACTTTCTTTTTTATATTTCCTCTCTTTCTATTCCACTCTCTTAATAATCCCTTACTCTTCTATATTTTTCATTCTTTTTTTTTTTTTTGTCTCTTTCCTTTTTTTTCTTTTCATATTAGGTTGGTGCAAAAATAATGACGTAATAATGTCTTTTTTTGACGTTAAAAAATACGTCAAAAGAACGACATTATTACGTCATTTTTTGCACCAACCTAATACTTTTCATCTCTTCCTTTTCCCCGCTCTCCTTTTAACGCATTTACTTCTTCATTCTTTTTTATCTTTCATTCTTTCTTTCTTTATTCATAACGCCTATTTTGTATCTTTTGTTTTTATTTTTCTGTTTCCCACTCCCTATAATTCCTTCGTCTTTTATTATTTTCATTCCAACCATTTTTCAAGATTTTTTTTTTTTTTTATAATTCTTATCTATTTGTTCTTCTTTTTCTTCCAATGTTCTTCGACCCATTTTTCAAAGTACTTCGTCGTCTCTCGAATGGCGACAGCCTTTGAAGAGTAAAGGAGAGGGAAGTGAAAAAGACTCACAACTGAAGTGTCGAACGGCAATTTTTGATATTTTCCCTGAGTGATTGTCGAGCGACAACTTGGGCGCGGATTACTCATGAGAAAATTCCATGAGTACGAAGAGGCCTGATTCGTGTTGACGTCCCAGTTCTAGTGCTCTCTTCTGCAGTCAATTCGGCTGGACATGGCTCCATTTCGTCAGGACACCGACGGCTGAATTATTGAGACAGTTTTGCACGTGATGAACAACAGACTTAATTCCCCTAACTGATTCGGCCAGACGTTTCTTCACCTCCTTCCACGCAACAAAGGACGGGCACCTGAAAAACATTTGCACGCATTTTAGCGCTAAAATCGCAGACCATTGCAAAGATGCACGAAGGTAGATGTGACAACACGCAAATGGTCCGCACAAAAAAAAAAGATCCTTACATACTCTCGTTTCATAAACTCTTATAAGTTTATCAGTCTACATATCTATATACATACGCACGCTCATCTATACAAGTATATAGAAAAAAAGAAAAGGTGAATTAATGAATGAATATATAGTAATAGATATGAACAGTCTGAGATAGATAGATAGATAGATAGATAGATAGATAGATAGATAGATAGACGTAAAGAAAATAAGATAGAAAAGAGAATGAGATAGATAGATAGATAGATAGATAGATAGATAGATAGATAGATAGACGTAAAGAAAATAATATAGAAAAGAGAATGAGATAGATAGATAGATAGATAGATAGATAGATAGACGTCAAGAAAATAAGATAGAAAAGAGAATGAGATAGATAGATAGATAGATAGATAGATAGATAGATAGATAGATAGATAGATAGATAGATAGATAGATAGATAGACGTAAAGAAAATAATATAGAAAAGAGAATGAGATAGATAGATAGATAGATAGATAGATAGATAGATAGATAGATAGATAGATAGATAGATATGAACAGAATGAGATAGATTGTATAATTTGTTCGTAAGACCGAGAGATTTTCAGCACGTCCTCATTTATACAAAGCAAACACACATACTTACATAAACACACACACACATATACATATATGTACGAATAATGACAAGAGGGAAAATTAATCGTACATTTTACATCTGCCTTGATGGAGTCCATCAGAGGACGAAACGTGTCTACATTTCTTTTTTTTATTATTCATATTACCCTTTTACATACATATCTTCTAAATATCTGAAATGTTACATATACACACACACAGATATATATATATATATATATATGTATATATATATATATATATATATATATATATATATATATATATATATATATATATATATAAACTTCACATCTCAAAAAATCTAAAATAAATTTATTTCAGTATGTAGGTTTTTCAAACCTGCCTACTTGGATCATACTTTAGACTTCCTGATTTGATATTACACACACACACACACACACACACACACACACACACACACACACACACATACATATATATATATATATATATATATATATATATATATATATATATATATATATATATATATATTTATATATAAAATACTGATAGACATAAAATTATGTAATTTGTAATATATCAAAGTGAGCATAATTTTGTCGACATCGTTCAATAAAAACATTACACAATTCTTACCTACGACCGACTAAGAGTTTCGCGATGTTTCCGATAAAAATAATTTATTTTTCACAATAATGCAATATAATACACACACACACACATATATATATATATATATATATATATATATATATATATATATATATATATATATATACAAGTATAGGACTGGTGTATACGGAATAATTTCCAGTGACCAACAGATACTATTCTTAAAACTGTGCTCTATAAAGAGTAGAGCAAATATAATTATTTATTCGAAAATTATAGCATAAATATGTTATAAAATCACTACAAAAATAGCCATTTTCTTTTAACACTTCTGGCGTCTTATCAGGTGATGGCGTTGAATGTAGAATAAAGGGTTTTAAAAGGTTCAAATCAATCAAACATCAATCGCTAGTGGGGGGGGACGCTGTTACATAATCTGGAATGACCAATTAAAATACAAGGATAGAGAATTCAAAAAACTTGACAACGAACTTTGGTTATAATAATTATTTAATACTTTGATGTTAGGGTTAGACTATAATAGAATTCATTCTAACTAATAAATATTAAATTTAATTTTTAATTTTAAATTTAATCTATATTAAGTTTAAAATTATAAAAATTAATTAAAGAAGAAACTGAGGAAAAATACATATGTTTTTCTGTTTATTTTGTTTTTATTGAAATTGAGTTGGAATAAACGTTAAGATCTAACGCTGCTCTGAACTCTGTTACAACTTAGATACATTTGAACTAAAGACATCGGCAGGGGAGGATGAAATCTTGTAAGAGACAATACATACACAATCAGATTATAATACAGAAACACACAGACATATTTGGATATATAAACACGCAAAAAAGCGACGAAAGAGGAAATATGTTTACGATTCTTAAGAAAAAAAACAACATGCACACGCAATGAAAGGGACACAGAAGCGACCATACACAGACACACTGACAAAGACACGCACATACACACATATACATTGAAAAAGACACGCCCATGCAACTTCAAAGAAATATTTAATTTTGAAAGTGTTATTAAACGAATTCTAACATCCTATGAAAATATACCTTATACGAGCAAAGTTATATGATAAAAAATGGTTGAATAGATAATGTTGAACATGGGCAGTACAGAAAACACACATTATATATATATATATATATATATATATATATATATATATATATATATATATATATTATTAAGCTTATCAGACGATATGAAATGAATTTGCAGCATAAAATAAATAGACAAAACTTGTCTATATTATTTAATAAAACATGCATCAATGAAACAATGCTGCTTAAATACACACAATTTAAATGACATGATCCAGCAGCCCATCAAACTATCAACACTTGGAATTATAAATGTAGCCTGGCGAAAAGGCAAATTGAAATAGCCAAAGAAAAACTGAACACCCTTAAGAGCAACAAACAGGACATCGATGATGTCATGTCCGTGTGTTGTTTAATATATTGTAATGTAATTGTTATCTTTGATAATGGCTTACGTAAGCCGGTAGGTTAGATAGGATTAAAAAAACATCTATCAGTGTGGTGATTTTCTTTCGTCTCTCAACGATAATGTTATTAAGCTTATCAGACGATATGAAAGGAATTTTCTTAAAATAAATAGACAAAACTTGTCTACATTATTGAGTGAAACATGCATCAATATATATATATATATATATATATATATATATATATATATATATATATATATATATATATATATATATATATATATATATTTTAAAAAAAGAAAAAAGCCGCAAACGTTTTTGGTTATAATGTGTATTTTTTTTTTTTTAAGTATTTACATTACAATCAAAAACGTTTACATTTTCTCTCTTCTTTTAAATATACACACTTTTCTCTCGTTGAAACTACTATAACTTCTTCCTTTTATATATATAAATATATATATATATATATATATATATATTGTATTTTTGTCAATTATACAAAATAATAATATATATATATATATATATATATATATATATATATATATATATATATATATATATATATATTCGAAAATTATAACATAAATATGTTTTAAAATCACAAAAAAATATCCATTTTTATTCCAACACTTCTGGTGCCTTATCAAGTGATGGTGTTGAATGACATTCAATACCATCAGGATTATTAGCTGACTTAGCTTTTGGAAGGCACTTTCGTTTCCACATTTTCCATTTTCTGTTAAATTCTACTCCCGATATTTAAACTTCAGTATTTTTTTTTTTAAGATCTCTAATATGTTGTTCGCTCCCGGGTCTTTTTGCTTGTCGACAATCTCTTCCATATATTGCTTACAATGCCTTTATTAAGCCTTAGTCTCCTATAATATACGGTATCGTAAATCGTTCCGTTCAAATAAAGAAGAATTACAATCACCCAAATTTAAGACTCCCTTTATTCAGATTTTTAAAAAATTATCGCCGTATGCGCGTGTGTGTTTGAGTCTATGTCCTATCTGGACTTACGTGATCATGGCTCTCTACAACTTTCTGTCTTTTGTAACTCTAAATATTCTTTTGTATTTAATCACCCCTTTTTGTCTTTGTTCTGTCACTCATTCACACAAACCCCATTGTTTACACCTACATCGCTTTAATCTTCACTATATCCTTTGTCTTAATTTCCTAAAGACCTTTTTTCTATGTATCCCAGAATTTTCAAATATCCGTTTCTGTTTGTGTGTATCAGTTTCCTTGCAATTCGTGTTATCCTGTAAGATTTCTACGTTGCTCAAATCTCCTAACTATGCCATTCTTAATACTCGTCTATAGAATCACATTATTGTCGCTTCAAGTCTCTTCTTCATCAGAGAAAGGATTGTTTTTTTTTTTTATTTATTAGTTAAAAGAAGTTAAGTGTTAGGTATTTTAACATTAACATTTGAGTTCCCAGTCAATATTGTTCTTTGTTCTGTTTGGTTGGTTGTTTTGTTTTATGACATATCAAAACCTCAGTGGGTCATTTAATGCCATCAAAATTTTTTGAAATAGATACATTGCGATAGTTTGGTACAAAAGGTGTGTATGTATACATATATATTTGAACCATTTTCCCCTTATTCATATTTTTGATTTGATTTGTTTTGTTTTATGGCATATCAAGACCTCAGTGGGTCACTTAATGTCAACAAAATTTTTGAAATGGATACATTGCGATATTTTGTTAAAAAGGTGTGTATGTATACATATATTAGGTTGGTGCAAAAATAATGTCGTTTTTGACGTTAAAAATACGCCAAAAAACAACATTATTTTTGCACCAACCTAATATATCTGGGCCATTTTTCAATTACTTATATTTTTGATTTGGCTTCCTTTGTTTTTTTGGCATATCAAAACCTCAGTGGGTCATTTAATGTCATCAAAATTTTTGAAATAGATACATTGCGATAGTTTGGTAAATAAAATGTGTGTGTGTATATATATATATATATATATATATATATATATATATATATATATATATATATTTGAACCATTTTTCAATTATTTATATAAATTTGAGTACAATCACTTTTATTGCTGATAGCTTTTTTTTTCAAAAACGTATTGCTGGTAATAGTTGTTTTGTTTTTTTCAAAGTATTTCTGGTATTAAGACCTATTTTTACACTTTTATAATGCTTTTTACTTCAGTTTCGGGGTTAACTATTTTTCCATAGCTGGGACCCTAACAGGTGCTACCATCGGAGTGAAACTGGGAACATCAGCAATTAAGAGGTGGTTCCACGCTCCTCAAAACCTCCTTGCTGTTGGACGTAGTTTATTGTCTTACCCCGGACGCGGATGTAGTTTGTCATACCCGGGACGCCCCATTGGGGGTCTTTGTTCTGTCATAGAATTGATAGGCTTACGGCCCTATCATGATGAAATACCGGTTTTCGGAAGATCACTGAAGCTGAAACGTTGAGCATGGTCAATACTTAGATGAGTGACCTCTTAAGTATACAAACGCTGTAAGCTTCTGGTGGCATAGTGGATAACGTCTCGGAATTTTTAATCAGAGAGGTGAGTTCCAAATCCAGTCGTATTTTTTTTAAGCATTTCACCCCAAGTAAGGCGAGAAGCCACTAGGACGCAAGGGGTTACAGAAAATTTAGAGCAATATCAGATAGGAGTGATAGAAGAAAGGATGAGGAGGAAGGTAGTGAATAGTTCAAGGCAATGTCGATTGACATTACACTTGAATAGCTGGAGATTATAGCTCTCAGGGAAACAGGAATAGGGAAGGGAGTTCCACAGGCGAGAGGTGCGAGGCATGAAGCTATTGGAGTAGAAGAGACGGCTACATTTAGGAGTTTCGACAGCGAAGGGCTGAGAGCGGGATGCCAGCCTCGTAGGGCGTTTGAATTCATGACGACTGGGAACCAGCGAATGCAGCTCCTCGGAGCAATTTCCATGAAAGTATTTGTAGAACAGACAGAAGGAAACGACGGTGCGTCTGTGAGAAAGTGACTGTAGACGAGATGCCAGAACAGGGCCAACTATATTGCATATCCGGCTCTGGAGCCTATCAAGAATCCCGAGGCAAGCAGAAGGGGCACCAGACCATATATGGCAGCAATACTCCATGCAAGGGCGAATTGTTGCTTTGTAGATCTGGAGGATCGATTTCGAGGAGAAAAATTTCCTGGCGCGGCACAGGGAGCCAAATTTACTTGCGGTGGACGATGCAATTGACTCAATGTATTTATTCCATCTCAGGTCAGCAGTCAGCGCGAGACCGAGCAGCCGCAGAGAGTTGCTATATCCGCACGAAAAAATACCTTAGTTATGAATGTACATCTTTCTCGCAGCTATAAATGAATTACTAGGACTTGTAGTACTAAATTATTATTATTTCTAAAAGATTAAAAATATTTTATAGCATTAAATAACGTGCAAAAGCCGTAAAAAACAATCATAAAATTTATTGCAATCAGCTATTGATACATTTATCGTCTTCTTTTTTGTCCACATCATCTGAGGTGTTTCGACTTGAAGACACATTGCATCTCATCTTCAGCCTGGCTGTTCGTTTCAGGGTACGCTTGTTTTATTCTGTTCGTTTTTGTTTCTTCAACGCCCACCACACAACAGAGCCAACGTCACATATATAAGCCTATAAACGATTGTCAATTCAGAGTTATCGTCCTAGACTGGTGACCATCCTCAGTTTGAGAGTTTATACTTCGCTGCTATTTAACCAGTAACTGTTATGTGCATTCTAAAGTTTATTAGACTCAGTGATATTAAATGAAAGCAATGTAAGACGAGCATCTACGAAGGCGGGAGTTTTACTTTGAATCACAAATGACAAATATTCGTGCTTACATCCAAATAAAGATCAGAGTTTGAATGTTGATTACTATGATAAATATAAATCTAATCTTTAAAAATCTGGTGCCGTACAATATTCACATTTTCCTGTTTTTGAAAGGGAAAATATCTCAAGAAAACTTGAGTGTTTCAGGTGAGAAATGGCTAAATTGGATTTCATATGAAAAAAAAAAATGTTGAAAATTGTTGCTGACGGGAAAAGGAAGAAAAAAGAGAAGAAAGAAAAACAGAAAGAAACTTAAAATTAAGAAGTCAGACGAAAAGAATCTACCGCTATTTCCATGGAAAATGTTCAGAGGAATTAGGTAGTTTGATAATTGTTTATATAGGCAGAAATCTCTGTTTATCAAACTACGCGACCTGACAGCCAACAATGAACGTAATACTATAAAATCTCATCTTATCGCAAATAAAAACAGCGTAAAATGACATCCAACAGTTAAATATTGAAATACACTTTGTGTCCAGAAAAGAAAACACTCCTACGAACATAAGAAAAACTAAATAAAAAGCTTACTCGCGGTACCTAGTCAGTCGTCTTTTGTGAAACATATATATATATATATATATATATATATATATATATATATATATATATATATATATATATATATATATATAAAAGAAAGAGGTTGTAGTGGTTCCAACGAGAGAAAAGTATGTATATTAAAAAGAAGAGAAGAGAGGTGCCGTAAACGTTTTTGGTTGTAATGTGGATTTATTTAGAAAAAAATATTATGCTTTGTTTTACATAATGTTACACCACACGAGTTTCTGGTCTCGTGACCGTCTTCAGGTAAAAGCGGAGATTTCCACATATTATTAAAAATAATTAATTTTTTCTTTTGTTTTTCAATATTAAATATTCAATATATATATATATATATATATATATATATATATATATATATATATATATATATAAAGTACAGACGATCCTTAAAAATCCATACGATTATACATATATATATATATATATATATATATATATATATATATATATATATGTGCATGTATGTATGTATAATGTCATCCATAAACATGCCTGTTTCGCTATATGACAAGTCATCAATGCGGAAGAGTTTCAAGCCGGGATTGATTGGGCATCATTCCGGGTTTCTACCTCTGAGCTATCAGCGCACAACAAAGGGAGAAGGGAAATCCTAATGTAGTATTTTTAAGAAATGTAAACAAAAGACAGGCAGCCATAGCGCTCGATTCATTTAATGAAGAGCGTTGCGTTAACGGAGACGACTGCTGTTTAGAATTACTCTCTCTCTCAACAATGCTCAACCGAAAGATCGAGAGCATATAATGTCATCCACATAAAGGTCTGTTTCGCTGTATGAATAAATTATTTATTTAAAAATTAAAACATAAGTATGTTGGAAAATCGCTGCAAATATAGCCATACTTGTATTGTGATTGGTCATTCCAGCTTATGTAACAGCGTTTTTCCTTACGTGGTGCGGTTAATTAATTTGAACCTTTTAAAACCCTTTTATCTACATTCAACATCATAACTTGATAAGACACCAGAGGTGTTGAAACAAAATGGCTATTTTTGTCCTGATTTTAAAACATATTTATGGTAGAATATTTAAATAAATAATTATATTCACTCTTCTCTGTATTGAGCACTCTATTAAGAATAGTAATTTTTGGTTATTGGAATTTATTCCGTATACACCAATACAATACTTATATATATATATATATATATATATATATATATATATATATATATATATATATATTGATAGTAGAATATGAAGAAAATATACCAGAAAGTAGGTAAATGCAGAGAAAGTCTAATGGTTACTGACGTGTTATAAAGCTACATGGATGGGAAAAAAACAAAGTAAAGCAAACGAAATATTTCGTAGTTAGAAAAGGAAGAAGTGGGACATAAGAGGAGTAGAGGTGTTTGGTAGGAGGAAAACCTTTTTCTAAGCAGAGTCATATTTCATTCTGGTACGTCATGGTTTCCTGCCCTTTTCGACACTGTGTTTTTCAGCTGTCAAACCAGTAAAAGAAGGGGTACTCTTTAAGAAAGCGAGGGGCCGGCTCGGGTGGACATGTAATCGTTGTCGACAGCAAGGACAAGAATAGAGGACTTGAAATCGCTGAAGGAACAGAGAAGCCTAGTTCACCACGCTGCAGAGTCAGGAATTATTGGAATCACGTCACGAAGAAGCAAAGACAGGTACCGGAATTGGCACGGACAGCAACGGAAACAAATTACTTATGAAATGATCAAACGACTTCAACAAAGGATTTTGTGGACACAAAGAGATTTTACTAGCACTGACATAAAAGAAGCAAGGGACGTAATCCTTTCAGTGTTATGTTGTTTTTGTTTTTTTATTTAATTCACTTACTAACGGACGAGATTGATTCTTTTATTCCCCTTATTTGATGACTAGTATGTTATATTCTTGTTATTTTATATATCAACTCTTTTGATTAAAAAAATAAACCGCAAAAAGCTGAAGATTTCGGGAAAAAAAGATTTAGACAAGAATAAAATATTCCAACGTAGAACCTCAAACAATTATAATACGACGAAAATGGATTTCAAAATCATCTTATGCAAATAAGAACAAAGGCAGTTGGAGAAATTTCCTCTTGTTATAGCTGAGCAAAATTCAGCTACATACCAAATTTTCTTTGTGTCGAGTTTGAGTAATTGTCATCTGTAATAAAGAAAATTGTGGCTATGTATATATATATATATATATATATATATATATATATATATATATATATGTATATATATATATATATATATATATATATATATATGTGTGTGTGTGTGTGTGTGTGTGCGTGTGTGTGTGTATTAACATTGTTTAAAGTTGACTTTTTAAAATTGCTCAATATAATTAATATCCATTTTTTCAATTACTTTTATCCCGACTACGTAGTTTCATGGCCGCAGGGTTTAAATTGTTTCTTAAATCTCCTTTCTTATATATTATTTTAATATTAATATTAACTTACAGTAAGTAAATCTTTCAGTACTAAAAATTACAAATATATTTCCATATATATATATATATATATACACACATACATACATGCATACATGCATATATATATATATATATATATATATATATATATATATATATATATATATATATATATATATATATTTAAGCGTTTCACTCCAAGTAAAGCGGGAAGCCACTAGGACGCAAGGGGTTACAGAAGATTTGGAGCAAGATCAGATAGCAGTGGTAGAGGAAAGGATGATGAGAAGGATAGTGGATAGATCAAGACAACTTGAGATATCGACTGATATTGCATTGAATAGTTGGAGATTATAGCTCTCAGGGAAACTGGAATAGGGAAGGGAGAGACATGAAGCTATTGGAGTCAAAGAGATGGCTACATTTAATAGTTTCGACGGTGAATGGGTGAGAGCGGGGTGCCAGCCTCGTAGGGCGCTTGAAATCATGAAGTCTGGGAACCAGCGAATGCAGCTCCTCGGAGCAATTACCATGAAAGTATTTGTAAAAAAGACAGAGAGAGGTGATGGCGCATCTGTGAGAGAGTGACTGTAAACAAGATGCCAGAACAGGGCCAATTATATTGCATATCCACCTCTGGATCTTATCAAGAACCCCAAGGCAAACAGAAGGGGCTCCAGACCATATATGGCAGCAATACTCCATGCAAGGGTGAACTGTTAATTTGTAATCTGAAGGATCGATTCCGGGGAGAAAAATTTCCAGGCCCGACACAGGGAGCCAACTTTCCTTGCGGTAGACGCCGCAATTGACTCAATGTATTTGTTCCATCTCAGGTCAGCAGTCAACGTGAGACCGAGCAGCCGCAGAGAGGTGCTCTCGAGAAGTTGAGCGTCAGACATTCTAATGGAGGGTAGGGAAGGATCTCCGTGGTGATTAATAGAGAGCAGTTTTGTTTTTGAGGCATTAAAGTTGACCAGTCAATTCCTGCCCCAGTTCGCAACCGATTGGACGTCCTTTTCGAGACGCACGACCAGGTTAGTTTTGTCAGTGACACTAGATTTGTTTTTGAGGCAGGAGTAAATTGCGTAGATGCCAACTTGGGAATTTACGGCGCCAGGAAGGTCATTTATGTAGATAAGGAATAGAGTGGGGCCTAGGATGGATCCTTGATGAACACCTGCGTTCATGGGATAGGAACTGGAGGAGAATCCGTTGAGAACGACCTTCAATTCACTGTTTGACAGGAATGATTGTATTAGGTTAAACAATCGACGCGTAATGCCATAACCCTGGAGCTTGCGAAGAAGGCCGGCATGCCAAACCCTATCAAATTCTTTGGAGATGTCTAGGGCCACGGCACGAGCTTCCCCGTTATTTTGAAGGGCTTGGTAAACAGTTTCAGTGATGGCCGTAAAAACATCAGCTGTAGATCGGAAAAAGCGGAAGCCATATTGCTTGTCTGAGGGCATATCATGGGATGTAAAGTGGTTAACCACTTCGGCATTGATTAGGGCTTCGAAGACTTTGCCGAAGAGGGGTAGGAGACTTATAGGATCGTAATTAGAAGGGCCAGAGGGGTCGCCAGAGTTCTTGAAGACAGGAACAATCGAAGAGGACTTCCAGCAGTCATGAGTCCTTGAGGGAGTAGTTATATAGTTTAAAGAGGGCGGGCGCCAGTTCAGGCGCGCATTTCTTCAAGACAATGGCTGGTATCCCATCCCCACCACTAGCCTTGTTGGGGTCTAAATTGTAGATAATGCCCAATGCAAAGACAGGGCTATGTGTAACCCATTCAATAGGACAGCATTTCTAAGAGGGAAATCGGGTATGGGTACACCGGAAGAGTCGAACGTTGACTTGAATGAAAATTTCCGAGCAAAGGATTCAGCCTTGTCGGCAGACGGGGTCAGGACTTCAAACTGGTTGAACAAAGGAGGTATAGAGAGTTTGCAATTGTTCAGTACGCTCTTGTAGAGATGCCAATAATCTTTGAAGCTAAATATATATATATATATATATATATATATATATACAGGGTGTCCGAAGGTAATGTATACACTCTTTAAATATTAATAGTTAATAATACATTATCGTGATTTGAGAACTTATATGGATGAAAATATGCAAAACAGATGGATTGGAAGAAGAGGGACAATTGAATACCCAGCTAGATCACCAGATTTGTACACCCTTGGATTTCTTTTTGTAGGGGTTTCTATAAGACAAAGTTTACAGCAGGAAACCTGTAACAATTGAGAGTAGCAATTGAAGAAGAATTTGCTAAAATACCAGAAGAAATGATACTGGACATTTGCAGGTCTATTTCTTCAAGATATGAAAAGTGTATTGAACAGAACGGCAATCAGTTTGAGCATTTGATGTGAACTCATCATTATATGAACATTCTGCCATTGCCCCAAGTAGCATTTATCTTATCGAAGTTAATTGTCCGTTTTTTGTATATTTTACACTCAAATTCTTTAAAAGTGTCTTCTTTCTCTTGTATTAAACATATTAACAAGTCAAAATGCACAAATTGAATAATTTATAACGATTCAAAGAGTGTATACATTATTTTGGGACAATCTGTATATATATATATATATATATATATATATATATATATATATATATATATATATATACACATAATAAAAGGGCTTAAACAGAAATATACGCATATATATATATGTGTGTGTGTGTTTATATGTGTGTGTTTATATATATATATATATATATATATATATATATATATACATAAATATATATGTTTGTGTGTGTGTGCATCAAGAGACAGAAAGAAACACGTTAGCATTAGAGAAATATGCATGACCAAGTATATACACTCATACATATGTAGGTATATTAATACATTATCATACATTTTTGGGATGATGATTGCTTTGTCTTAATAGTTTATTGTAACTAACTGTATAGTAATTTTGTTGCCACCCTATATATATATATATATATATATATATATATATATATATATGAGTGCATGATTGTTCCTGTCTGTATATGTAGAATAAATGTATCTCTAAATTACATAGTTAATCTCGAAATAAGTAGGTTTAGCTTATGAGGTATCCTCGGTTTTATTGTGTTATTGGTATATGGTGTTTATTGCCTTCCAATATATATATATATATATATATATATATATATATATATATATATATATATATATATATAACTTCAAAAACGTTTCCAAAATAATTCTGTCCTTAAATTCGCGTATGAATTCAATACTACTAAAATTCCCTTCCTGGACATATTGATAAACACAAATAATAACAAATTTACGATTTCGCCATACAAAAAAACTACAATCATAAATTTCTGTACACTTAACTACAAGAGCTAATGCCCATATTACCACAAAATATCAATTATAAAACATCTTATACATCGTGCAGAAAATAATTCATCCACAAAACAGATTTTTTACAGTGAACTAAAGAATATAAAACAAGCACTGATTAATAATAGCTTTCCAAAGTATATAGTTGATGAACAAATAAAATACTAAGCAAATAGTACATAATACTGCTTCTACTAATCTCAAACATATTAATCTCCTATATCGTAACTAAATGCTTACTAATTAAGATGAAAATATGCTAAAAAAATTAGTAAATACTAATATAGATACAATAGATCCTAGCAAAATATTAAGTTAATCATATACTACACTAAATCTAGTATATCCAACTCAATTATTCGCAATGATACTTCTCCCCCCGATTAGTGATTTGCAAAAAACCAACATAGTTTACAAATTCAAGTGCCCTTTGGGAGATTGTATATCAAACGAATTAAATAATATTTATGTTGGTCACACGACAAACTCCCTTTCACGAACCTTGACACTACATTTGAATGATAACTCTAACATTTTTAGGCATTTAAAACAACATACCTGGCCGCACACACAATTCCGGAAATCCTTGTTGAAAACACAACTATACTTAAACATGAAAACAATAAACAAAAACTAAAAATTCTTGAAGCTATATGCATAAAACAGTTGAAACCTAACCAAAACAAAATAAACTATGAAATCTCCACAAATATTCTTAAATGCCTATAGTTGGTAACAGAAGCCATTGGTTTATACCAATGGCTTCCCATACTTAATACTTCTCGTTTTTACTCTCGCGTGGTCATGTGTGACGTCATGAGGAGCGGTGCGATTTCCGCATCCAGCGGCTTATATTCACGAGTTTGTCGTTGCTTGGAAATTTTCCATGTAAACAGAAACAGACTATCATCACTTTGTCCGTGCATTGCTTAATATATTGTAATGTAATTGTCGTCTTTGATAATGGCTTATGTAAGATGAAAGCTTAGATAGGATTAAAAAATATGTATCAATAATAAAACATGCATCAATATATATATATATATATATATATATATATATATATATAGTAGCAGCATGGCCCGGCATTGACCGTGCTTGATTCAAAAATCGTACGGCTCATACAGCAATCGCTATCACTTGACTTAAAATATTTTTGCCCTTCCTTGCCTTTAAAGGAGTGCCTTACTTCTTGCCTATCTCACACTGCGAATTTTTTTTAAGCTCCATACTATACATTAAATCTCTTACGAAAAAAGAACAAAACAAAATGAACACAAAACGATTAGTTTTAAAAAAGGACTCGTAACTGAAAAAACCGAATGAAAAAAGAATGTTAACAGCAAATACTTTTTCACACCCAGCCCAGTTCTGCGGAATCAGAATCAACGTTGAGTTTAAGCAAACGAATGAGCCAATTGGAGTAAAGTGCCATGCAGATTTAAATTTTTCCCACTTGTGACGAATGTAGCTATCGATTTTTTTTTCATGCTAGCATGCTAGTTAACATTCGTGTAAGTCAGCTGTTGGCTCTCACGCTGGTCAGTAGATTCTTTCTGCCTATTCGTGGCAGCCAGCTATAGCCTCTCACTCTGGGTAGTAAAAAATGGACGCAAACTACATGAAAACTGCCGTAGCGGCATGAAAAAATCGACTATTTCCACTATCGATGGAAGTTGGGAAATGCAAAGTCGGTCTTAGCATGTGCATGTAAATTTTGGTGCAAATCCGTCGAAAATTGCGGGCGTGCATTCGTTACACACACACACATCCTACCTTTTATAGATAGAGATATATAGTGACTATAAGTGGACGAGGACTTTCGTTATCCCTTTCGTTCGAAATGGATAATTATATATATATATATATATATATATATATATAGATAGATAGATAGATAGATAGATAGATAACTAGACTTGTTTAAAAAAACCCTCGAATTTTTGATTTGCAAATAATCAAATCAATCTCGAGGGAAAAAAAAGGTTTTAAAAAAAGAAAGAGCTACAAACATGAACTACTGTCGAACAAATCGCACAGATGCAGGTCTGAAGCCCAAAGAAAAAAACCCGATACGAGTAGATAACTAACTAACAAAAGAGCTCAATACAATCGTAGAGCAGACCTTGATACACCTAGTGAGGCAGACAAACCTACCTAGCTTTCACCTAAACGGATCGTCAGGGAAAGTATGGCTCCATACTTTCCCTGACGATCCGTTTAGGTGAAACCTAGGTAGGTTTGTCTGGCTCACTAGGTGTATCTATATATATATATATATATATAATATATATATATATATATATATATATATATATATATATTCAGTTCATCTTTGGTATTAAAGGAATTTTGTTAATCTCTCGTTCAGTTGTGCCCTACACATAATAATTAAGGGGAGTGCTGTCTGTGGAGATAGATGGCAATGTGTAAGGGGTGATGAGGGCGCAGGAATTGTCTGATAGCTATTACTGTATACTCCTGTTGAGTGGCACTGTGCAGAGTCCTGTTACCAAACATAGATTCTTCCAAAAACGACCTTCTTGATCTGGGGTATCTCTATCTCTTCAAGGCACTAGGGGACATGAATTTGTTTATAACTTTGTAATCACTAGTTATCATTCGAAATATCTTCGTGATCACCATTAGACTACTCTAACTCTTTACGAATCCTGTGCACTCTCCTCAATTTGACACCCAAACATTCTGAAATGTTCGTATTGTTGATGAGAATAACAGTCGGAATAATATAAATAATGCAAATAATCATAATACCTCATCTCAGAGATCCAATGAACTAAAGACGGCCGAACCGTACAACGGCTGAAACCTTGTGAATATGGCAATGAAGATGAGGATAACAGTTCAAATACTGTAAATAATGCAAATAATCATAATACCTCATTTCAGAGATATAGACAGATATTGAAAACATTCCAATCACCTGAAGACAGCCAGAGCGTATAACGTCCGAAACTTTGTGATAATGGCAACGAAGATGAGGATAACAGTCCGAATAATGTAAATAACTGAGAATTTAATTTAACGGAGCGTGTAAGCAACGACGAAGTTGGAAAAAAATTGTAGCAAAAAGAACACATACTCATAATCAGTGGCAGCTGAATTTTCTTCGATATATAACATAAGACAGAGGGTCTAGGGAATTTGATCCTCACAGGGCATATCGGGGTTAAGAGAGATAGAGCAAGACAGTCGGTCACCAACCTGACGAGCTTGAGTGAATGGACAGCGCATAGGCAGGTAGAAAGAAACGCAGCTACAGCTCAAGGGATAGGAAGCTCTGGAGAGCCATAATCACCCACGTTGTGAATGGACACAGCATAAAAAAGAAGAAGAAACGATGTTTATGTACTCGATCCGTTATGCAATGACGGAATTATACAAGCAAGTGACTGGCATTAATTATTAAGTACGTAGACTGGAAAAAATTTCATTAAAAGCTGATTGTCTCTTTCAACTCCGTTAATAAGATGCTTAATAAAGAAAGATAATCAGTTCCATTAATACAATCTAGAATGTTCCATAATTTGCTATGAAATATCCAAAGAAGAAGCGGAAGAAAGATGGGAACGAGAAGAGAGAGAATGAAAAAAGCCGCAGGAAAACTCTGTTTTCGATAATAACGAATGGATAATTATATGCTAGATACGGTATTAATATAATTTCATTTTCTGGTTAAATACTTCAATTAAGATAAAAATTAATTTAAAAAAAATTAATGATGCGGTTTAAATAGTAAACAAGATTTACTGAGATGAACGGTTTGTCTGACATTTAGAGATTAAGTATTTTTAGGATTCCAGAAATAATTTGACGAGTATCCTCATCTTTTTTGTCGTTTTCAATACAAAATATTAACTTTTCTGATATTCTGAAATTTTTTAGTTTTATTATACCGCAATTTACGGGCATCTTCATTCGTTTGTATCTTTTTTGTTCACATGCATTTTACAAGTATAAGGATAAGGATAAAAATAACAAGTATGAGGATAACATTTTACAAGTACGATGATAAGTAGAAAATTATCCATACTTTCGCCATAATATATCTTTAGTGAGGATATTTTTTGACTTTCCCTCGATTCTTCAACTTTTCCGTAGATTTTGATGAAAAATGCCATGTATGACCTTCTATAATGTTTTTATTATCCAACATATATTTTACAAGCATGTTTTTCGTAGATTTTGATGAAAAATACCATGTTTAATCTTCTATAATATTTTCATTATTCTACATATATTTTACAAGTATCTTCAACTTTTTCGTAGATTTTGATGAAAAATGTCATGTCTCACAGTCTATAATGTTTTTATTATCCAACATATATTTTACAAGCATGTTTTTCGTAGATTTTGATGAAAAAAACCATGTTTAATCTTCTATAATAATTTCATTATTCTAAATATATTTTACAAGTATCTTCATGTTTTTGTAGATTTTGATGAAAAATATCGTGCCTAACATTCTATATTTTCATTATCTTACGTATATTTTACAAGTATCTTCAGCTTTTTGCAGTTTTTCATGAAAAATACCATGTCTTACCGTCTGTAATATTTTCATTATTCTACATATATTTTACAAGTAACTTCTTGTTTTTCGTAGCTCTTATATCCATCTTTAAATAATCTGGCA
>OZ010606.1:76033810-76043810 GCA_963932145.1 Acanthosepion lycidas
ACACACTCCAAGATGACCTTAACAAATATGATACTAGAGCCGCAAGTACCATCAAACTACAACCACAATTACCTTCCCATCGGAATTTGGAACTGTCACTCCCTATATGCATTTCAGAGAAAAAGTGAACGAACATGACAGTGCTGGTACTACGGAGAGTCACCGCCATGAGATCAGACTGGAGGAGGTTATCTGTTCCTATCTGGCTTTAGGTTTCCTCAACGATGGAAGTATTCGATGGACCGATGATGATGATGATGATGAGGAGGAGGATCTGCAGATTTCGTACACATTTCGTGTATTGTGATGTTACTATGACTTAGCAGATATTTGTCTTTGTAGACAGGAACGGACCGCTCCTCTTTACATATGACAAGTATCGAAATTCCTCTTGCACAATTCTTCCGGTAAGAATGTCTTGAATATTTAAACCGATTAACCAAAGCATTTTTTGACTTTCTGTTTTTTTTTATGTTTTTTTTTTTTTTGTCGAAAAACTTGGATAGGAGATGGGCGCTGATAAGCTATCTAAAAGCCTACCTAAAGGATCATGAAGAAGAACAAGAAGAACCAAAACAACGCTAAAATATATATATATATATATATATATATATATATATATATATATATATATATATATTGAGACATGTTTCGTCGATTCATTTAAACATGATCTGTCTACTTATTTCCAGTTGGATGCTTTTATATTCACGGATAAGATTTTTGGTGTCGTTATTAAAGAAGGGGAGAAAATCGCTGTGTTCATACATATTTCCTTTATTCCGAGTACTTTCGACATAGCACAATCTCATCATCAGGGTGTTGTTTATTGTCTAAATTATTCAGTGAAACATGTCTTAAAGAAAACGATTAAATCCAAATCGTCCTGTCATTTAAAATATATAATACATAAATTTATTACAGACTAAGATAATTTTAATATTAATTGCATTTTCAAAAATTCAACAATATCATTTATTAACTTTTGTTTATCAGATATTAAATTAAGTAACTTAGCTCTCTCCATAATTTACCGAGACGTTTCAGTTAATCTCATCAATATATATTGGCATCTCTGAAATTAAAAAAAAATAAAAGGCTATAGCATTTTTACTTTCGTTTATAAATACAATTTGCAAAATAAAATCCTTACATCTGTCTTGATAAGGCCCATCAATGGCTACGATAAGTTTTCTTTTGCTTTTATTCATATATATAAATATATATATATATGTATGTGTGTGTGCGTGTGTGAGTGTTTGTGTTCAATATAATTATCTGCGAGACATTAAAACAATGTTGTTGTTGTTCATCAGAGTTAAAGAAGAATATTTTATTACTGACAGAACTTCTTAATATATAGAGGGTTATTTTTTATTACTTTTTTATTTATATTTTTTAATACTTCTTTATTTATAGAGGGTTATTTCAAATTTAATTTTTGTGAAAACTGTGATACGTAACAACATTAGAAAAAAAAACTAAATGTTGGTTTTGATATATATATATATATATATATATATATATATATATATATATATATATATACAATATCGGATGCTTCATTTGGTAAATAAACGTGCATTTGATACTGCAACTTGCAAGGTGCAATCAGAGATAAAAACGAAAAGTTTGTTCATCATTGCAGTATGGATTCCGTGATTTTGAGAATGGCAGTAAACTGCTTACTACAGTATGTACTGATTTTCATTCGTGAAGAGATTCCTAATATATATATATATATATATATATATATATATATATATATATATATATATATATATATATAAAGAAATAACAGTAAGATATATAATCCGGTGTTCTTATAGATAATTTTATTTTTACAAAATAGTGCTCAATGTAAATTTACAGATCATTATATATTGATGATTCATGTAATATATATATATATATATATATATATATATATATATATATATATATATATATATTACATGAATCATGTAATATACATATATATATATATATATATATATATATATATATATATATATATATATATATATATATATATATTACATGAATCATTCATACAAAAAACACATATTGAAGTTGATATAAATGGCGAGAATACATCTTCGCAAACAAATTTAATAAAGTACATTAACCCCGAACCTGCAGATGAATGTTATGATCCCTGTTTATAAATTCCAGTTGCATAAGGTCCTTTCTTTATTTTTTTACAAGGTTTCGTCTGTGCATACATACATCATCAGGTATGGAAAGAGATTTTTTTTTTACATCTCGGTAATAACAGGACAATGAAAGAATATACCTCAGCGTTGCGACTGCACGCGTCCAAAAATTTCTTACAATTAACAATAAAACATTTCTAAAAACATATTTCGGATTACATCTATTCTTTCGTTGTCCTGTTATTACCGGGAAATAAAAAACAAATCTATTTCCATACCTGATGATATCGAGATTAAAGCTTGTAAAAAAATAAAAAAAGACCTTAGGCAACTGGATTTTATAAACAGGGATCATAACTTTCATCTACTGGTTAGGGGTTAATGTAATTTATTAAATTTGTTTGCGAATATGTATTCTCCCCATTTATATCATTAACTTCTATATCTGTTTTTTGTATGAATGATTCATGTAATGTAAATTGAACTGCACCACAGTCTTGATATATATATATATATATATATATGATGATGATGAAGACGATGGACTCTTCCGTCGTTTTCGAGATATGAGTATCTTTCCATTAAATTTTTATGTTTATGTTTTGTGTGAGACAAAAAACCTGCATGAGATTTGCTAATAAATCTACACGAAGCGCCGAAGGGCATACTTAAGGGTTGATCGTCATATGGGTTGATGTATTAGCCCGAGATTTAGTGTTAATTCTTAATTCTCTCAGATGATTGAGATGATTCTTTTCAAAGTTTGTTAAACTCGGTAGCAGATATTTTCAACAGCAATTCTGATCTCCTCTATATGGATGTTTACAGCAATCAAATTATATTTAAGTTTATCCTTGAAGCGTAACCAAGGACGGCCTACATTACGCTTACCATGAAAAAATGGCTATACATTAGGATTTTCGGCATCCGATTATCAACCATTCTGATGACATGACCAGCCCATCTGAACTGTGATTGCATCAGAAAGGATTCAACACCACCGATGCCACATTTGATGAAAAAATCAGGGTTAGAGATATTGTCCTGCTATGTATAACCGCATATTGAACGAAGACAGCTTTTATGAAATCAAGTTGATTGATGTGCGTCCTGTATGGCGTCCTGTATGGCGTCCGCGATTCTGACCCATAAAGAAGTGTGGTTAGTATGACTGCTCGATAGACACTGATTTTCATTTTCAGTGGAATTCTATGGACATCCCAACGAGAGAAAAATTCATATTTTAAAAAAGGAGAGAAACCGCAAACGTCTTTGGTTATAATGTGGATTTGTTTTAATGTATATATAATATTTTACTCGTCATATTTTTGCTCCCGCCCTTCTTGAGGCAAATAAAAAAAATCAATTTTTAAAGGAATAAATTTTCCTTATGCACTTTTGATGTTTTATTGTTCGTTTTCTGTATTTGTAGTGACCCTTGATCTTAATTCTAGACAGTTGACGAAAGTGAATCTCTGCTTAAGTGGTAATAAAATCATTAGGTTTCGTCTGAGTGGTGGTGATGATAGATGTGTTGATGAGAGATGCTTTCCTATTCCTAAATTACTCTTGAGGCTGTCAAATCTATTTCCATTTTTGCGTATCATGTGTGCGTGCATGTCACCGCTAGCTTGGATTCATCCAGGCCAGTAAATGTTGTTTAATACTGTTTATTATAAACAGAGCATATACTTAAATATTTGTATCTATAAAAAGAATGTATAAACATAAAAATGTCTTAAAATAATTGTCGGACTTTGTCCATTTCATAATGTTTGACGTCATTTGTTTACATTTGGATACGCATTGAGCAGATATGAATGTACGTGAGAGAAACATGAAAAATTGTAGTTTAAAAGCAGTAAAATCGACCTTGCTAACCGAACGAACCTCTGTGGCTCAATCGGTTAAAACACGTCAGACTATATGATGGTTCCGTATAGGATAGAGGTTCGTTCCTGTCGGATGACGTATATTTTCTATGAAAATTTATCGGATATTCAGGCAGGTAAATGTTATTAATACTGTTTATTATAAACAGAGCATTTACTTAAATATTTTGTATCTATAAAAAAAAATGTATAAACATAAAAATATCTTATAATAATTGTCGGACTTTTCATAATGTGTGACGTCATTTGTTTACATTTGGAAATAAAAAAAATGAATAAAGACACAATTTTAAACTGTTCTCTTTTTATCTGAATAACTCAAAGGATTTTTCAGTGGTTTTACGTTAAATGGTGCCAAGATGGTTAAACGTCTTATCCGAAAACCTGGAAAAAAGAAACTAAATTAGTTAAATGTTTTCTTAGATAATAAACATTTTGTGAGATGGTTAATTATGCTGTTACACGATTTTAATAATTTAGCTGTTATACCCGGTACGGTATATATATATATATATATATATATATATATATATATATATATATATATATATATATATATATATATATATATATATATATATATATATATATATATATATATATATATATATATACACAGGGAGAGAGAGAGAGAGAGAGAGAGAGAGAGATGTTACTTTTGTGTTGTTTTTCACTGGCATTCGATTTCTTAAACCAGCGTTAATATAAATTACAGCATTCCGAATTCAAGAAGAGAGCACGCGTCCATTTTAACAAATTAAAGTATTTCAAGCCTAATTGAAATCGCAACGGCTCAACTTATAATAATATTGCTTTAACAAGTTCTTTATCTCATCAATACGTTGAATTCCGATCCATATTTGACCCCAACTCAAAATCCCGGATGTAATATCAAAATTCTCCAAATCATGTAACAGCAAAATTGTCGAATTCTTACATTAAGATTTGAACCGTTGTAGCTTAGAAATGATTTAAAATATCTTACTGGATTTCTACGAAGTTTTTATGACACTATTAGTCTCTTCCTTGAGAACTAAGAATGTATAATTACTCTACAAGCTTAGCAAAAGAACTGTGATGAAATCGATCATAAATGAAAATGACATGTTCAGAACTCTTAGTAGAGAGCTCGATGTATGAGAATAACGTATCATACAGAGCAAGATATATATATATATATATATATATATAGAGAGAGAGAGGAGGATGCGCGTGTGTTTATGTTTATTTATATATGTGTAAAATTTAAGAAATAAATAATTATATTTATAAAGACAATGACAATAAAAGGAATGGCAAGAATATAACTTATTGAAATGATTTTTTCTTAAGGTTTTTTTTTCACTCTGAAAAATTTCCTCAAAGAACGAAACGTGTAGTAAAAATAACGTTTTTATCTTGTCAATCGTGTCCTCATTATTTATAAAGATATAAACTAAAAATATGCGTCTATATATATATATTAGGTTGGTGCAAAAATAATGACATAATAATGTCGTTTTTTAACGTCAAAAAACGACATTATTACGTCATTATTTTTGCACCAACCTAATATATATATATATATATATATATATATGTGTGTGTGTGTGTGTGTGTGTGTGTGTGTGTGTGTGTGTGTAAGTAAGCATTTATAAATTTGAAATTATTTGCTTTATATCTTCATGAAAACTTGAGTAATTCAACGGGATAATTTTTAGTGAATGCATTAGTGCAGAGCAGAATTCTTTGAAGAATTTAATTCACTGAATCGAAAAATAAAAGAGTGTAATAAAACTAAGACATTATTTAATTAGAGAAGCTTTTAATTGCTTTTATGGATAATATATATTAAAACAATATTATCTGAAGAAAAAAATTTCGAGGAAAAATGAATTTTTACAAGATTTCTTTTCATTTTTTTTTACAATATTAAATTGAATAATTTATTAATTTTTTAATTTTTTAAAATTCATTTTCAATGTGATAATCCTTAAGAAGTACTTTTATTAAAAAATATCTTTAGTAATCAAACATTATAAAGCTTATTACAATCTGACGTCCCGAATATTTTAAAAGATTTTTGATTTGTTTTTTTATGCCTGATTACGGGCAGAATTTCTGAAGTATGGATAAGAAACCAATAAATTTGTAATTAAATATCATGTTTTAAGGGTTTTCACCATTTATAGTGAAAATAAAACTTAAACTTTATCGTCTCCTCCATCATACATAATTATGAACACGTTCGGTTTTCAATCAGCTGATATTAAGTCGATTAACACGCCAGAAAAAGAACACACCGTGGTTAAGAAATGCTTCTATCCAACATTTAATGATATAACTAATATATAATAAATATAAATAATAATAATAATAATAGTATAAGTAATATTTGTTTCAAACCAAATTAATTCAACATTAAATTTGCTAATTTTTCTAATATAATGTTTCAGAAATATATATTTTATTTTTGCAAGATTTTTAAATCCGAGAATTAACTTTTGTTTACAAAGGTGTCAAAGACTGCCGTTTTGATCGATTTTAATGAAAATAATTGATTTCGATCAATATAATTTCTGTTTCAAATACACTACAAGGTATTTTGCTGAGAGATATTTTTAAAACTTGAATTACGTAACTATCGGTCTATAGTCAGCACCTGAATATTGCGTTGTGTAATGAAAGAAAGAACATTAAGATATATAATCCGGTGTTCTTATTAATATTTTTATTTTTACAAAACAGTACTCAATGCAAATTTACACATCATAAATATTATAATTTAACTGATTTAAAAATATGGTTTCATCGCTACGCAGGAATTACCATGTTTCAAAAATAGAAACTAAAAACTTCAGATTCAATAATTAAATTAAAGTCCTTCGTTCTGTTTCATTTTCAAGCAAATTTTGGAATAACTTATTTTGAAATTTACTGTGTTTTATAAGCACATACATTTATAATAGTTGTTTCCAAGGATGCCGCGAAAGCCAATCATTTTAACAAGGGGCGGTAGCATGTTCATTTTTACTGACGACCATTGTATCAAATATCAGTTTCTTTCGAAAAGAGGTTAAGTCTAGGTAGAGTAGGTGTGCCTTTTTAAACGAATTATGACATCGTTCAACGCATGTTGTCTGGTTTTTATCAACGTCAAAACTTTTTTCGGCATTTTTTCCGTTAAATTTGTACTTGTATATATAAAGATTCATTCTAAAAAGGGTATTTGGATTAGAATACGTTGTATTGAACTATAATTTTAAAATATTACTTTTAATTTTAATTACTAATAGACTATACTCCTTTTTAAAACAATTAAATGCAAAAGAATTACTTAAATTATTTAAAAATTATTATTATTATCAAATATAAGTAGGTATTTTTCTTTGATCAGCTTTTTTTATTTAGACATTACTTAAGTAAAATTTTTGATAATGTCGGCAAAGAATGGCTATTGCATTTCTTTGGTTCAGTAATTTTTTATTTTTTATAGACCTTAGTAATATATAGTTTCTCATGTATGCACAAAGAACATGGGTCCTTTAATGACCTATATATTCTAGCTTTTCTTATTAATTTTCATTTTATTCTAGGTGTTTTATTGCTTTCTTTTAATTGCCAGAAATATTTCGGTAGAAACGGCTGATTTCGGTACTTATTTGTCCTAAAAGAACTTTGATATTTATTGAATCTTTTTTTGAACTCACGCCTTGTGCATTCCATATAGACTTTTCCGTTGTCTGGATCCTCAATAGATGAGATATTGCATTGGTATACTAATGATTCTGTGCGTTATTTATTTTTTAGTTGACAGTTATGAAGATTTCTGCAGTTACTTAATTTTTATCTTCATCTCTTTTTACTTTTATACTGTCTAAATTTCTTTGGTCTTGAAGTGTTTATTTAAGATATTAGCATAATGCTAATATCTTAAATAAACACTTCTCAATATATTTTTTTAAAGTTTTCAGTACTGCTGTAACTTAATTTTAGGGTATTTTTATTGAAAATAGTACTGAATTTACTATCTTTAGAAAAATGTTTAACGATTAATGCAAGGAATTTTTGTTCTAATTTATTCTTTAGCATTTGGTTATATGGGGGTGTATACCAAATTATTTTTCTGCTTCTTTTTTTCTATGCTTTCCATTTTCCTTTTTTACATAAGTTAGTTTTGGATATTTGTAACCACTATCTTTTTGAGCTTTATTATAGAAATTAATATGTTCATAGAAAATCTTCTTATTTATGGTTATAAGGAACTCTACTAACTTTGAAATCGATAAAAATAGAAAGATATATAGAGAATTTAACTGCCTGAAATTAAAACTTACAGTAAGCACTAAATTGAAAAAAGTGAACTTCCTTGATATAACAGTAGATTTAATGAAAAATGTATACATACCTTATAAAAAACCCAATAGTAACCATTATATATACACCATAAATCTAATAATTCTACATCTATAATTAAGTATATACCTATATTTATCGAAACAGAATAACTACAAATTCAGCAAATGAGAAGATTTCCCAAAATTCGCTTGAAAAGGAAAGAGAACTAGGGTCTTTAATTTAATTATATAATTGAATTCGAAGTTTTTAGTTTCTGTTTTTGAAACATGGTAATTCCTGTGTAGCGATGGAACCATATTTTAAATCAGTTAAATTATATATATATATATATATATATATATATATATATATATATATATATATATATATATATATATATATATAAAATAACTGGCCACTCGAATTCAAGGATAGAATTCTATTAGGGCGGCTAGCCAATCCCTATTGTCGACGCTCGCCCAGACACATTTGTGTTTGTTCAACATAGAGCCAACCTGCGGTATATACTGCAGCTATGCTGAGCAGACGTTAGTTACAGTTTTCGGGAGAGGTCGTGTTATCTAGTGTGATCAACAATCTAAACAGGCCAGTACACTCAAACCCTCGGTCACGATGACTTGTGACTTCGTGTTGGCACGGCTATCGACAGCCCTGAATATTTCTGTCTACACAATTTCACTAACAAGGCTTTGCTCAACCCGTGGTATGTTTTTCAGGTACTTTCCAAAGTTGGCGCACCCTGGGATAGACTCTTCCAGAATGATTACATCAGGAAGTCTCCTTCCTGACAAATCAACCGTGGTAAGATTCTCATGGTTAGAAAGCGAACGTTCTAAACACTTGGCCACGCACCCATATATATATATATATATATATATATATATATATATATATATATATACAGAAGGATAGAGAGAAAGAGAACTGAATTGATCGTTACATGTAGGCATAAAAATATATATCTGCTTAAATATGTTGATCCAGATTACTTTTAAGGTAAATTAAGAGTTGTTTTTTTTTTGTTTTTTGTTTTTTTTTTTAATGTAGAAGTAATCTCACTTTATGTTGATATAAAAGAATAATATTCACAACTCTAAAAGTATTATTTTTTTTTTTACATATATATACAAATTCCGTTTAGTTTAAATGACAAATATAATTTTTAAAATTAAAACACTGTAATCCCAGTTTCATATATAACTTCGGCAATATTAGACAAGCAGAGTAAGAGGGGGTTTGTGTCAGCGGATAACAATTCAAAGAAAAAAGATTAGCAGTGATATGTCAAAGCTAAATAGAGTAAAATAAATGGAAGTTGTGGAGAGCCTTGAACACGCACTATCTGAAAGTATATGATATATAAAATTAGTAAATAGATGGCAGAATAAGAACAAAGAAAATGGTAAAAATCAAAATCTACTTACAGCAACAAAAGAATGGAAGTTGTGGAGAGCCATGATCAACCACCTGAATTGATATGGTATATAAAATTATTGGATAGATGACAGAACAATGGCAAAGCGTAAAAGTATACAGCCACTATTTATTTACAGCATCGAACGACTGGAAATTGTGGAGAGCCATGATTAACCACCTGAAAGGATATGGTGTATA
>OZ010606.1:76048810-76051310 GCA_963932145.1 Acanthosepion lycidas
AAATATAAGAGGGGGTTTAAAAGAGGAGGAGAGAGTAAAACGTGGGAAGGAAGAAGAAAGAAAGGTAAATGGAAATAGAAATTGAGAAAAAGAAGAAATGATTGGATAAAAGAATGAAAAAAGCGAAATGGATTATAATAAGAACTGAAAGTGAAAGTGAAAGTTAAAGTGAAAGTAAAAGTGAAAGAAGAAAACAGTGGAGGAATGAATGACTGAAAGGATAACTGATGAAAGACAGACATGAAGAAAGAAGGAACGATAAAGTAAAAAATAGAGGCTGAAGAGAATAATAATATGAATGAATGAATGAAGGAAGGAAGGAAGGAAGTAAGGAAGGAAGGAAGAAGCAAATTGAGTATAAATTGGGTGAGAAAGAAGAAGTGGAAAACGAAAGTATCCTGAAATGAAAATATATGCAATTGTGAAGTAAGAAAATATGAAGAAAATAAAATAGAAACTTAAACGAAAGAATGAAAAAAGGGAAGAAAAGAAAAATGAAGAAATGACGTAAAGATGGAGATAAAAGTAAAAAGGATATAAATATGTTAGAAAATAATAGAAAAAATTGGGGAAGAAAAGAAGAAATCCAAATATGCGACAAAGAAACATCCTAAGAAAAGAGACAAGGCGAATAGTGCCAAGGACGGAGTGAAGGAATGAAGAAGGAATGACAGCAGGAATGAAGGAAAGAAAGAAAGAAAAAATGTATAAAAACAAAATGTATAAAATCATGATAATGGAAGCAGTTGAGGCAACAAGAAACACTGAAGACGGAGAAGGTGAGGTAGAAAGAATCGCAGAGAAAGAGAAAAAAGGAAAAAAGAAAAGGACAAGGCATGAGTGAGCGAGAAGAACTAAAAGAGAAGGAGAAATAATGACTGCAATAAGGAGAAAAAGGGAAAGAAGAAATGGAAATGAGTGAATAAAGGCGAAATAAATAAATAAACAAAATAATAATCAGAGATGAAGAGACGAACAAAAGAATGATGAAATTGGAACGAACCAAAAATAGATAGATATGAATAGAATGAGATAGAATATAGATAGATATGAACATAGATAGATAGATAGATAGATAGATAGATATGAAGAGAATGAAATAGAATATAGATAGATATCAATAGAATGATAGAATATAGATATATATATGAACAGAGATAGATAGATAGATAGATAGATATGAATAGAATGAAATAGAAGATAGATAGTTATGAATAAAATGAGATAGATAGATAGATAGTTATGAAGAGGAATTAGATAGATAGATAGATAGATAGATAGATAGATAGATATGAATAGAATGAGATAGAATATAGATAGATATGAACATAGATAGATAGATAGATAGATAGATAGATAGATAGATATGAATAGAATGAAATAGAAGATAGATAGTTATGAATAAAATGAGATAGATAGATAGATAGATAGATATGAACAGTATGACATAGACAGATATGAACAGAATGAGATAGAATATAGATATAGATAGATAGATAGATAGATAGATATGAACAGAATAAGATAGATAGAGAGATAGATAGATAGATAGATAGATATGATCAGAATAAGATAGATAGATAGATAGATTTGAACAGAATGAACTGTTATCATTATTATTATTTCTTTTGTCGTTATTGTCATTTGAATTTTTATCTAATGCTCACTCTACGGTGATAGGACGAGAGGTAACTGAAAAGTTCTAGATTTGATAAAAAAGCTCTTACCCGCCTCTCAGGGTGTAAGGATCGTGTAATAAATCGCGGCTCGGAATGAAAATCGATGAGCTGAGTTCGAATTTCAGCCGGGTACATTGCATTCACTTTCGTGCAACTACACTTGGGAAAGGCATGAAAACATCTCCTCTCCCCGCTATGGGTTAATTAGTAGGACTTGTGTCATTAAAAATAATTATCGTCCTGAAAAAAAAATTAATTCACAAAAAATAAGTATGCTTACACTCTAAAATATCTTGAATGTTGAATTATTAGTAAAAAGTTCAAATTTCCACAAAAAAAAAACATTGAAATTAATTTCAGCAAGCATAGATCATCGATAGCTTTCTTTAGTAAGTCATTTGATGATCTAGAGAGGTACACATTAATTTCAATGTTTGCATATACACAGATACATAAATTCAAATTCAAGTACTCCCTAACATAAAGTTTATAGACCTGATAAAACTGTCGGTTCGAAAAATACCTTTATTTTATACGTATATATATTTATTAGTTCAAACGTTAATTCTAGCGGATATCCGTTTTCGAAAGAGACGCCCTATTATTTAAAAAAAGTATACCTGACATCTACCGCTCTGTAAACTCGAGAAAACTTCATAAAGAAAATGTACTTACGGCAAGATTCGAACCTGCATTCGCCTTTGTAGGAGAATCCATAGTCTGACGCGGTGTACTTTAGAGCCCTCGGCTACAGAGATTAGATCAATCGCGTCAATCCACTTTTGAAGTAATAAAAATGTCGAATATATATTAATAAATAT
>OZ010606.1:76056310-76161310 GCA_963932145.1 Acanthosepion lycidas
CTAGAATTCTTCATGATTTCCTTCGAACTTCGATATCTGCTCGAAGGTAAACAAATGTTTTAAACAAATGACTTCACACATTATGATATCCGACAATTATTTTAAGACATTTTTATGTTTATACGTTCTTTTTATATGATTATAAATTATAAAGCACGTTAAGCTATATGACGGTTCCTACTCGGAACCGTCATATAGCCTGGCGTGCTTTATCGATTTACCCACAGAGGAGGGTTTGGTTTAGCAATGTCGATTTTACTGTTTTTAAACTACAATTTTCCATGATTTTCTCTCATACATTCATATCTGCTCGATGCGTATCCTAATGTGAACAAATGACGTCACACATTATGAAACGGACAAAGTCCGACAATTATGTTAAGTTATTTTACTGTTATTCGTTATTTATATATTTATAAAATATCTTTAAATAATTTTATGGCTTCAACTAATATATATATATATATATATATATATATATATATATATATATATATATATATATATATATATATATATATATATATAATGAATGGAATTCTATGACTTCATCTACAGGTAAAATGTATTGATGGTCATTTCGCTATAAAATGTATTCTTGGTAATTCTACTATAAAACGAATTGCTAATCATTTTGCTTTAAAATTTTATGGAGTTCACTATTCGCCGTTAACTGGGACCCTAACACTATGGTGGATCTGGAAACAGCAGCAGTTAAGATGAGGTTTCGTACTCCTCAATACCTCCAATCTCCCTTTCTGCCAGATGTAGTTATACATGTACATCATATTCGATAATACATATAATAGCATAGTTATTGATATTTACGTTTAATTTCTGATATATAAAGATTTCCATGGGTCATAACAGGGATATATGACCTTAAAAAAGAAACTAGATATTGCCGTCTTAATATTAAGTCTGATCGGTTCGATAGAGTCAAATTGACAGCTACTCACAAAAAAATCACCTACAATCTGTTGTATCTAGGGTAAGAAATGACACGCTAATTTTAACACACCCCAGCTGTTCTATATTCTGTTAATCCTCTAAGAGAATCCTTTCTGCGTTTCATCAAAACGGCTAATGCTAACCCCCAAGTGAGAAATTCGTTATGCTTTCACTTGTAACCGATTTTTCGCTGACATAAAGTCAATGGTGTTTCATTAAGAGGGATTATTGTTGTGGTGTCCTCCCTCTAAAGAGTCTATGTTGGAGAATCCTCTGTCTACTATAAGATTAGTAGGAGAGAAGGCCTTAGGAAAAACAGTCGAATATATGTGTTCCAGCAGTGCTGGTCAAACTCTCTGCCTAACCGTTTCTTCTATCGCCCCTCTCGCTTGTGAAATTCGCTTCTCAACCAAGGTTGATCTTCAAAAACTGAAATACAATGTCAATCGTTATCTTCTATCTTAATTTCTATTCATTCGTTGTTCTCGCTCCTTAATAATACGTTTCTTGTCTTCTAACCCACTGCATGTTAGTGGCTTTGGTTAGGATGAATTAATTTAAAAATTACGTTGTAAATTGATTGAGTGATGGTAGCATCGATCAGCGCAATATACTGGAACAGAAATGATAGAATAACCAAAAAATAAATTTAATATATTTGTATGAAAGGTCAAAAGAAAAAATCGCGTTAAGAATGTTGAAAAATGAGGGGAGAAAAATAAAACAGTAATAATAAGATAGAAGGCTTGGCGAATTTGACACTCACAGTAAATAGTAAAAGCAAAAAGTGCAGAAGGAAACATTATGTAACATACTTAACGAGTTTATATAATTTGAGACCCGAAGAGGGATATAGAAATCTAGTAAAGTGACAAGCATTACTTACGATAGGTTTGGTTTGTTTTGTTTTACGGCTTATCAACCTCTATGGATAATTTAAAGCTGACAAGATTTTATTGCTGGTAATATTTTTTCCAAAAACGTATTGCTGGTAATATCTTTTTTCTTCAAAAACTTATTACTGGTAATAATCTTTTACAAAAAATTATTGCTGTTATTAAAACCTATTTTTACACTTTCATAATGTTTTGACCCCAGTTTAGGGGTTAACTATTTGTCCATAGCTGGGACCCTAACAGGTGCTACCACCCCAAATCCGAGTGAACCTGAGAACACCAGCAATTAAGAGGTGGGTCCAAGATCCTCAAAACCTCTTGATAAGAAGACTTGACATAGCTTATCGTCTTACACAGGACGCTGGTGAAGTTTATCATCATACCCAGGACGGTGCTTAAGGTAGCATGTTGTGGAAAGCCTTGATCAAACAGATCCTAACGGGACATAACACTTAAAAGAAGAAATAAATATAGATACTTAGCATGAAAGTATTTTTAAAAGCTGCTGTTGCGAATCTAAACAGATGTAAAGATGCAGAATATTAAACACATTGGCTAAGGACCTATCAAATCTGTGTCAACCTCACAAAGGAAAACATGTATTTGAGGCTAAGCATTATATGAAAACGGATTTATTACCAAATTTATTTAATGATGAATTTAGAGCTACATTTTATGGACGTGCTACTGGATTGCATTGAGCCCTTCATGAAAATAGTCAACCAGCATGACATAGACGACCGTAAGTTGTTCATTTTGTTTTTGCTAAACATTTTTCCCCAAAAAATTTATCTTACGTATTTACAAGTCTGTAATCTGTTCATTCTTAAAATATTCCTGCCACATATGTTCTGGTGTTATTTCTATATATTTAGAAATTCTTGATAAAATCCAAAAGAAGAATCTGCAATGTTATTGATCTTGACCAGGCATCTCTGCTTCAGTAAATTTCCGACCGCCGCAATATAGCTTCCGTACCTTTTCCATAAATATATTCATGGTAACTTTTCCGATGAACTATACTTAATGGTATCTAGATTCTACGAATCTAAGCGCAGTATTAGAGTTTTGGGTTAATATTTTAGTTGCTAGAATATCAATAGGTAAAAAAAATTATATTAGTTTCAAGATAAATTCCAAGAATTATATCAAGTTTTTAGACAAGATGCTTTAAGAGCTAAATGTCAAAAAAATGAATCTTCAATTTAAACAGTACATTCATGCAAGTCTTCGCTCCGTTGGATTCTGCAGAGCTGGCTATTGCCCACGTTGCCAATATCGTTTTCAAAGACACAAGGATATAAAAGTGACACTCAACCTTTCAAGATAGTAAATAACCTTATAGAAAACTTGTGGTAACCGTATTTATATTGCTAGCCGTTTACTTATATGCTAACTCTCACCATTTAATAACCAAGCAGATGGTGCTACAGTTGTTTGACATTTATCAAATCTTTCTATTATTATTTTTTTTGGAAAAAAAAAAATATATATATATATATTTTTAAGTACTGATTGGTGATTCCTTCGTAAAATTCTGTTCGAAGTGATGTGAAATGTCTACGTAATGATTATATCATTATATTCCCTTTCACTTACATGGGCTATCCAATTTAATTGTTGCTGCTGTTGGAAGTCCTCAGGTGATATAGTTTCTGTTATTTGTCATTGCTCTTTGTGCTTTTGTAGCGTCCGTTCACCAGATTCGAAGTAGGATGATCCTCGCTAAGAACTACAGATTTATTTTTGCTGGAAGCCATTGTTAATAATTGATAATAGAAAGCGGTTATAAACAGCTGACATATATGATTTCCATATGAAAGTCTCTATCTGATGAGGTTATTTAAGTAAACGACAAAGTCTTAGGTTATTTTTTTTTTCGTTTTGTTTCTTCGACTGTTGGAGAAAACTAATCCTTTTGCTGCCTATTTTCTGTTCAATTTCCTTATGACTTATTCTATAATAGTTTTTTTTTTTTTTTAAATTTGAATTGAATTTGAATTTGAAGTGTTCAATATTTATTCATTTCATGTTCTGAATTTTTATGATTGATTCAAGCTACATATTATCACTGCTTTCATGTTTTGGAAAGGTTTATCTTGCATCCGACTTCTTTGAAAACACCGTAGACAATGTTGATTATTTTGTGCAAAAGCATTCTTAGCTCAACTATGAATACCTATATGATTGCCATATCTCTACTCATCAGTGCTTACAACTATATCACGTTGAAACCAAACCAATCCAAACAAAACAGAAATTCAGTTCTACAAACAAAACTTAGAACAAAGATGAGAATAGAATTAGATGATTATTAGGTTGGTGCAAAAATAATGACGTAATAATGTCGTTTTTTGATGTTACGTCAAAAAACGACATTATTATGTTATTATTTTTGCGCCAACCTAATAAATATGTGCAATAAAATTAGTTCAATCTTTGAACAATACGAAAAATCCAGAGTGTAAATCTAAGCATTGGATCTACAACGATGAATATAGTACCTTGAATAAATCATGAGATAGTAAAAATACTTTTCATCCAAAATTTAAACAACATGAGGAAACCCGGAGAGCGTATTTGCCAAACTTTAACGTTAACAAAGAGCGGCTTACTGCGATATCGCGTTGAAATACCATCACAGAAGTTAAGCAACATGGAACGAGGTCAATACCTAGATGGGTGATCGCTTGGGAATACCACGGGCTTTAAGCTTGGATGTGCGTATGGTGTAATGGATAATGGTTCGATGTTTGGAAGTCGTCTCGGAGAGCCGAGTTCCAATACAAGTCGGGTTCGTTATATACACTTACGCGAAAATAGCCTTTAAGAAAGTCATGAATCCGCCTCTTCCCCCCCAGCTATGTGTTAATTACTAATAATTAAATCGGTATTATATCCAAAAAACATTTCAATCAAAAGATATTTTATGGTTTTAAATAACCTGCAAAAGGTTGATATGCCATTGAAAAAAATCAGTCAATCAATGAAATACTGATTAGCTACACAGGCATGTCTTTTAGACTTATTTACATTTTCTGGAATATAAATGTATAGATACTATTGTGGCCGTAAAGTGAGGGATCAATTTATATATTGATTGTAATGTAGGATTAATCCCCCACTTAATATCCACTTATAATTTCTTGGTTTGTTGATAAGCCATAGAAAACGAATTAATCAATCAATGAAATACTGATTAGGTACACTGGCATGTTTAGATTTATTTACATTTTTTGGAATATAAATGTATAGAAACTACTGTGGCCGTAAATTGAGGGACCAGTTTATATATTGATTGCAATGTAGAATTAATCCCCCACTTTATATCCACTTATTTCTTGGTCGTTGATAAGCTGTAGAAAACGAATCAATCAATGGAGTACTTATTAGCTACACTGGCATGTCTTTTAGATTTATTTACATTTCCAGAAATATAGATGTATTGAAACTACCGTGACCACAGTATGGGTGAAAAATTCAACTAGAAAAATAGGAAACAAATACAATGTATCTTAATACAAATTAGAGACATGCCATAATAGATCATTACATTTTAAATAAATCAAAAGTAATTTTTAACATCAGCTTGAAATTTTTTCTTGTTAAGAATTTGAATAATTTTAACACATTCAATGTTATGGATAAAATATAGTGAATTTTATATAGTGTGTGTTTTTTTAGACTTAGAACAAATTTAAGGATTTGGACAAAAAAGACCCCAGATTGACGTCAAAATCCGCAAAACTGTTTGATCTTTTAATAGTCAGTTTTAGTTTAATTTATAAAGTATATAAATATAGGTAGAAAAAAAAGGTTGATGCTGAACAGGCTTGAAAGATGGATGGCAGTAAGGAGCAGCCGAGGTAAAAGCATAACAACGCGAAATATGTGGAAAATAGTTAGCAGAGGGGAAATTAATTAATCTCTTAAAAAACCGCATAAACGATTTGGAAATGTTTCAAATATAGTAACAGAAGACTGAGTAGCGCCAACCCAAATAAGATAGACGTTATAGTGGAACAGACCTAGTCTATAGTTAATAGACTCTCCCACCTATAATAAGTAGGAGTAGTAAGAGTAACGAGGAAAGTAGTCGCTCAGTGGGTCGGTCAGTCAGTCGATGCCGGATGACCGTTAGTCGGATACTAAAGTATCAGCCACCCCAACTAGATGACTGCGTTTTTACCTATTATATCAAGTTCCTAACGTTTGTACGTCGAACCTATTTTAGGACCGACTTAGTACAAATACAAGCCTCCACTGTGAAACCACTCCATAACAATAGAGATACTCGATTTTTGTTTTATTCAGATTCTAGTGAAACATATATTTTGTAAACTTTTAATATCCATTCTTGCACCAGTGGAACATATTTTTAAAGTATTTTTAGATTATAATAATTTAAAAAAAAATAATAATGGTTTAGTCATACAAGTCTTACTTGTTAATACATAGCTGGAGAGAGAAAACAGGTGGATACCTACCTTTATTAAGGGTATTTGCGAATAAAAGAACATAACGACCTCAACATGAATTGGAACTCGGCTCTCCGATGAACAATTCCGAGCCATTATCCGTTACACCGCCCACACATCCAAGCTAACAACACCTGGTATTTCTAAGCGGATATCCATCTCTAGCACTGACCAGGCTCGACGTTAGTTAGCTACGGTGATTTTACGGGAACTGGTGTTTCCACATGATGTAGCCATAAGCAGGAACATATTGAAAGTGATATGTCCGAGCACTAAAATGTTAATTATGGATAATTTTAATCTAATGAATATTGTTACGTAAGTCGAACATTAAAAAAAATAAATGCTTTCACATAAGAATATATTCAGTAAATTGATTTCTTAACTACAAAGAGTAATGGCCCCGGGGATGTTTATTCAGAGGTTCCTCTTTATTCAGCGTTCTTTAATAGATTTTTCTCTGCTTTGAAAAGAGATGATAAGATTCAAGTCCAGACCGGCTCGTCTAGGACCAGAAATACTCACAATCTAACGCCGACTTAAATAAAAAAGATTAACAGGAAACTAAAACTATAAAGGTGGAAACATAAAAAAAAAAATACAAAACGAAAGAAAACACTGACGTGTCAGACATTTAAACAACATTTTAGATTGCAAAGAAGAGGAAGAAACATTAATGTGTAATATTTTAGGTTGGCATTAAAGTTTTCGCGATACTGAAGTGTAACAGCCATGAATTACAGACAGCTAGAGCTTTTCAAAAGCAATTTATGTTAATGACGATTTACAACAATATGTGTCCCGAATTTGCAAAAAATAGATCAACAAAGGTTGACTGTTTAAAAAATGTATATAGAAAGAAAAATTATCATTGTAAATATTATGTTTTATATATAGAGATATATAGATACTGACCTGAGGTGTAATAAACACATTGAATCAACAGTTGCATCTACCGCAAGGAAAATTTGCTATCTGTGTCACGCCAGGAGGTTTTTCTCGTTTGAGTCCATCGTTCACATCTATAAATCTACCATTTGGCCACGCAGGGGAAACTTCCCATATATGGTTGAGTGCAGCGAAGACGAACGTGCAATGTGATTGGTCTTGACTTGGGGTCTCGACTCCAGTCACTTTCTCACCGACGTAATGTGGCCTCCCTCGGTTTTTTCTAAAGATATTTTCATGGTACCGGGTTTGACGTGTTATTTTCGCTGATGCTTCGACTGAATGAATTTAAACTGGGGGTTACTATATTAGCATTTAGGTCTCATACTTTAATTGTCGAAACAGTTAAACCGCCTGTAACAGCTTCCTCTTCTGTCGCATCTCCCGACAGTGGAACTCCCTTACTCTTACTTACTTCCCTTATAATTATAATATTCAAAAATTTGAATCTAATATCAATCGACATCTTCTATGCCTTCGATAACCGTTCTTTTTTATCCTTTTCTCAATGCCCCCTATACCAAGTCTTTTCCCGTACTTGCACTCTATCTAACTCCTTGCGTACTAGTGACAGTCCCGTCTTGCTTTTAGCATATAAATTCCCCCTCCTCGGGATTTTCAACGCAGGCTCATTATCTCTCACTTGCGTCTCTGTCTTTGGGCAGAGTGCGTTCAGGAGCTTCTCTGTTAAAGGACTGAAGGACAACTGAGAAAATTATACTGAAGAGGTGCCCAGCCCTGGGGAACAGCTGCTCGAGGACGCTCCCCACCATTACACCAGAGGGAGGGATCTGTGCTCGCACCGAGACCAGCGCAACCGACGGTTGCTGGGGCTGAGGGCAATTTTTGACCTTGTCCCGAGCGCTTACGCTCGGGACCCCACCTAAAAAAGACCTTGTCACATCTCGTCCAAGTGGGGGAAGGAGTTAATACTGCCTTGCTTTTAGTGAAATGCTTAAAAAATTGTAGATATATTGAAGATATGTAATACACGCTGATAATAGGTGTTTAGCTGAGTGCTTAAAAAGTTAGCCTTCTGACCATGTTTGAGCATCACTATGCTAAGATTGTCTGGAAGGTGACGTCTTGATGTTATCGGGCTGGTGAGGCGATTCCAATCTGTTTGTCGTAAATCGTCATTAGCGTATTATCATTTACTTTTTAACAGACTTGTCTGTAATGTTTGTAATTTTGATAGTGTAATTGTTACACTGCAGTATCGTGAAAACTTTCATGCCAGAAAAAGATCTAGACTTTGGAAAGTTCCAGAACACCATAGCACAGGCTTTTCTCCCTTACAAAACATCATGAAGAGCATATTTTCTTTGTGAGGTTTTCTCAAGTGCGCAGGTCGTCTACTCAATCACGGATATCTACTAAGAGAAAGTTTAAAGAAATAAAAATGTTGGATTAAAAATAAAATCCATTAATTCTCTAGAAAATTATATATATATATATATATATATATATATATATATATATATATATATATATATATTATAAATTAACTGATTTAAAATATGTTTTTCGCTACACATTAATAACCATGTTTCAAAAACTGAAGCTAAAAACTTCAAATTTAATTATATAATTAAATTAAAAGCATTAGTTCCGTTTCATGTTCAAGCAAATATTGGAATAACTTATTTTTAAATTTACTGAGTTTTAAACGCACATATACATTCATAATTTCCTGTTTCCAAGGATACAGAGAAATCCAATCATTCAGACGGCCTTCTTCAGGTAGTTGGAATGTCGAACTGAACCCTTTATTTCGCTCACTGAGGTAGACTGTTCTAGTTCCACGTGCCATGTTTAATGGATGTCAGTTATCAGTTATCTCCTGTTAATTACCCTCTTCTCCAATGCCTTAACCAGTTATTGAACTCACACACTTTGGGTCCTGTCACTGGAGCTAACCAACGCCTTTATCCACTACAAACCTAATTACTCAGCAACCATTTTTACCAGTGCTCATATTCAATTCGACATTCATACCACCTGAAGAAAGCAGGAGCGTATAACGGCCGAAACGTTGTCGTAAATATAGCGACAAAGGTGAGAACAGTAATCTGAATAATGTAAATAGTATAAAAAATGATTAATTCAGAACTAACGTAGAAGTTCATAGTAAATCAGTGAAAAACCACAAGAAACTATACACTGTTTCAGCAATCTAAAAAAAATAAATGCCAATTTATACAACTACATATGAAATAATCCTCCCCATCTATAAGAGAACCCATGCTAGATAAGTCCATCTGTTTAACTCAAGAACAAATAAAAATAAACAAATGAAAATAAAAATCATTCAACATTTCCGAAAGTCAGTATTATTCAACAACGAAAACAAGTGGATAAAAATGAAGGGGCCTGTGACATTACAATGGGAAGCTTCGACGGTGCAAGACCTGTGAGCTTATAGCTATACATTTGCTACACGAACTAAATAAATTAATCGATAAAAATGATAGGGCCTGTAAACGAACGACGGTCTCATAATCTTAAAAATCTCTAACAGACCAAAAACAGAAAATCCCTGAAAAATAATCATAAAATTTCAAAACTACGAACACACACATAAACGCAAGTAAACGTATTAATAAAAAAAAACTATAAAATAATCAATAATAAATAAAAAAAAAAGTTAACAAACAACAATAGCCAAAAGACTGCATCCGAATCTACAATAATTTCCACTGAATATCCTCTAAAATACTTCGAAACATAATTATAGCCCGCCAAAATAACCGTTAGAATAATGCGCTTATCGATATTGCATGACTGAGCAATGTATATAAATAGTGGAGTAAAAACGCAACTCACATTGCCAGACGATTGCTTTTAAGCTTGAAACAGACTGTCGCCGCTGGGTGTTGAATTCACTGAACACTTTGAATCGTTATAACTTATTCAATTTATGTATTTTGACTTGTAAATAAGATTAATACGAGAGAAAGAATACACATTTAAAGAATTTGAGAGTAAAATATACAACAAAAAACAGAAAATTAACTAAAATTTAATTAAGAAAAATGCTACTTGGGGCAATGGCAGATTGTTCATATAATGAACGGTTGCCGTTCTGTTCAATACACTTTTCATATCTTGAAGAAATAGACCTACAAACGTCCAATAGCATTTCCTTCTTCATTGAATATCCATCGCACTCCAGCTGTACTGGTCAAATTCTCTGCCTCAGAGGAGAGGAGATCCCCAGACGAGGCTGTGTTGAAGGGCAGATTCTCGTCTCGGGAAACAGCTACCCGACCCCGTTTTATACGGAGTCTACGAAGATATTTTGGCCGAGTCTATGGGCTCGGATACCCCACATTGAATTTGACCTTGTGTTACATCTGACAGCGTAAGGCGGTTGGTGACTCATTGTGGAATTCACTTGACTCACTTCTAACAGTTGACTACTTCTTCGCGTCGCTGGCGAGTTTATTGTTCTTGTCCTAAATATCTATTATCGTCCATTACTAACTTTCATGTGGTTATTCAATTCAGTAACCTTCCCTAGGTGACAACAGTTACTGGACTATTTTCCAGAAAAAATATTTTAAGTAAAGTTTTTATAACTCTCAACGTAATGTAATAACAGTTGCTCCTTCAATGAATGCCGGATATTTTCTTTATAAGGTTTGGTTTGGTTTGTTTTGTTTTACGGCATATCAACCTCAATGGGTCATTTAATGTCGACAACTTTTTTTCCCGCTAATATTTTTGTTTTGTCAAAAATCTATTTCTGTTAATATTTTTTCCCTCAAAAATGTATAGCTGGTAATATTATTTTCCCAAAAACTTATAGCTGGTAATATTTTTTTCAAAAACGTATTGCTGTCAATAGTTTTTTTTTTTCTTCAAAAATCTATTTCTGGTAATAATATTTACAAAGAATTTCTGCTTAAAAGATATTTTACACTTTTGTAATGCCTTTTACCTCACTTTCTCGGCTAACTATTTGCCCATAGCTGAGACCCTAACAGGTGCTACCACCTCAGGTCAGAGAGGACTTGGGGAAAACCAGCACTTAACACGCGGTTCCACGCTCCTGAAAGCCTCCTGATCGGAGGCCTTGCTGTTGGACGGGGATGTTGTTTATCGCCATACCCAGGACGCTCCTTATAAGGAAATGACTAATACCGTTAGCGTTACTGTTGTAAGATATAATGTCAGAAAAGAAAAGTTATGGTGTCAGTATTTTACTCCATATACAAAAAGAAAAACTCATTCGTTCGTGTTCTTTCCGATTTGATTTCGTGTCAATTTGTCTTTGTTTAATGTTTCATCATATCGGACTAAATTAATTAAATAAAAACACTGCAAAAATAAAAACATTATGCGGTCATGTCACTAATTAATGATGCCCTCCATTCAAATAACAATGTCCGCACACGCATAGTGACAGGAAAGAGATTTGGGGTACGTAAAAAGAATGTTGACTTTTGATTATTTATTTTAAAACTGTTTGAGATCGAAGACATCAAAAGGAAATCACCCTCTGCTTTCTTTTAACAGGTGACCATCCTGAGGTGAAAAAAAATCATCGAATAAATACAAAGAAAACAACTTGAAAGAAAGATAATAGTATATATATATATATATATATATATATATATATATACTCCTTCCCCATGCCACCAAATGGATCACATTTTTTTCTAATTAAAGGGAAAGGGTGAAATCAAACAATCTATTATCTAAAATAAATACTTAAATAATCTATCAGATACAAATAAAATAATAAATAATAATTACATTAATATAAACAGTACACAGACACACACATACACACACACACACACACACAGACACACATATATATATATATATATATATATATATATATTATTATTATTATTATTATTATTATTATTATTATAAATTAACAGATTTAATAATATGGTTTCATCAATAAGAACACAGGATTACATAACTTGCAGTTCTTCCTTTTTTTTTACTATAAAATAAATATATATATATATATATAAGATTATTATTATTTCACATATTTATATATATATATATATATATATATATATATATATATATAAATATGAAAGGATATTATTATTATTATTTCATGTATATATATATATATATATATATATATATATATATATATATATATATATAGGAACACCTAATTACATACCTTGAAGTTCTTCCTTTTTTTACTATAAAATACATACATACATATATATATATATATATATATATATATATATGAAAGATTATTATTATTATTTCACACATATATATATATAAGAACACCTAATTACATACCCTGAAGTTCTTCCTTTTTTTTTACTATAAAATACATACATATATATATATATATATATATATATATATATATATGAAAGATTATTATTATTATTTCACATATATATATATATAAGAACACCGAATTACATATCTTACTGTTCTTCCTTTTTTTACTATACAATATATATATATATATATATATATATATATATATATATTGATGCATGTTTTATTAAATAATATAGACAAGTGTTGTCTATTTATTTTATATAAATTCTTTTCATATGGCCTGATAAGCTTAATAACATTATCATTAAACGAAGAAAGAAAATTACAATATTGATACATATTTTTTAATTCTATCTAAGCTTTCGGCTTACATAAGCCATTATCAAAGTTGGCAATTGCATTAAAATATATTAAACAATACACATACAAACAATGATGATAGTCTGTTTCTGTTTGCATGGAAGATTACCAAGCAACGACAAACACGTGCATATAAGACGCTGGAAATGAAAATCGCCCTGCAGCTCATGACGTCACACATGACCACGCGAGAGTGAAAACGAGAAGTATTAAGTATGGGACGCCAATGACTTACCAACTATAGGCATTTAAGAATATTTGTTGAGATTTCTTAGTTTACTTTATTCAGGTTAGGTTTCAATTGTTTTATGTATATAGCTTCAAAAATTTTTAGTTTGTTGTTTATTGTTTTCAGGTTTTCAACGAGGATTTTCCGGAATTGTGTATGCATCTAGCATGAAACAGACTGTCGCCTCTAAGTGTTGACTTCTGTGTTCACATATATATTTAAATAAATATATATATATATATATATATATATATATATATATATATATATATATATATATATATATATATATGCAAGTATGTATAGTTTCTAATTATACTTATTTGAGTAAATGCTCTGTTTTTTAATTAAGCAGTCGCGATCGGGAATCCCGTGAGCGTTGACGGTCGTATGGAGGAACAAGGGGCACTACAGCCGCAGTGGAAGTGGTGTGCCTTTGGCAAGATAACCTGACGGAGCGCAACTCATTCCAGGCCGTTTTTGAATTCAGTTTCCTTCTCATAAACTGGTTGCCACCCAAGGCTATAAAATCCAGTCGGTTCTGCTATTTACCCATAGAGAACTGTTTAAAAGCGGCAATTCGAGCTTTGCTGACCGGAAGTTATCAATGCCTGATCAGTCATAGCACGTCAGGCTTCATGGGATACCGGTTCGATTCCTGTCGGTGGATACATATTTTCTATGAAATTTCTCGAACATGCAGTCCGGTAAATATATATATATATATATATATATATATATATATATATATAGTTAATGAAAAACTAGGTAATCCGTATGGGTAAACCTAAGGAGTATAAAATCTAGAGAGCTCAATGTAAATCCAGAGCAAATAATTTAATTAAAAAACAGACCACTTTAAGGTTCCATGTAATAAATTAAATTAATAAAAAATAAATAAATAATAAAATTTTTATTTAATAAAATTTATTACATGGAACCTTAAAGTGTCTGTTTATATATATATATATATATAAAAGAAAATTAAAAATTCAAGACAACAAAAATAACAACTTTTACTCACTTTCGTTTATTAAATTCTGTTTATAAAATTTCGTTTATTAAATTATGTCACTCAGCACCTTCCATAGTTTAACTTTACCAGTTAGCCTTAAGAATATTTTCCAGGTCATTAAATTAAAAAAATTTTAAGGTCTAACGGTGTTGTTACTTTTGTTTATAAATACATTCTGTAAAATTCGATTCTTACATTTACCCTGATAAACTCCATTAGAGGATGAAACGCATTGGTACAGAAAAACTTTCATTTTGACTATGCAAACATACCCATATGAGGGATGTTCCGAAAGTAATGATTTCGATGTATTTTCAGTCCCCCAAAAATGAATACAACATATACAGGGGGTGAAATAATATCGCTTATCAGGGATAAAAATAACACTACCACATAGGAAACATGATTGTCTTTACATCTTTTCAGCTGAACGTGTCTTGTCACTGCTAAAAATCATTAACTTCCTGTGTTCACACACTCTGTTTGGTCTCTAAAATTTTATCAAACATCATTGACGAAAACCTGAACTTTCATCAGTGATAATATTTTATCAGTGTCGCATCACTGCACACTATAAGAAAACAAAATATTATGGATTATGGACAACATCCTCTGTTGACGCCGTGGGACAAAATAGTATAGTAGGAGGCATTACTTTCGGAGAGTGACAGGCATATGTGTGTAGGTCTGTCCGTTCAAGTAGATAGATAGATAGATAGATAAATAGATAGATAGATAGATAGATAAAAAAATGTCCTCGTTTGAAATCAGCTAAATATTTATTTTTTAAAAATGTCAGGGAAAAAATGTCACGGTAGTAGGAAAGTGACTGAAGTCTAGACACAAGGTGAGGTTCGATTAAATTAGTGACCCATCTTTGGATTTTGTTAAGAATCTCCAGATATATAGCAGAGACATCAGACCAGATATAGCAACAATATTCAATACACGGATGAGTGTTAGGTTTATAAATCTGCAAGATGGACTCTGACAAGATGAATTCTCCACCGCGATAAAGTGAGCCAATGTTCCTCGCAAATGATATCGCAATTGATTCAGTATAACTCCTCTACTTCATGTCAGTGAAAAACGAGTTCACGAGTAAGCGAAAATAGTTGCTGTCCTGGAACAGTTTTTTTTTTTCACCCCTGTTAACCACAGGCTGAAGGTCATTTTTTAGAGCAGCTGCTAGTTTTAATTTTATCGGACTTATCAGACTTGCTACTAAAACAAGAAACTAATTTGGAATTGTTAACATGAGGACCGACGGTGGCAAAACAACGTACCCCTTGGAGCCACGCCCCCACCATTACTATGAAATGATCTAGAAGAGTGCGCGTTCTACACCACTTTCATTACACAAATTTTTAAGAACGATTGCATTAAGTCAAATATTCGTCTAGAAAAGCCATTCAGACTGTGAAAAAGACCTGCATACCAAATATTGCCGATTCATTTTTTCGTACACATAAGGAATATTTTATAGACACTTCCATATCATATCTGCTGTCGAGTAATATATTTTATTTAATGTGGCTTTTTTTATATTGTGTTATAAAAGCTTCTATAATTTTTACTTTTTCTTTGCATTGTATCCTGTATGATATTTTCAAATTTCAATAATATGAGAAGGCCGCTGTAAACAGAAAGGACGCCCACACAAAACATTATTCAACAAAAAAAATGCAAATGACACAACACTTTCAAAATATATGTGGCACCATAAAAACTCTCCAAATACAACTTGGAAAATAAGAAAATACAATTCCACATATAACATGTATCAAATATATATGAAAACTCAAAAACACGCCCAATGTAAGAAAATACAAAATCAGATATAGACACCTCAGAATAATGCAATAATTTCCTAAGAAAATCGGTTTAGTCACCTTTCCAGAAATATTAGGTTGGTGCAAAAATAATGACGTAATAATGTCGTTTTTTGACGTTAAAAATAGGTAAAAAAAACGACATTATTACGTCATTATTTTTGCACCAACCTAATATAAAAACTTCTAAGCAAAAGTCAGTTCAGACCCAAAATGGTGAATTCCTTCCATATCTTGGCTAGAGTTGTCCACTTCTCACTTTCTCGTCTTGAGGGTATCCAAAATTATTTACTCGACCTTGTGTGAGATGAATTATTATTATTATTACCCTACAGTAGTTTTCCCTCCGACGAAACATCACATGTCTACTACTACACTATCTCTATTTCCATGGCAGATGTTCACACCGACTACATTCCTTATATGAACCAGTTCAGACTTTTACTTTTAATATGCCATGTACAGAGGGTTGAATCTTCTTGGAATTTCATTGATAACAAGGAAGTTTTAATCAGATAGCTTCACGTCGAGAACTAATATTTTGTGAATAAGATGTCAAAGGATGTTTCCTTAATCACTGCAATCGTAAAATTATCAGCTAATGTGCCAATGGATTTCTATCCTACATATCCTCATAATGTGTATTTACTTGCTCTCCTTACGTTCATAAAACCTCATTTCGAAACGTTCTATTTTGAGTTGTTCTTACACATTATATTGGGTGAACATCTAGAAAGAAAGAAAATGTATATATAACTAATAATAATATATATATATATATATATATATATATATATATATATATATATATATATATATATATCATAAAAATATATTTTGAAGCTGTGCTATGTTTATGGGGAAAAGTATCTCAAGATCAGGGACAGAGAGTATGTAAATACAAAAGTGGACATGGAGGTTAGGGACATATTATAACATTTAGCAAGAGATGAAGCGTCAGGTTCCGCTGTAGCTAAATTGTATAGCACGTCAGGCTACATGATGGTTCTGTATAGGATACAGGTTCGATTCCTTTCTGAGATAACTTGATTTTTATGAAATTTATCGGCAATTAAATGTTGTTAATACTGTTTATTATAAATAGATTATTTACGTAAACATGTATACCTATAAAAATAACGTATAAACAGAATATATATATATATATATATATATATATATATATATATATATTAAGTTGGCGCAAAAATAATGTCGTTTTCTCACATATGTTACTATGTGAGAAAACGACATTATGACGTAATAATGACGTAATAATGTTAAAAAATACGTCAAAAAACGACATTATTACGTTATTATTTTTGCACCTACCTAATATATATATATATATATATATATATATATATATATATATATATTGAGTTGCATGGATACTAGTTTGTAAGACAACTGAATAGTTTGCAATATTTTGTGATATAAATAAATATGTTAGCTCCATTGCAGATATTGGACACTTTCCACTAAGTACCATAATTATATATATATATATATATATAGATAGATAGATAGATAGATAGATAGATAGATAGTTAGATAGATATAAGTGAGGGAGAGCGCATGTAAATAGAAAATGCGGTAAATACCAAGAGGTGATAGTCTATTTCATGATATATCGCAATTTTCAAGGTCTAAAGACCGTAGTGAAGCAAGCGACAGTCTGTCACCGCTTGATGTTCGCTTGAGTTTCCACTCGTATATATATATATATATATATATATATATATATATATATATATATATATATACGTGTGTGTGTCTATGTGCGTTTGGAATTACTTTTTATTAATCTGACAGATGTTTTTTCGCTTTAAACTTTGTTTTTGGTGGATACTCATATTCGTGTAAGCGTTCCTCGTCTTTATTAAAGAGTTTTTCTTTCACCTATCTGGCTGATTAAAGATAAGTAGCTCATTAAAGATAAGTAGCGCTCTTCACCAGGAATTGAACCTGCGCCGCTCAGGCTAGATGGAGAATTCAGAGGTAATTCAGTTATATATATATATATATATATATATATATATATATATATATATATATATATATCAGTTATATATATATATATATATATATATATATATATATATATGTTACATTAAATAATTTAGACAAGTTTTGTGTACTCATTTTTAATATGATCCTCTCATATTCACAAATATTAAATTAAATTTATTTACACAAAATACAAAAGGTAATGCTGTTAGTAAAATCCAGGAACGCCGGTTAGTATTAATCAAAGATCGCTATATACAGTCTCGAAGTAAACTTCCTTAGAGTCGGGCGTCCTTTTAACTGACTTCTAACGTCAACTCAATCACAGTGTCTATGTACTTTCCATTCTGTTCCTTCACCCTGTTCCTCTACTCTTATCTCTGACTGACTGTGTCTATTTTATGGCAGCAGGACGAGTCCATTTATATCAGAAAAGGGTGGATCCCATAACAGTATCATTATTAAAGGAAGAAAGTATATTGATGCATATTCATTTATTCTGAACATTAGCAAAATATTATCTTCTGGCTCTTGTTTTATCAGGGTCTTGTTTTAAACTAAGAAGCTAATCCGTGAATATTAGAGAATCCTAGTAAAAATAAGTAGACAAAACTTGTTTAAATTATTTAATGAGACATGTCTTTATGAAAACACGAAGCCAAAATATACGCATCATACATATACATTCTACAATTCCACACCATCACTTGATAAGACACCAAAAGTGTTGAAACAAAATGGGCATTTTTGTAGGGATTTTATCATTTATTTATATGATAATTTTCGAATAAATAATTATATTTGCTCTACTCTGTATTGAGCAATGTTTTAAGAATAGAATAGTAGTGATGGCTATTGGAATTTATTCCGTATATACTAATCCTATAATTGTGTATATATATATATATATATATATATATATATATATATATATATATATATATATATATATATATATATATTGCTTGAAAGCATTATAATGGCTCCCCCTTCGTGGGCAAGCGGTAACGAGTACCATGGCAGTCGGTAGTTCCATCTGCCCTTAGATAATTCAGTAATATATATATATATATATAATTAATCATGTACAAACAAACAGTTCCAGAGAACGTTATTCTAGTGACTATGGACGTAAGATCACTCTATTCAAACATTAAACACATCGAAGGTCTAACCGCCCTTCAGGAGGCTCTTTTTAAAAAAAAGAAAATTTAAGCTCCCCACCCCAGAAATTATCATAAAACTCATGGACCATATTCTTACATTGAATACTTTCAACTTCAATAGAGCCCTCTACTTGCAATTAAGAAGCTGTCCCATGGGTACCATTGCAGCTCCATCATATGCTACAATATTCATGGAAAAGTTTAAGGAGACCCATATCTAGCCCCTCAACAATAGCGACTGCCTATTCTATGCAAGATATATCGATGATATATTATTTGTATACACGGGCAGTAACAACAAACTTATCCAATTCCTCATGACCCTAAACGCAGTGCACGACTCAATTAAGTTTGACTATGAAAAGTCCGCGAGATAGGTAACATTTTTGACATCTGCATTTACATAGATAAATACAGGAAACTACAAACGACACTACACACTAAAATCACCGACACCCACAACTATCTACACTGTAAGCCTTCCCACCCTAAACACCTCAAAGAGAACCTTCCCTATTCAAAAGCACTTAGACTCAGAAGGATATGTTCCAACAATGAATAACTAAATAAACACATTGAAAATCTGGACCATCAATTCACAACAAGGTGCTATAAAAAACACCTAATCAGGGAACAAATAAATAAAGCAATTTCCACACCTAGAGAAGACACCCTAATGTACAAGATTAAAAATAAACCCAGCTGCATCCCTCTAGTAATCACTTTCAACCCCATTCTGCTTCCACTATCCCAAATAATCAAAAGTCTCTGGGAAATACTACATCTCAAACCAGACCTAAAAATTGTTTGAGGAACCCGGCCTTCTAGCATATCGTAGACCTAAGAACCTAAAAGAAATCATGGGTAGCAACCACATTTCATGGGACAAGGTAATCCGTAATAAACCAACAACAAAAACAATAGGATTTTCCCAACCATGTAACAACAAAAGAAGTTTATGCTGCAACCACATTAAACACACGAATTCATTCACTAGCTCAATCACTAAATCTACTTTCAAAATCTACCACGACTCTAACTGTAGAAGTCATATCATAATTTACCTCCTAGAATGCACACTATGCCAGAAACAATATGTAGGAAAATCTGAATGGCACTTTGATTACAGAATTAATAATTATCGCAATCGAATTAAGTCGACTCCCCATGAAAGATTATTACCTGTAAAACAGTTCCGCCTAGAAAAACACGATTTTAAAACCCATGACAAATTCACTATAATTGAGAGAATAAAAAAGTCCAGATGAGATAACATTAGAAAGATTTTAGAGTTCCATGAAAATAAGTGGATACAACGTTTAAAAACTCACTATCCAGCCGGGCTAAACCATAAATTTAACAATATAGATAGTATTAAATTATAACCCTACAAATCAAAACCTACCCTCATTTCTCACCCACACAACACAGACATGCTTACGGAGGTGTTGAGGCCTCACATTTATACACACACGCTCACGAATATACACACTTACACACTTCATACTCACTCACCCCCTAATGAGCCAAATGATAACACACACCCAGAGTAATATACACGCTTACACACATCATACTCACTCACTCACTAAGAAGCAAATAAGACACACACACACACACACACACACACACACACACACACACATCCACTCTCCAGGAAACAATAAAACTCTCAAAATAGCCAAGAGAATTCATAGCAGCATGAATCCATCCAGCTCTTATCTTAAATAACAACTTAAAAGAGACTGTTTGACCAACACAAAGCGAACCAAAATTCATGTTAAAAAATTAAAAAAAAAAACAAATGAAAACTACAGACAAAAGTTAATTTTCTCCATCAGGACATTCATTTCTGTAGTTCACTGCTACCAGCAAGCAGAAAAGTATTTTTCTCCTGATGATGGCCATGTTGGCCGAAACTAGTCGAGGAATTTAAATGAAATACCAATAAAAACGAAGGAATATTAATATTGAACCCAGTGTGTCTGAAGGTTTCAATTTTTTAATAATATTTATTTGTAAATATATATATATATATATATATATATATATATATATATATATATATATATATATATATATATATATTATATACACTAGCAGCATGGCCCGGCGTTAACCGTGCTTGATTCAAAAATCGTAGGACTCATACAGCAATCGCTATCACTTGACTTAAAATATTTTTGTCCTTCCTTACCTTTAAAGGAGTGCCCTTTGCCGTGCTGATGTTGCTACATGCTTTACTTTTTGTCTATCTCACACTGCGAATTTTTTCTAAGCTCTATGCTAAACATTAAATCTATTACGAAAAAAAGAACTAAACAAAATGAACCCAAAGCGATCAGATTTAAAAAAAGATTCGTAAAATCGAATGAAAAAAGAATTTTAAACTCAAATATTTTTTCACACCCGACCCAGTTCTGCGGAATCAGAATCAACGTTGCGTTTAAGCAAGCGAATGAGCCAATTGGAGTAAAGTGCCATGCAGATTTCAATTTTTCCTATTCGTGACGAATGCAGCTATCGACTTTTTTGCATGCTAGCATGCTAATTAACATTCGTGTCAGTCAGCTGTTGGCTCTCACGCTGGCCAATAGAATCTTCCTGCCTAATCGTGGCAGCCAGATATGGGCTCTCACTCTGACCAGTAGAAAATGGCCTCAAACTACATGAAAACTGCTGAAGAAGCATGAAAAAATCTATTTTTTCCACTATCGATGGGAGTTCGAAAATGCAACGTCGGTCTTGGCCTTCCCGCTAACTTGGAACATGTGCATGTAAACTTTGGTGCAAATTCATCGAAAATTGCGGCCGTTCATTCGTTACACACACACACACACACACACACACACATCCTGCCTTTTATAGATAGAGATTACTGAATTATCTATCTCATTGAATATCTTCAGATAACTTAATTTTATATTTAATTGTTAACTGAACTTAACAGAAAATATCATTGTATTTTATCTGATTTGACATTTTCCCTGGTTTCCTTTAATATGACATTTCCGAATAAACCGTTGTAAATATTCAAGAATGCCTTTCGGAGTTACTTTCTTTTTGCTCTACCCTTATTTATAGAGGAATATACGATTCTGTTGAGTTGTATGAATGGCTGGAACTGAAAGCCTCTAATCAGAAATGCAGACACAAAGGCCGGCCGTTGAAACCTGATTCCTTTTTACTGTCTCTTTCTCTCTCGCTCACCTGTCCGTTAGTGGCATCGTCATTTTACTGATCCACGGTGGCTTGGAAACTCATTACATCTATCATTTCTTGTATCACGACAGAACAAAGAAAACTTACCACTCAGGTAAGAAGATAAAACGTGCGCACCCCTACCCTTTTCTGCTTCACCGACATCCCAAATTCTCATCTAACAATTCACAAATGAAGCACACACATGCACCCATATAGAAAAAAGGGCTAAACACACGCTTACAATAATGCAAATGGGAAAGGATGTAGGTAAAATATATTTTCATTTATGCAACTTCAAACACGCGCTCAAAATAGACGATTATATATATATATATATATATATATATATATATATATATATATATATATATATGACAATAGGAAATATAATTATAGTTGGCGCGTTTCGTCCAATGTGGACTTCCTCAAAGCAAAAACGAAATGAATTTAATTAAAGAAAATAACTAATAATAACAAAAAACAGAATGTTCTTAGCAACAGGGAGAATGTAGAGAACGCTATTTTTATATTGTTAACTAAAAATAACGTCAGATATTGTCACGTGTAGAGAATATTGTCTTTATAGCTGTGTTTACGGATTCAATCATTTTCTTTTGATTTTACGATATTGTGTACGTTTGTTTGGGAGAACATTAATTTTGTTAAGAAAGGTGGAATAGGGGAAAAGCCTGGGCGTAGATTAATATTAGGTTGGTGCAAAAGTAATGACGTAATAATGTCGTTTTTTGACGTTAAACGTCAAAAAACGACATTATTACGTCATTATTTTTGCACCAACCTAATATTTGGGAAATATTCTATGGCGGTACTCTCTCGAATTTTCCTAGGTATAAGATAGTGAAGACCAGCCCCAACACCTCCCCTTCATTGGCCTTGTGCCATAATTGTATTTATTACAATAAATACCGTCCACATTGGACGAAACTCGTCAGCAATAACTACTGTTTTCCTATTGTCATTTATATTTATAAATATTGTCTTTTCTACAGGTTAACTCTGAGAAATTTTCATATATATATATATATATATATATATATATATATATAATTATTATTATTATTATTATTTAAAAATATGTATTCATCGCGTCACAGAAATTAACACGTTTCAGAACTAAAAACTAAAATTTAAATTAAACTTAAAATTAATTTTTTTGTTCCATTCTCAAGGGATGTTGAATAATCCTCGAAAAAATTATTTACTTTTTTTTAGCTAATTAGTATTATATAGTTTAAATTGGAGTGGAATAGGGGATTACAGAACTTTAGAAGGGTGTTGTTTTTTGATAAATCAGGATACAAGTATAATTTACTTATAAATTATAATTGTATCCTGATACGTCAAAAAAGCCATTACACCAAGCGTTATTATAATGGAAACTCTTATTTTAAATAGATGCCCGTTTCTGCAGAGATGAACAAAACCTTGGATAGACTTGAGTTAAAGGGAGACAACTGAGATACCAGGAAGAAGCATGGCACGTGGAACTAGGAAAATCTACCCCGGTGGACGAAAAAAATAATTTAGTCCGAAATTCCAATCACAGAAGAAGGCCGGAGCGTACAACAGCCGAAACGACGTGAATATGACAATAAAGATGAGGATAACAGTCCGAATAATGTAAATAATTCCATTAACTCCTCTCAGAAATATAGACAGATAATCCATATTACGTTCATCTGACTGCGCATATATATATATATATATATATATATATATATATATATATATATATATATAGATATAGATATATAGATAGATAGATAGATAGATTTTTTTTCAATCTAGCATAAATCGTCTGTATTCTTTTCCGTTCTCTCTCCACCACCTTTGTTTCTGTTTATCCCACACTGAGACAATATAAAATCTACCAAGAATAGTGAAATATTGTAAGAGCTTGGACGGAAATTTATTGTGACTGAACTAACGATCAAGGCTATACATATACATATATATATATATATATATATATATATATATATATATATATATATATATATATATATATATATATTGGGATCAAATATAATTCAAATATGGCTCGGAATCCGACTGAATACGATAAAGAACACTTTTCACGTTTTTTAAGGCTTCAACAGAGAATTTTTTACTTTGGTGTTTATTTGGCTTTCATTGGTTAAGCAGGTTTCATGTGCATTCGACAAACGTTAGTGTAATTTGTGACATTCCGCATTTCTAGGAAATTAGAAGGAACGAGTTGTCTCCCCTTGAATTCGGAACGCCATATTGCACAATATAAAATTATCAGAAGTAAAAAGTGCAATCTATATATAGAGAGTTGAAACTGAAAAACCTAAAATCCATAAAAGCGTATGTTTTTATAAACAGGTCTTAATTTATTTCGAACTGCCGAGACGATAACGAATTCATTTTTAAATGCGTTAAAAAAAATGATATAACTTTTAGATACGTTTAAAAAATTCTATTCATGAAACAAGCTATAAATAGGTAGCTATGTTTTATATAAATGACATCCAATAAAAATATAAGTTTTAGTATGCTTTATTCATAGATAAAAGAGCTAAAATATCGGGGGACAGAGGATATGTAGACCACATCTAGAGGTGATAATCCAGGCCATAAAGACTGTGTTCCCTCGGTATTGACATCCGTGTTCATACATACATATATATATATATATATATATATATATATATATATATATATATATATATATATATGTGTGTGTGTGTGTGTGTGTGTGTGTGTGTGTGTGTGTGTGTGTGTGTGTGTGCGCGCGTGTGTGGTGTATTTAGGCAGCAATAATCCATAAAAACAACTTTCATTAAATTCCGCTAAAAAGGGGCTGTCTATTCAAATTCTTATTATATTTTTCCTATTTCTGAATGAGGTGTTGAACATCGGGATTGAAGTTATCGATAAATTGTCCAAATTTAATGTTTTCCCTGTTATATTCAAGTATTTATGACTATAATACTCATTGTCACGAACGGGTCTCATCAGCATCGTAGACAATTTTTTTTATTTGGATTAAAGATTGTTTTTGTAAAAGAAGATCCTGACTGTTCATTCTAGGAGATAATGCCTTTAAGGCGAGCAGTCTTTATAATTAAACTGCTTAATATCAAAAGAGAGATCATTAAGAGTAACAAATAAAATTGAATTTTCATATATCTGTCAGGTAGCTAGTTCGTACATTTGTACAAAAAGTCGTGTGCGTGTGTATGTTGAAAGATTTTGCTTGAATCCGACAGAATGATTAAATAAGGAACATATATATATATATATATATATAGGAGAATATATATATATATAGGAGAATCTTTATAAATTTGAGATGTTTCATTACTTTTATTTCAACTTCATCACAAAAATTTCACGGAATATATATATATATATATATATATATATATATATATATATATATATATATATATATATATAGTTGTAACCTCTGTCTATTTGTTATCGAACTCCACCTAGTATTTGTAGATAGACCCTCAAAACTATATATATATTCTGAGACTACATTACACAGTGTACTTGGATACGTATATTTCATTTCGGTCAAAGGAGGTTTACGGAAATTTGTTCCCTTTGATGTAAATTAAATTTAAAATTAAACAAGGGAATAACTACAATCCAGAATATAGGAGACGTCCAGAAAATGGAGATCATATCGGCAAGATCAAGATGAGATAATATGACCGTCAAGTTGAGCAAGTAATCACAAATCAGTGGGTAGTACCTTACAATACATATTTCTCTCGACAATTCAACTCATATCCTTGTTAAAATCTGTTCATTAGTTCATTCAATCAAGTATTGCATCAAATGCATATCAAAGGGGTCAGATCAAGCAGTTTTTGCACAAACCGCCCACTGAAAAATTTTCCCCTTTGATTTGAATAAAATTTAAATTTAAACAAGGGAATAACTCATATCCAAAATATAGGAGAAGAAACCAGAAGATGGAGCTCATATCGGCAAGATAATTTTGATCGGGTAAGGAGAGGGCACCCCTCCTCAACACTGACATTATTTTCCTTTGATTTAAATTAAATTTAAACTTGAACGAAGGAATTTCTACTAGTTTACATGGTTAAGTATATTACATTTTGACCAAAGGTGAACACCGGGGCGGTGGTTGTGGGAGAAAGCAACTGATTTTTTCCCTTTGAATTAAATTAAATTTGGACAAGGAAATGACTCCTATCCAAAATATAAAAGGAAAAAGTCAGAAAATGGAGGACACATCGGCAAGATCACGGGTAATACTGAAATACATAATTTTTCTCCACCAATTATAACAATGATTTAAAATCAATCATTGTCTAACAAAAAATGTCTGACACGCAGCAAAGCGCGGGTAATTCGGCTAGTATATATATATATATATATATATATATATATATATATATATATAGAGAGAGAGAGAGAGAGAGAGAGAGAGATGATGGGACATTAACGTCAACAGTCTGTTTCATTCTTAAACGCATATAAGACTATATGCGTTGTTTTTGCTCGTCTATTTATATATACAGGAAATTGAGGCATCATGGGTAGTCTATTGTAATATTCTATCGATAGATTTTGGTGGTCCGTCATGGCTATGTTTGTGATTATTCCAGGTGTTATCGAGTAGAAATAATTTCGAACTAAACCTTTTATTTAGTCCAGGTGGGTAGATTGTTCTAATTCCACGTGTCATTTAGGGGATCTCTCAGTTTCAGATAATTTTCTTCAGTAACTCAACTCTCCAAGATTTTGTTCTTTTTGCTGCGGCCAGGTATTGAACTCACGTCTTTAGGTCAAGTCACTGTTTGAATTACCCAACCAAGTCTCTAGATCAAAAGGTTCGGTTCAAAATTCCAACGTGTATCACCTGAAGAAATCCAGAGCGTACAACGGTCGAAACGTCATGAATATAGCAATAAATATGAAGACAACAGAATGATGTAAATAAATGATTAAGTGGTTATATCCTGAAACAAAACCTTATTTGAAAGTTGAGTTGCCTATCTATATGTGTTTCTGTATTTTGGTCATAAAATGAAGCAAGTCGCTCTCTGTGTCATGTAAATATCCCTCTTTTTGTTCTTTCTCTGTCTTTCTCTCTTTAATTTACTTTAATTCTAGGTCTTGTTGGTTTTATTATTACGGCGACGGCTTTTTGTGTTAATCGCGTTCGTCTCAGACGCACATATACAATGACGGCATACGTCGCAATCTGGCACGAAAGCACAGTAAAGTTTTATAAAAAGGGACTCTGTTTAAAGAGCCAATGAGGATGGAACGAGATTTAACAGCCTGCGTGACACGAAACAGTGAATTAGAAGAGAGTTATTTGCGTTAAAAGAAACAGGAAGTTTCTGTCATCATAAAAGTTTCAAAACAGTATTTTCTTTTCTTTTTAGAGGACAACTATCTATCTATCTATCTATCTATCTATCTATCTAGGTCTGTTCGTATCTAAGTCTGTTCATATCTGTCTTATTCTATCCATATCTATCTATCTATCTATAACTCTGTTCCAATATATCAGTCAGTTTAATCTATCTATCTATCTATCTATCTATCTATCTATCTATCTATCTATCTATCTATCTATCTGTTCCGATCTCTCTCTCTCTCTCTCTCTCTATATATATATATATATATATATATATATATATATATATATATATATATATATATATATATATTTCTATTTATTTTTCTGAGTCTATTCATATCTATCGATCTCTATCAGTCTGTTAGTGTCATCGTATCATATGTTGTTCATATGTATTCGGCTTATTCTGTTCATATCTATCTATCTACCTATCTATCTATCTATCTATATCTATATATATATATATATATATATATATATATATATATATATATATATATATATATATATATATAAAGAGAGAGAGAAAGTAAGATTGGTTAGAATGGTCACTTTTCGAGACCACTGGACATGCTTTCGAATCTCATCATGAGTGATTTTTCAGGTGACACCTTGATGTTATCACTGCCATGAAACAATTCCATCGTGCAGCCCACCATTAAAAAGTCCTTGAATCCAAATGCCACGGGGTCGGATTATAGCCTTGCAAGTGATAATGTATAGAAGGACATTTTCGGAAGCCATCGATGGTTGTGCTAGCAAAAAGTCAGAAGTCATCGTAGCCGAGAGTTTCAGTATACTGAATGTGTTCAAACTGGTCATCGTAAAAGCCTGAACAGGTGTCTGCGCTAGCCGCCCTACCTAGCAGATGCATGTGCCAGGAAATCCAGACTAGCCTGTCATCATCATCATTGTCATCATATATATATATATATATATATATATATATATATATATGGGTTTTATGGGGATGCGTAAAATTTCAGGTATAAAATATATTTTTAAAAGAACATCAGGCGGCCTGACGATTGCATCCAGCATGAAACAGCCAGTCGCCTCTGAGTGTTGACTTCAGTGTTCACTTATATATATATATATATATATATATATATATATATATATATGCCTATATATATATATATATACCTATATATATATATATATATATATATATATATATATATATGTATGAATGTATGTATATACACACACACATATATATACACACACACGCGTATCCATCTCATTAATAAGTGTCACTTAACGTTAAGCTCAATATATCTGTGTCTAAGTCTTACACTCTATTAATACAGTTACATAATGGAGAAAATGCTTATTATTCTAGGTATATTATTGTCCAACGAGGCTCTTATTTATATTAGTTTACTAACCTTAGTAGAGATTAATTGTTCCTTACGACAATCTTTATAAATATAAATTTCTGTCTAAATTATTATTATGAATATCTCATTGTTTTTAATCATTTCAGCCCAAGTCAAGCGATAATGCCACAAAGACGTAAGCGGATTATTGTGAGTGAAAAATGAGAAGACGTTGTTCAGGATAAAGGACAAAAAATGAGATTTAAGATGTCAATTGATGATGCATTTAAAGTTTTGAATATCATAGTTGTTTGACGGGAAACAAAGAAAGCTGTAGTTACTTCCAAGAATAAGAAGTGCGAGAGAAGAAAATACTAGAATGGAAGTTACGGTTTTATCTATTTCAACAATAAACCGATGAGACCTAATTGCCAATTCAGTGTTACGTTTAAATTCTTACATTCGAGATACCATTGAAGAAAGATTATTCAAACAATGGCCATGAAAATATATATGAGAATTGTTTTAATGAAACGTTCTCCTTGGTATCCCGACCACATGAATTTAAGTGTCGTACGAGATACGCGATAATTAAACGTATCTTAGAAGACAAAGGTTTAAAAATCAGGATTACGTTATTTTTTTCCATTTTTTTCCCTTATAGAATGTACAAACCATTCTTTTGATATTAGAACCGCTATAACGATTAAAATTATTCATCGTCAGTCATCTCGAAGAATTCCTGAATTGAATATAATATGATTTAATTACACTATTTACATTATTCGTACTATTATCCTCATCTTTATCGACATATTTATTACAACGCTCCGGCCTTCTTCAGGTGGTTGGAATTTCGAACTGAACTCTTTATTTCGCTCACTGGGGTAGACTGTTCTAGTTCCATGTGCCATATCTAATGTCAGTTATCTGTTATCTCCTGTTACTTCATTCTCCAAGTTCTTCATTGCCTTAACCAGGTATTGAACTCAGACTCTTTGGGTCCTATCACTAGACCTAACTAGCGCCTTTATCCACTATGACGTGTGTTCTTGAGGACACATGACACAGTGGATAAAGGCGTTAGTTAGATCCAGTGACAGGACCGAAAGAGTGTGATTTCAATACCAGGCTAATGCAGTGGAGAACTTTCAGAGGGAAATTAACAGGAGATAACTGATAACTGATATCCATTAGACATGGCACGTGGAATTAGAACAGTCAATCCCAGTGAGCGAAATTAAGGGTTCATTCCAACCACCTGAAGAAGGCCGGAGCGTACAACAGCCGAAACGTTGTGATAAATATGGCAACAAATATAAATAGTGTACACAAGATCTCATCTCAGAAATATAGACAGATACTATTGATTTAATTAGATTATTAAGAAATTAATTCTTTGTAGCATATCACTGTTTTTTGGCTAAGGTAATATTTTAAATAATGATACGGAAATATAACTATCCAATCAGTGTTGCAAGTGTCTCCTTAGGCGCGTTTGTGTTTCTTTATCATCCACAGAGCTCACCTGTGGTATATACTGCAACTATGCTGAGCTGTCATGCGAGATTGTATCATCTGGCGTGATCTACCTTTTGAACCAGGACGGTACGCTGAAACCTTCAGTCAAAATGGATTGTGTCAGCACATATATCGACATACAATCCCGCCTAACAAATGGTATGGTTTTCAGGTACTTTCCGAAAGTGCCGCACACTAGGATCGCTTTACTAGGTAGATTGCATCAAATCGACATTGATGAGATCAGTACGCAGGTCGCACGGTCGGAAAAGGAAAGTTCTCACGAATCTGTCACGCGGCTATTAATGCTGAGCAAGATTAATTAAACATTTTTTTTTAAATTATTATAAATTCCAATTAAATTCTATATGTTCCTTATTACCTAAATATTATCATAAATTATTAGGTTGATGCAAAAATAATGACGTATTAATGTCGTTTTTTGACGTATTTTTAACGTCAAAAAACGACATTATTACGTCATTATTTTTGCACTAACCTAATATAATTTGAAATATATGTATTATTTTCTTTGAATATACGCAAATTTTTTTTTCTTATCTTAACTTTGTTTTTTTTTTGTGGGGGGGGGGTTCCCGAGACCAAATCAGCTTATCACGTTGAAACATCGGTTCTCGTACGATCACCGAAGTTAAGCAAAGTCGAGCATGGTTAATAACTAGATGGGTGACCACTTGTTAACACTAGGTGCTATAAGCTTAGATGTGTGGGTGTAATGAACAATGGCTCGTAATTGTGAATCGGAGAAAATCATATTCTTGGAAAATTAATGAAGCAACCTTATCTCTCCCCAGCTATGGGCTAATTAGTAGTACTTGATTATTGGGTTAATTGCTAAATCATTATCCCCGAAAGTTTCTTAAATCTAAAGCTATTTTATGGCTTTAAATAACCTACAAAAGATTGAAAAGATGTAAAAAAACAAACAAACAAACAAACCAATCAATCAATGGTATATTTATATTTTATTTTAAAGTTTTACGATGTGAAAATCTCCCCATGTATAATACGCATTTTTTCTAAAAATGATAGGCAAAATCAAGGGTGCACATCTAGAAAATCCTTTTAAAAATTGCTGTTTCATTGTCCGATTCTAGTTGCGAAATGACTAATCACCACAATCATACAACAACTTGACACTAGCATTCGTCGATTGTGACCTCATAAAATATGTTAAAAACAATCATATGTACGAAACAATACTTACAAATGTAAAATAAAATAAGAATTATCATAAAACTAAATTAGAATAATATTATTCTATGTTTAAAGGCATTTTTGTGAAAAACTACATACAGATCTGGTAGACTGGACATTTTATCGAACAAAAACACGTTAATGAGTCTGCGCAGTAGGTACAATATAGATATTTCCGTTTCCATTTAGAATCGTGAGGATCGGAAATTTTTATAAATATCTTCAACTACGGCTTGAATAAGAGTAGGAAACGCTGACCGTAATCAAATTAGAGAGCTACAATTTATAGGGTTTGTTTACCAAACAAGGGATGCGTATTATGCGTGAGTAGAAACATTTTCCCACACTTCAGCACAATTTTAAGGGTGCGTATTATGGATGAAACCGTATTATACAAGGGGAATTACAGCATTCTTTTAAATTTTATTATCAGAGATGTTTTGACTTGAAAGGCACACTTCAACTCGGTGTGATTTCTTACATTTAGCCATTTTGTAAATATCTCTTATCGTTCCTTTCTAAACCTTAGTATTTTGCTAATGCACGAAAGGGATTATGGTCTTCAGAGATTTTACGGGCAATGGCGGAATTTTAGTGATTGTTCTTTTTATGTCATTGTTTAGTGTTCGTAAGCTGACTCTTCGATTTATTTATTTCGCTTAATATGAATTTTGTTCTCTGTATTTTAAATTTAATACCTGAGTGCATTCCTATTTCTACTGAGCCGCAAAATGAATATTCTATCTGAGACTTTACAGTGTCTATGGATCTTATCTTTCCATCTGGCATTGATGACAAAACCATACTCCTTCGTCGACTGAGTTGTCGTTTGTTGAAAATGAGTGTACACATATTGCTCATCTCACCGTAGACTAGCAAACTACAATTATTAAGACAAATTTAGTAGATAATAAAAATTAGTATACAGAACTGATTGCAAAGAAAGACTAAAAGATCAAAAAACCATTACAATATTGTAGTGTATTGATATCTATTTGCATATGTTAAGCGGAGAGTTATAAAATATATTGTAAAGTAATAGACGGGCAGAAGTTGTCTACTGATCACGTGTTGTAGAACAACACAGTACAACAATATGGCGTCACCGATATGATGTTTAAGTTGCTTGGATGAACCAGAATTTGTTGAGACTTGGGTCCGGCGTTTTTCAGCCCAGGCTTGGGCTAAAAAATTGAAAGACAACCAGGTAAGATGGGGAGAACATGAAATAACTGACTTCTTTCTAGTTTCAGCAGGTTCTGAAGCTATAATGAAAATTTCTCTTATAGCATATACCAAACAATTGGAGAATTTGACTTTTGTTAAAATTTCAGGAATTATATAAAAAAAATTACGATCTACAAAGAAAGTTTTCATAGCAGAAAGAAGCAAATTTCTGTCCATTAAAGAGAAAAAAGATGAATCATTTATGCAATATCTTCACAGATTAAGAGAAATTAGCAGATTCTTTGAATTTAAGAAACTTGGAACTCAAGATTTGATTATTGAAGATGAAATGAGACAAAGATCTCCATTTAAAAAGAAGAAGACAAAAACCAGAAAGGGGAGAGGAGGAAAAAGGCTGTAGAAAAAGTTTGAAAACAATGAAAGACATTAAACCTCTTTAGTGCAGGGAGGTGTAGTGGATTGATAAATAGGATGGTACCTATTTTCATATGTTAAGTAGAAGATATATAAAGTGTATAGTAAATGAAGAGACAAAGAGGAAGTTGACTACTGATCACGTGTCACAGAACAACGAATTACAACAAATACAAAAGATACAATACACATTAAATAAAATATCTTTCTCCACAGGAGATGTTATATAAAATTGTGTATAAGATGCTTAATATGCATACAAAAAATTTGACAAGCACAAAGATATAACTTATTAACAAGAAAAAGATTGCTTAAAACTCCAAAGGATAGGAAGTTGTGGAGAGCTATGATCATCTACTTAAATGTAACTGGGTGTCAGAACAGTGATTGGCAGAGATAGTAACAAGAGAAAGTTTGCTTAGAGTAGCAAAAGATAGGAAGTTGTGGAGAGCTATGATCACCTACTAACTTGTGTAAATGGATGTCAGAATAGTGACTGGGAGAGATAGTAACAAGACAAACACTGCTTAGAGCTCCAAAGGAGAGGAAGTTGTGGAGAGTCATGATCACCTAACTAACAAGCTTGTGTAAATGGATTGAAGAATGGGTGTGGGAGGGGCGGTGAAAAGACAAAAATTGCTTAAAACAACAACGAATAAGAAGTTGTGGCGAGCCATGATCACCTCCTTAACAAGCTTTTTTAAACGGATATCAGAATGGGGCGTGGGACGGATAGTAACACGACAAACATTGCTTAGAACTACAGAGGATAGGAAATTGTGGAGAGCTATGATCCCCCACGTCCTGAACTGGCACGGCACATAGAAAACAACGAAAAAGAAGACTTAAAAGGAAATAGAATGAAAAAAGAAGAAAAAGAACAAGAAGAGGAGGAGGAGGAGGTGAAGAAGAAGAAGAAGAAGAAGAAGAAGACGTGAAGAAGAAGAGATGAAGAAGAAGAGGTAAGAAGAAGACGTGAAGAAGAAGAAGAAAAAGAAGAAGAAGACGTGAAGGAGAAGATGATGAAGAAGAGGACGTGAAGAAGAAGAAGAAGAAGAAGAAGAAGAGGTGAAGAAGAAGAAGAAGAAGAAGACGTGAAGGAGAAGAAGATGATGAAGAAGAAGACGGGAAGAAGAGGTGAAGGAGAAGAAGAAGAAGAATAAGAAGAGGTGAAGAAGAAGAAGAAGAAGAGGTAAGAAGAAGAAGACATGAAGAAGATGAAGAGGTAAGAAGAAGAAGACATGAAGAAGAAGAAGAAAAAGAAGAAGACGTGAAGAAGAAGAAGAAAAAGAAGAAGAAGACGTGAAGGAGAAGATGATGAAGAAGAGGACGTGAAGAAGAAGAAGAAGAAGAAGAAGAAGAGGTAAAGAAGAAGAAGAAGAAGAAGACGTGAAGGAGAAGAAGATGATGAAGAAGAAGACGGGAAGAAGAGGTGAAGGAGAAGAAGAAGAAGAATAAGAAGAGGTGAAGAAGAAGAAGAAGAAGAGGTAAGAAGAAGAAGACATGAAGAAGATGAAGAGGTAAGAAGAAGAAGAAGACATGAAGAAGAAGAAGAAAAAGAAGAAGACGTGAAGAAGAGGAAGAAGAAGAAGAAGAGGTGAAGAAGCAGAAGAGGTAAAAAGAAGAAGACGTGAAGAAGAAGAAGAAGAAGAAGAAGAGGAAGAAGAAGAAGAAGTGAAAGAGAAGAAGAAGGAGAAGAGGTGAAGAAGAAGAAGAAGAAGACGTGAAGGAGAAGAAGAAAAATAAGAAGAGATGAAGAAGAAGAGGTAAGAAGAAGAATAAGACGTAAAGAAGAAGAAAAAGAAGAAGACGTGAAGAAGAAGAAGACGTGAAAGAGAAGAAGGAGAAGAGGTGAAGCAGAAGACGTGAAGAAGAAGAAGAAGAAGAAGAAGAAGAAGAGAAACAAATATATAGAAAGCTAAACAACAAAAAAGGAAGCAGACTTGAATAATTCATGTAATATATTTATTAGACGTTATTTCTTTACGTTTAATATGTTTTGTATGTGTTTGTATATCTAACACTATTTTTAAATCTACGCCGTTATTTGACACGGTTGACTGAAGATGTTTCTGTCAATTTGCATGAAGTATTTTTTTTTCTTCAAATAGGAAGCTTTCCGTTAAAAAACGTGTCCCAATTGTCGGTCATTCATTAGTTATATCGTACTTGTTGAATTGAAGCCCCTAACTATTAATAACTTCCCGACCGGCCGACAGGGAGGGGGTGCGTATTATGCAATCGATTAGAAAAGGTGGTACTGTGGGTGTGTGATGACCCGACAGGTGTTTGTATTGTAAGACGGCCGTGCGTGCGCCGCCTTGTCTGCTATTCATGATGGTGCCAGCGTTTTCATTTTGAAACCTTAAATGCCCGCTGGTACCTTTAAGCTGGGAGTGTGTCATAAATGATTGTTTGAGAATCTCGATGTTTTGTTCAAAGATTGGCAGAATACAAAAGAGCGTAGTTGGTACGAATCAGTGAATAGGAAGTAAGCGAGGTTGAGATTGGAGGCAGATATTTACTACAGAAAAGAAACGCTTGGCCAGTGGTAAGAGGGGTTGTCCGTTAGTTGCTTACTCATATAGACATCTACACATTTTTTTTCTAAAAAAGAAAAAAAATGAAAAGCAAGGGGGAAAGAACATTGGAGAAAAATTGAAATAAAATCCGAAATTAACACAGCAAACCACGGAAATACGGCATTGTACATACTATAAAAGAATCTTTTTTAACTCATTAACGGTTACCATCCCATTTTGAGGAAAGAGGGTATTAATGGCTTCCACATATAAACCTATGACTCATACCAGACTTTTATGAACCGATAATTAATAAGTTTTTTTAGAAACCTATAATTAATAACAGTCTATATTTCTGAGATGAGGTATTATGTACATTATTTACATTATTCGAACTATTTTCCCCATCTTTGTCGCCATATTTATTACAACGTTGCGGCCTTTCAGTATCTGTCTATATTTCCGAGATGAGATATTACGTACACTAGTTATTAGGTTGGTGCAAAAATAATGTCGTTTTCTCACATAGTAACATATATGAGAAAACGACATTACTTTTGCACCAACCTAATACATTATTCAGAATATTGTCCTCATCTTTGTTGCCATAAGTATCACAACGTTTCGGCCTTTCAGTATCTGTCTATATTTCTGAGATGAGGTATTACGTACACTATTTACATTATTCGGACTATTGCCCTCATCTTTGTCGCCATATTTATTACAACGTTTCGGCCTTTCAGTATCTGTCTATATTTCTGACATGAGGTATTATGTACACTATTTACATTATTCGGACTATTGTCCTCATCTTTGTCACCATATGTGTGAGTTCAATACCCGTTTAAGGCAGTGGAGAATTTTCAGAGGGAAAATTAACAGGAGATAACTGATAAATGACATCCAATAAACATACCCCAGTGAGCGAAATATAGGGTTCAGTTCGACATTCCAACCACCTGAAGAAGGCCGGAGCGTACAACGGCCGAAACGTTGTAATAAATATGGCGACAAAGATGAGGACAATAGTCCGAATAATGTAAATAATGTAATTAATAACTGTTTTTTATTTTTATAATTAATACCATATTTTAACATAGCTATTAAACGGCCTGAAAAAGAAACCATAATATTTCTTATCGTGTATGTCAGCCTACAAGACGACCTTTTAATCTAATAAAATCCCCCTAAAATAAGGCACCGTCTTATACTCCAGGTATAAAATGTGAACCTTAAATTCTGTGGTGATGGGAGATTTCCGTTGGCAGGCTAACCCATGCCTTGGTTACTGTTGTAAATTACCTACGTACTATAATACAATAGTAAATACTGTATGTTGGTCTGCATTTGGAGATTCGTCTCCAGCTGTGCTGGTCAAACACTCTGCCTCCGGACAGAGAGGATTCCCTGACGAGGCAATGTCGAAGGGCAGAGTCTCGTCTCGGGAAACAGCTACCCGACCCCGTTTTATACGGGCTCTACGGAGAATGTTTGACCGAGCCTACGGGCTCGGATAGCCCACATTAAATATATATATATACTTGGTGTCCATAAAGTTCGTGTGCAGGTTAAAAAATTTATAACTTTATTTGTATTTGCGATAGAATTAATTTGTAAAAAAGATTAGAAAGTAGTAAATCTATGTTTTTTTAAGGTTGTATTGAAAATTTATTTATGTTTACACATCTCCTCCATCATTAGCAATACAAAGGCTAATACGATTTTGCAGTTCACGGAAAACATTTGCCAACTGATTTACAGTAATGCCTGAAATCACATTAGTTATTTTGGCTATACTTAAAAGTAGGTACATTAAACTTTATAACATTTTTTACAGATTATTTCTATCGCAAATACAAATAAAGTTATAAATTTTTAAAGTGCACCCGAACATTATGGATATATATATATATATATATTAAAAATATTTTTTTAAGATATGTTATATTTATTGGTAAAAATGCCCAATATCAGGATAGAGAGACTGTATATATTAGAGTGGACGCTGAAGCTTGCTTTCAAGTAAATAACATTCTTTCAGTTTCATAACTACCTTAGCACATATGGTGATTTTTCAAGCGTAACTTAGATGTGGCACGAGACTGTAAGCAGAGGCCACCCCGTGAATATCGAACTCACTACTCAGTCGTAATTATTCTAGCGAGACAAGCTTTCTAACCATTACACCGTCTCGAGGTGCCCGAACCTTGGCACATATATTCGGAGTTAATCATACTCTTAACCCCTATGCTCTGATTCCGATCTTTACTTCAATTCTTTGATAAAAGTTGGGGAGGGGGGAATATAAATCCAAATAGAAGATACTGTCACGACAAAAGGAGTAAAAATATAAATCTCAAAATTAATAGCTCAGTTAAATTCCTAAGTCAATGTACAAATTGAAAAGCTTGCAGATTTTTTATTGATTTTTGTTTAACGGCATATCAACACCGCTATGGGTTATTTAATGCCGAAATCTAAATATATCTTGTGAACAATTTTATTTTATTTTTGGAGATAATAGTAGGAATTTACTTGACACCCCGCCCTGGTCATAGCTTGTTTCAGTTATGTCAGAGCTGGTCTAAGCTAGACATAGCCGTGATATCTACATGGTACGTATCAGGTAGGTATCTCGGAGATATTAATATTTTATTAATCCAAGTCTTGTTAATTAACAAATATTAAAATATTTGTCAAAAAGAAACAATGCCAAAACAATGAGAAAGTAACTGAAGTCGAAATACTGTTTCCGAAAAGATTATATCACAGATCGTTCTTTGAATTCTCTCAATAATCTCGAGATATACACGGTGCGTTGGGTAAACTGTCGCCATTTTATATTTGTATTTTCGCGCATGCGCGTTGGTGGTTTTTGATCTTGTAGACTGCACTGCACTGTCTGCGAGAAAGACCAGGATCTGTCACTCAGCTGTCAGCTGTTGTCGAACTCTCTGCCTTCGGGCAGAGAAGAACCCGGAAGAGGCTATGGCGAAGGACAGAGTTTCGTTCGACGGAGGTAGACAGGCATGAACCTGTTTATGCGGGGTTTACGGGGAATTTTGGGCCCAGCATACGGGCTCGGATTGCTCCACATTAAATTCGGCCTTGTGCCAAATCCTACCCCGTGTGGAGGTTGGTAAATATTATTGACTGCGAGAAAAAAAAAGCACCATGACGTAATTTACATCGCCAGGAAGTTGAAAACGGCATGCTGTACTTCTCGGCATTCGCGCCGGAATCTCTAATACGAACATTTAAGAGTGTTTGGGTGTAAATCTGAGGACATTACAGAGGATTCAGAAAAGAGTTGGATAAGTCTAATGGTGATTACGAAGGCGAAGTGAGGAAAACCTACACCAAACTAATCTGATTCACGGCCCATTCATTGTTAAAATATACTCAATCACTACAAGAACTGATCAATGACCATTCCATCCACCAAATATACATTAATATATATATATATATATATATATATATATATATATATATATATATATATATATATATATATTAGTGGTAAATATACATATATATATATGCAAAAGTACACAGGTGCATATACACAAATAAAAATTCCGAGAGGATAGAATCCAGGTAGATCTCAATGTCCAGGACAGAGTAAGGATATAATAAAAAGGCTTAAACACTAATATTCCATGGTCATAATTTATTCCAATGGAATCGTAAATACGATCCAATTCATCAGACCTACAAATTCAAAAAGAAAACGGAAAAGAACAACTCCGGAAATAAAAATAGAATTTATTGAGAGTTTAAGTATGACAGTGTGGGACGAATGTTAGTGCTAAAGAGAGGGGTAACATATGAGAGAATTTGGGAGATTAAAACATAACTGAGAGGTTTTTTTTTAAAAACTAGAGGTGAGTGGAAGAGGGAAATATGAATGTTGTCGGATGTCTAATACATTAAAGATACATTTCGTGTTGACATACACACACCATAGACGATCTAATGTTAAAGATCAGAATAAGAGGGAGGGAGAGAAAAGGAAAAAGGTGGTGAGGGAGAGAGATGGGGCGGGGGAAATTAAAATTTAAGGACATTTACAGAAAGGGCTGCTGTGTAATGGAGAAAATTTGACAAAAATAATATCGACTAAAGGTTACAAATCAAATATAAACATATAAAGAATAAATATAACGATTATCTAATCTAGCAAGGACCTATATTTTTATGTTCAAAACACATGCGAATACACACATACACAATAATATATACACGTATATACATACACATAGGCGTGTACCCACATACACACATACATATACCCATATACACACATACACATATATCCACATATCCACACAAATACACACATACACATACATACACATACACATATACATATATCTGATTCAATATGTTAACTCTATCTCTGATACTAAGCGCTTTCTAATTATATATATATATAAATATATATATATATATATATATATATATATATATAAATGCATTACTCTTACTAGTACGAATTGAGTTCTCTTACCCGAAGGCGTATTTCGTATAGAAAAAGCGAAATTTTCTCTTTCTCTCTGCCGTGCACCGATAGCTTAGCGGTAGGATCTCTGACTTATGCCAGATCGTTTGAGTTTCGAACCCGGATTGAAACAATTGGACGTCTAGCCACACTGAAGAAATGTAATACAGCGAAACAGTCTGTATGTGGATGACTATATATATATATATATTTATTTTTATATTATATGTGCAGTACTTCGTGGAAAGTGTTCAATATCAGTGACAGATCTAACCTATTCAGTTGTATGGATATGAGTTTGTGACTCAGGTACGGAGATAATTCCCCCTCCCACAAACAAACATAGTCAAACAAACATAAACAGATCCAATTTTTAAAAATAAGCCAGTTTCTCTGATGATCGGAAAAGCGTAAAACCCAGGGTTACAAACTCATATCCATACAATATCCATACAACTGAATACACGCACACACACATATATATATATGTGTGTGTGTATGTGTGTGTATATATATATACATACACACACCACAAGAACTCATCAGTGATTATTCAATCCACCAAATATACATTAATACATACATACATACATACATACATACATGTATATATATATATATATATATATATATATATATATATATATACATACATATATATATATATATATATATATATATATATATATATATATATATATATATATATATATAAGACCCCATTTGTGACGTTATCTCCGACTGACTACTTTTTGCAATTAATCCAAACGATGGCTGTATGCCTTTGACAAGAGCTTTACTGCCAGGTCAACACAATCTACCTTAGTCATCAACTGTACTGGTTTCGCTGAATCCATTATTTTTTACTTTGTAACCGTACTAACATTACAAAAATTAAGACCAACATTTGGTTGGTACATTTATAAAAAGCGGAAAGTTAGTGTCAGTTCGTGAGATACTTGGGTCTTGTGATGGGGGCCCAATAGAAATAAGTTATTGTCTTTGAAACTTTGATTTTAAATCTGGCATCATCATTCCCTTATTAACTGACGTCTCCTAAAAAGCTTGTGAGACAGAAACGTACGTCTGCGCACGCGCAAACACCTCCCATACTAATCTCACCGATGCAGTAATTTCCCGCCTTCGTTATTTCACGAGAAAAGGACGAGTACCACCTCTTGCTATTAGAACTAATATTGACTAAAGTTTTCGCATTTTCTCAGGAAATGAATAACATCAACTCACATTTCATACGTCAATACTTGCATCATTTTTTTTTAAATTTCAAACTGAATAATACTTGAAAAAAAATCAATATCAAATGTAGATGACAAGACAGAGATAAAAGAATACGAATCAAAAGATATTTTGAAATTGAAAAAAAAAAAAGGATAAACGTAATGAAGGCGGTAAAGTAATAAGGAAAACTAAAAACAATCTATTTTACAGAATAGTGCTTAATTAAAGAGGAGAGAGAGAGATTTAAGATTCAAGTGCTTAAAGAGAAATAACAGTCGCTTCCAACAGAGAAAATAACAATGGAGTAACGGAATGGTGGTGAAATAACATTTCGAGAATTTTCTACCAATTTATTTTTTCGAACTTTTTTAATTAATTAATTTTTTCGTATTTTTTTGCTCTAAAAATTTTTACGTCTATTTTCGTCGTTGCCTTCTGTTAATTTTTGTATTTTCCTTTTTAATTTCGCTTTGTTTTATTCTTTCTAAAAAAACAAAAAAAAACATAAAAAAATGGATTTTTAATTCATTTTTTCTACCTTTTTCTACAGCCTTATCATTCCCTATAATTGCAAAAGTGTTTTTTGGGACGACCTTGTTTAACTCCGACTATATTCACTTCCTCCTCTTTCATTCGTTCGTTCTTTCGTTTCCTGTCATTTTTTTGTCTCTTCTTTTTCCTTCCTTTGTTGGTATCTTCATTTCTTTTCCCATATATTTTCCTTCTATAATTCCTCAATTTCTATCGACCCAATGTATTCCTATCTTCACTATTTTCTTCTTCACTGTTTTCTTACCCTCACTTATTATTATACTATCTCTTCTTTCTCTCTCTCTCTCTTTCTCTCTCGCCCACACATGCAAAGACTTCCTCCGTTTCTTGTCATCACTCACTCTGCTTATCTTTCTTCCTCATATACTCCCAGTTTTTTTTTCTTAATTACATTATACTGGTCTTCATTCCACATAGATCTATCTATCTCTCTCTCTCTCTCTAAGCAGAGATTTCCTACTTTTTCTGTTTCTATTTTGTTTCTCCTTTCCTTTTCTTTTTCTCCCCCTTCCTTTTCTTTTTACCTACTAGTCTCTTTTCTTCAATCAATTCATATCTCTCATTCTCCTCTTTAATCTATTTGCCCATCTGTGTGTATGTGTGTGTGTGTGTGTGTGTGTGTGTGTGTGTGTGTGTGTGTGTGTGTGCAGAGATTTCCTACTTTGGCCGTTTCTGTTCTGTTTCGCCTTTCCTTTTCTTTTTCTCGCCCTTCCCTTTCTTTTTATTTACAGGTCTCTTTTCTTTTATCAGTTCATATCTCTCATTCTCCTTTCTAATCTATTTGTCTGTTTCTTTCTCTCTTTCTCTCTCTCTTTCTCTCTCTGTCTCTCTGTCTCTCTCTCTTTCTCTCTCTCTCTCAATTCATCGAAGGAAATACACAAATACTTACATTATTTAGACACAGGATATAAACTATATTTCTGTTGCCTGCATCAAAATGATTCGACTATGGTCCTCTGAAACCTTCAGAAATACTTGTTAATTCAGATAACCTTCAGTGAATTTCGAACTAAACACTTTCTTAAAAAAATCTATGGTGTGTAAACCAAATGCCGCTAAAGCAAAAAGTGCGGAAATTTACCCACTTACCTAAATATGCTCAAATATCAAATCGTTTTTGTAGTGTTCATTATTGTCGAAGTTAAAATTGTTGTGTTCATCTGAAAGTTAAATCTATTACATGTGGAGCGAAAAACGCTGAATCAGTGCATGATCGCTGACACCATTTAAGGGGAGGTAACTAAGTATGGTTGTGGAGAATGTTTTACGAAATAAGTAGTAAAAAAGCCTATTAGTGCAAACCTTGGCATTTCAAACTATTGTACACATATTAAAACATTCGAGGAGTATACATAATTAATTTTATTGCGGTTTACTTTCAATTTTTGTAATATAAATAGCTTCGAAGATTTTTAGTTTATGTTTATTCTTATCGTGAAAAGTATAGAAGTATTATTCAAATGAAAACTTTGCCACCGAGACAACGTTGTTGTATTGTGTCCAACATAAACATAATTCTTTTTACATAGGTACCTCCCCTGAAACGGCGATCATGCACTGACTCATCTTTCTTCACTTTACAAGTAGAAAATATTGCTTTTAGATGAACACAACAATTTTGTCTTCGACAATAATGAACACTACAATATTTGTCTTGCAATAAACAATACCTTGAAGATGACATTGTGCTATGTCGAAAGTACTCGGAATAAAAGAAATATGTATCAACACGACGATTTTCTCTAGTCCTTCAATAAAAAAACCCAAAAACTTATCTGTGAATATGAAAGGATCCTATGGAAAATGAGTAAACAAAACATTTTTCAACGAAACATGTCCCAATTAAAACATACTGCCAAAATATACATAGATTTATATATGGAAAAATGTGTATGACAATGTGGAAAAAGTTTTCGTGTGGTCCATTTCCTCCCATAGGACATCATCGGACTAAATTTGCAATGTTGCTGCGACTACACATGCGCACGAACACATGTCGTTTTCTCAAATATGTTACTATGTGAAAAACGACATTATTTTTGCAACAACCTAATATATATATATATATATATATAACTTTTTCTATAACTTGCAGTATAAACAAATAATATATAATACATTAATATGAAGAGTTTGAGATCGATAGATAGATAGATAAATAGAATAACTCTTTGCGCCTTCACGTGCTGACATGAAGGAGAAAGATTATATCGAATCAATTGTTAGGTCTGCAATTAGGAAGTTTGGTTAACTGTGTCGTTCTAATCTTCATTGCCATATAGGAGAACTGATATTACATAACAGCTCTAACGCAATAAAATTAATAGGTCTTTATGCCAACGTAATACCACAAACAGGATTTATTAATAAATGTCAAGAAAATTGATTCGTCATTAGGTATAATGGACTCGCCAAATTTTATGGCTGCAGGGCAATGAAACAATAATAACAGGCGCGGTTTGGCATTGATTGAATTTCAATGCTGTATACGTAATACATCGTGGCCGAGTGGTTAGAACGTTCGCATTCTGACCATGAGACCCGGGTTCAATTCTCAGTATCGTCGGTTTGTCAAGAAGGAGGGATCTATTCCAGCGTGCGGTACCTTTGGAAAGTTCCCGAAAAATCACACCACAATCACACCACGGTTTGATCCAAGCCTTGTGAATGAAATTGGGTAGACAAAACTCTTGGGGCTGTCGAAATCACAAGTCATCGTGGCTGATGTCTTGAGTATGATGGTCTTGTTCAAATTATTAATCATGCTAGATAACACGCTCTTTCCCAGACACTGTAACTGTCTGCTCAGCTTACTTGAAGTTTAAACCACAAGTTGAATAAACACAAATCGGTCTGAGCAGGCATTTGAAATAGGGATTGGCTAGCCGCCCTAGTACACGGGTATCCTCAAAAACATGGGGCCATCTATATATATCCGTATCAAACTGGATATCATGATTGATATATTGCATTTCATATATGCGTTTATGGTGGTGATATATGTACTTGGTATAGTCTTAACCCAGAGTGTGGTACCTTTGGAAAGTGCATGAAAACCATACTACAGGTTGACTGAAGCCTTGTGAGTGAAATTGGGTAGATGGAACCCGTGTGGACGTCGATAGCTGTGCTAGCACGTAGTCACAAGCCATCATGGCCGATGGATTGAGCGTGCTGGCCTTTTTAGAATTGTTGAACATGCTAGATAACACGCTCATTCCTAGAAACTGTAACTAAGGTCTGCTCAGCATAGTTGCAGTATAAACTACAGGTGAGCTCTGCGGGAGTTGAATTAACACAAGCGTCTGCAATAGAGATTGGCTAGCACCCCTAGTAGACGCGTATCCTCGAATACGACTGGCCAGCTATAGATGCATATATACCACCATTGTAATGATTATTAACATGGAATTGGGTAAAACAAAACTGGGGCCGTCGATAGCTGTGCTAGCACGAAGTGACAAGCCATCGTGGCCGAGGACTTGAGCGTGCTGGCCTTGTTCAAATTGTTGATCACGCTAGATAACACGTACTTTCCCAGGTCTACACAGCATAGTTGCGGTATAAATCACAGGTGAGGTTCTGTGAATGCTGAATAAACACAAATGCGCCTGAGCAAGCGTCTGCAATAGTCACCCTAGTAGACGCGTATCCCCGAATACGAGTGGCCAGCTATACATACGTAATATAACTCTGAATCTACCATTAAACTCTGTACAATATTTACATTATTGGGGCTATTGTCCTCATCTTCGTCGCCATACTTATTACAACGTTTCGGACGTTTTACGCTCCGGCCTTCATCAGGTGGTTGGAATGTCGAACTGAACCCTTTATTTCGCTCACTGGGGTAGACTGTTCTAGTTCCATGTGCCATGTTTAATGGATGTCAGTTATCAGATATCTCCTGTTAATTCTGCTCTCCAAGTTCTCCACTGCCTTAATTGGGTATTGAACTCACAGTCTTTGGCCCTGTTACTGGATCTAACTAACACCTTTATCCACTGTGAGTTCAATATCCGGTTAAGAGATAATATTATCTGTCTCTCCGATATATATATATATATATATATATATATATATATATATATATATATATATATATATAAGTCAAATCGTTTTTCTTATCAGTCTCCCATTTACCTCATAAATTTACACTTCCTTCTAATTTCTTATCTCTCTCTCATACATGTTATTCTACTATTATGTCTCCCTCCAACACACACACACACACACACATATATATTTATTTATTTATTCATATATATATATATATATATATATATATATATATATATATTCATACATGTTTCATTAAATAATATAGACATGTGTTGCTATATTTATTTGTAAATTCTTTTCATAACGTCTGATAAGCTGAATAACATTATCATTAAACGAAAAAAGAAAATCACAATATCGATCCATATTTTTTAATTCAATCTAAGCTTTCGGCTTACATAAGCCATTATCAAAGATTACAATTACTATATATATATATTAAGCAATATACAGACAAGACAGTGATGATAGTCTGTGATTGTTTACATGGATGATTTCCAGGCAACGATAAACACTTGCATATCAATAGAACCTAGAAGCGAAAATAGCACCGAAGGTCATGACGTCACACATGACCACGCGAGAGTGAATTCGAGGAGTATTAAGTATGGGAAGCCAGTGGCTTCTTTTACCAATTATAGAAATTTAAGGATATTTGTAAAGATTCCATAGTTGATTTTGTTTAGATTAGGTTTCAACTGTTTGATGTATATAGCTGCCTAAATAAACACAATATATATATATATATATATATATATATATATATATATATATATATATATACGTAAATAAAAAAAAGAACAGTAAGATATATAATTCGGTGTTCTTATTGATATTTTTATTTTTATTTTTACAAAACAGTGCTCAATGTAAATTTACAGAACATAAATATTATAAATTAACTTATTTAAAATATGGTTACTTTCGCTACACAGTAATAACCATGTTTCAAAAATGGAAGCTAAAAACTTTAAATTTAATTATAAATTTAAATTAAATTAATAGCATTAGTTCCGTTTCCCCTTCAAGCGAATATAGGAATAACTTATTTTTAAATCTACTTAAATACACATAAATTCATAATTTACTGTTTCCAAGGATATAGAGAAATCCAATCATTCAGACAGTGGCGGTAGCGTGTTCAATTTTAGTAACTATTGCTGTATCATTTATGAGTTACGTTCGAAAAAGAGGTTAAGTTTAGGGAGGGTTGGGGTGTATTTTTCAACAAATTCTGACATCCGTTATATGCATGTCGTCTGGGGTCTTTTTTTATTTTTAACGGCAAAAAGTCTTTCGTCGTTTTTTTTTTTTTACTTGTATACTTAAAGATTATTTTTAGGGGTGTTTGGGTTGCAATACGTTTTATTTAACTACAATTTTAAAATATTTTTACTCTTAATTACTAATAGATTTATTTCTTTTTAAAACAAGTAAATGTAATAGAATTACTTAAATTATTTAAAATTATTTTTTCATATCAAGTATAAGTATGTATATTATCAGCTCCCATTTTAAATTTTATTTTTAAATATTATTTAAGGAAAAATTTTGACAATGGCGGCAAAAAATAGCTATTTCATTTCTCAGTAATTTGTTATTTTTTATAAACTTCTATATATAGTTTCTCGTGTATGCACAAAGGACATGGGACATTTAATGACATACATATTCTAGCTTTTCTTATTAATTTCCATTTTACTGTAGGTGTTTTTGCGGTAATTTTTTTTCTTTCCTGTAGAAAAAACATATGCTCTGTTATAATAGATATATTGAGCTCTCTGTATATATATATATATATATATATATATATATATATATATATATATATATATATATATATATATATTAAGAGAAATATCTTTTCTTATCAGTCTCTCCCATTTAAATCTTAAATTTACTGTTCCGTCTCTTTTTTTATCCTATTTTCCTCTCTCCCTCTCTTTCTTTAAATTATTTCCCTTTCTCATCTCACTCTCTTCATTCATCATGAAATATCTGTCTGTCTTCTTAACTCTCTCAGTCCCTTTTACCTTTTCTCTTTTTGTTTGTCTCACATCTTAACAGTTTATTTAGCTTTTTTTACCAGTCTGTCTTTTTATCCATCTCTCCCATTTAAATCTTTACTCATCATTCTCTCTTTTTATCTTTCCCATTACTTCTCCCTCGTCTTTCTCTTTCTGTGTATCTCTTTATTCTCATCTCTTTTCTACCATTTATCCCTTCTCTAGCTTTCATCGATTTCCCTTCTTTTTTTTTTTAGATCATGTCTGTCAGTCAATTATGTGACATGAAAATGAAAACGAACTTGCTAGTACTTGCTTGATTTTGGTATTTCCAATTTGTAATTATTGGTCTGTTCCTCACGATGACAACAATACACTCTGTATAAGAATTTTTTAAAAATTCAGTAAATACAAAATTTTTTTTTTTTTTTTTTTTTTTTTTTTTCAGTAAATACAAAAAATCTCTTCAGGTTACCCGAGGAATTATTAGAAGTCCTCCACTGAAAGTATGGAGTAGAAGCAAACTCTAAACAAATACCAAATTGACAGAACAAAAGAAAGTATCATATGGCGAAAAAAAGATTTCGTCTGCGTCCGGGTGTGTTTTTATTTTTTATTTTTTTGCCTTTTTTTTTTTTTTTTCAGTAAATACAAAAGATATCTTCAGGTTACCCGAGGAATGATCAGAAGTCCTCCACTGAAATAATTAAACTCTAAACAAATACCAAACTAACAGAACAAAAGTATCATATGGGGAAAAAAAGATTTCGTTTTGATCCGGACGTGATTTTTTTTTAATTAATTTTTCGGTTTACAAACAATTAGTTCGTCTTCAAGTTTTAACTTTAAAGGAAAAAAAATACAGCTTGATGATGGAGACATGGATCTTCGAAAGTACTTGCTTTACTTAAAAAATTATACAGAGATGTGAAATGAAGGCTCAACTATGCAATACACAGAAAACTTTCTTAAGGCTTGGAGGTTTCTGACAAAACTGACAAACACACATATTGTTTCAGAGGTTACATTTTGTATCATGAACCTTGGCTGGTAAACCATTATTTTAGGGTGACCAGCTCACATGTTTTTCATGAATCCGACAGCAAGACAGAAGGAAGACGGATCGATAATGGTAAAATGATGTTACCATAGAAAAGAAAACAAAATATAATTCGAAATGGACTTGGTCAGATAGCGATGACTCCCGTTCAGTGAAGTGTTTTAGATATGCAATAACGTTTCCTAAAATACGTAAGAAATAACTGTTTGAAATACTAGGTAAGCTTTATTTATTTGAGAATGATTTTAGAACAACCCATAATATATTTTGGAAGCAAATGCCTGCATAACAATAAAAAAATGAATTCAATAAATAGAAAAAATATGAAGGGGTGTAAGAAAAAGATATGTCGTCTCCCCAGACTTATTCTGAGAGAATTATATTGATTGATTGATTTGCCTCTTTATTGACTTTTGTACGGTTTATCGATCTTTTCAAGGTTATTTAAAGCCGGAGAAGAGTTTTATATTTTAAGATATTTTTGAAATAATAATGATTTACAAGTCTTACTGATTAACCCATGGATGGGGTGAGAACAGGTGCGTGTAAGTGAATATAACAACCCCGACTGGAATTGGAAATCAGCGCCTACGGATGGAGAAGGGATTTAAGACATCATAAATGTGAGTCTAGAAAAGGATGCTGAGAATTTCTATAGAGTGAACAAGTAAGCAATATCGAAGAAAATAAAAACGCTAGTAGTTGCTTGATTTTTTCTATTTCCCATTTGTAATTTTTGATCTTTTCCTCATGCTGACAAAGATACATTCTGTCCTTTTGTAATTGTTAGTCCTTTCTTCTTGCTTTCCTTTCCTATCATCTATAGGAGTTCCTGTAAAAGTGCCCTGTTTGCATACATTTTTTTTCACGCGTTCAGTTCATGGTATTCTCAGCTTCCTTCTGTTGAATCACGTCTCTTTGCTTGAGTTTCTTCTTTATCTGTGATGAGATCATCCAGTCTTCACTGTCATTTAAGAGAATCGATATTACATTACAGTTTAATAAACTTCTCTTTTTTTCCAATTAAATATTTCTCTTTCTTAATACTTAGCTTTTTTTAATATTTAAGTTTTGGAAAGCTCCTTTCGCTAACCGAATGCGCCTTTGAGTTTCGATGTCAGATTTTAAATTCTGTGTTAAAAATATCTTCAGAGATATTTAAATGTTTGCACATGTTTAACTTTGGAATTTATAATTTGTTCTTTAAATACATGACTGACGAGGCAAATTTTTTCCTGGAGTAGGTTGCCATTTCTTTCTGCGGTAGTCCAGTTTCTATCCAAGTCTATAGAACCCGGTCTGTCCTGCTATTCACCCATAGCTGGAGTGGGGAGAAGAGGATTCATACCTTCGCAAGGGTATCAGCGCCTAAATAAATGTAATAGATTCGACTGGAATTCAAACTCAGCTCTCCGATTTCTCATCCGAACCGTTGACCAATAATCCACAGTCCCTCCTCGTTAATCATTTCACAAGGCGATAAAGCCACTAAGACGCAAAGGGTTACTGGAAATTTAAGAAAATGAGAATACTTCAGTGAGGAGAAAGGAAAAAGATGAAGATTTACGTTGCACTATTTTTGAAGATTTTTGGTAGCCGGTAAACAAAATCCAGAAGCGAAGTTCGAGAAAATAAATTATCACAGTAGGGAACGATTGCATCTATCTATTTCAGAGGTAAAACCATTAGACCTAACAGCCAAACTGGGTAGTACGCTTAAATGCTTTTTGTCGGGGTCCAAAGGAGGAGAGATCATTAGAACAATTGTCTTGTGCGTATTTATAGAAAAGTCACAGGGAAGGCACGGCACAGTGGTAGAGAAATGACTGAAGTCGGGATGCCAGCTCAGGACCGATAATATTACAGACTTTTTACATCTTTTTGCTTATCACTCTCTTCAGAGTTGTCTCTCCCAGTGGCATCTTAACTCATCCCTTAAGCTGTTTCTCCTCATAAGTTTTCCCATTACCTGTCTCTCTTTTTGTCTCTCGCACTTGTCTTTTCTCTCCTCTAAATTTGTCTCTACTTCTCTCTCTCTCTCTCTCTCTCTCTCTCTCTCTCTCTCTCTCACTCGCCCCATCGTTTTGCTTGTCATTCTCTTCAGATTTGTCTCCCCCATTGGCCTCTTAACTCATTTCTTTCTCCTATTAAGCTCTTACCATTTACATCTTCGCATTTCCTATCTCTCTCTTTTTATTTGTCTCTCTCATTTGTCTTTTCTATCCTATGAATTTGTCTCTTCTTCTTCTTCTTCTTCTTCTTCTTCTTCTTCTTCTTCTTCATCTTCTTTCTCCCTCATCTATCCCTTACTTTTTCTGCTCACCCCTCTTTTCTAATCCCTGTCTCCGGTTTGTCTCTCTTCTGTTTTTGTAGTTGTCTCACTTCTTATCCCCCTCTCCTCTTTACGTCTTCGCTTTTCTTGTCTCTCTTCTTAACTGTCTCTCTCATGTGCTTTTTGCTTTTCACTCTCTTCAGATTTGTCTCTCCCATTGGCCACTTAACTCATCTGTTTCTCCTCTTAAACCTTTCCTGTTTACATCTCATTACCTATCTGTCTCTCTTTTTATCGCTTTTGTCTTTTCCCTCTTCGAAATTGTCTACTTCTTCTTTTTCTACTACTACTACTTTCTTTCTCTCTCTCTCTCTCTTTCTCTCTCTCTTTCTCTTTCTCTCTCTCCCTCTTTTATCTATCCCTTACTTTTTCTGCCTTTCCTCTTTTCTAATCTGTCTCCGGTTTGCATCTTCTATTTTTGTAACTGTCTCCCTTCTCTCTTATCGCTATCTTCATATCTGTCTTTCTCATTTACTTATACTGTGTAGTCATATCTCTCTCTCTCTCTCTCTCTGCCTCTCTCTCTCATTTAACATATCTCTCTTTTTATCACTGTCTTTTTTCATCTTTTTTTCTTAGCCGTCTCTCTTTTTATAGGACTCCCCTACTTATCGCTTCATTTTATTTTCTGTCTCTCTACTAACACGTCTCTCTCGCTTACATCTTCCCTTTTCTTATCAGTCTATAATTTCCAATTTTTTCTGCTGGTTCATTTTCCGAATGGATGGTTTATTTCTTCTTATCATTCTCAACTCATTATCTATTCTTTTTATTAAATGTTTTCAGTGATATTCTTAGATTTTCTATCTTAATTATTTTTGGTTTTATCCAATTTACATATTTATTCAGATCTGCGTATCTTTAAGAAAAATGGTTTGTTATCAACACATCAGAACTACACCGCAAAATAAATAAAAGAAAGTATTCAGTAAGTTCTTGGACGAACCCCTCCCAAAAGCAAAAGTTGCAACAAATATTCAACAAAAATACTCTAAAAAAAACAAGCATTAGCTACACTGGAATTGTGACGAAAGACATGACTTACCTCAGAATTCAAAACGAACGCAAACGTGTCTTACCTGCAAACTGATTATAAAAAGAAATATGGCCGCTATTGAAGACACAATTTATGCGCGCCTATCTCGTCCGAAACAAGACGATATTTGCACACATGCAAATTTTGGCCGTATTGGAATAGCATAAAAAGCGGGGTGCCAGCAGCACGACAGAAGGGAAGTCATTCGACGGACAGGCTGCCATTGAGCTGGACGTACGGATTGAGAGACAGACAAAGAAGAAGTTGAAGTAGGCGCTGCTGTGTTGCTGTCTGTTTCGCAACTGCTCAGTTTAACGGCTGAGAAACGGAGCCACGCAATGCATTTCCTTGAGGCGACCGAAGAAGAAGAAAAAATAGCTGGCCTCCCGGCAAGCACCGCACTACACTTTTTGACCCCACTCATCATCAGTTATTTTTTCTACAGCAATCATGCTAAAAATCATTAAAAATTACAACAGAAAAACCGCCAGTATACTACAAACATCCACAAAACCCCACTTGCAACTGTAGAATAAAGTACGAATACCCGTTAAACGTTAACTGTTTATAATCGAGCACAATATACCAATCTACTGTAAGTTGTAAAGCAAACACAGACAAATAATTACGGCTCACATGTCTTGTACAGATTAATCAAAGCCAGTAAATACTTTCAAATTTTAAGAAACTCTTTGGAGATAATAACGAAGTCAACTAGCATCTGGACTCGATTTACCGATACACGAGTTGGTATCCATTACACCACCCGCACATCCAAGTTTACAGCACCTGGTATTGCCAAGTGGGTGCCTATCTAAAGAAAAATATATAGAAAATTTAATAGAAGATAACTGAAAATAGAGAAGCTGCACAAAGAGAGAACATTATATCGACAAAGAGCAGGGTAGATGAGTCTGATGTTTTACTAGTATTGAATATGATCATATAAACAAGCTGTTACATTACAAATAACAAAAAAAGTTAGAAAGGAAACACCACTCAAGACTAAAAAAAGCTACATTATTTAGTGAGCTTCAGCAGATTGCTGAATTTTGGAACTTTGCTTTATGATATATATATATATATATATATATATATATATATATATATATATATATATATATATATATCTTACTTATTATGAAACGCAGATTGTGTGTGTGCGTGTGTGTGTCTGTACGTTTATATATTGGATTGGATTTCCTACATTTTTCAACCGATTTCAACAAGACTTCACAGGACTACGTAAAATTACCTTGTGGTGGTTCTAACAGCGCCAAAAATTGGGAAAACACAATTGTTTTTGCACAAAATCAATTTGAAAACACGATTAAGTCATTAATGAAAGGGGGACAACGAATATCGAGTTATACTTATTAATATCGAGTTACACTTATTATAAAACCCAGGTTGGTTGTGTGTGTGTGTTCGTTTATATATGGGATCGGATTTCCTACATTTTTCAACCGATTTCAACAAAACTTCACTTTTTTTTTGGCGGGTAGTGTTTCTTATTGTCTTGCACACTTTTTTCTTTATTTTTACATTCAGAATGCTTTAAAAATTCCACTTACAAGACAATTGTTTATAATAAAATTCTATTCAATCGGTAGACTCATAACGATTGAAAATAATGTTTTTGTTTGAGTTTGGGTTTGACCAATTCGTAAAAAAAAACAAAAAAAATCTAAATAAGACATGCGTGTCCGTCAACCTTAAACAATAATCTTTGTCAATTTTATTTTTCAGCCTTTATGAAGGTCGATACTTGATCTATCTCTTACTGTTACATCCCCCGGCAACGCCTGGCTTTTTATATATATATATATATATATATATATATATATATATATATATATATATATATATATATATATATATATATATATATATATATAGAGACATTTTTTATGTTTATACATATAGATACAAATATTTAAGGAAATGCTCTGTTTATAATAAAAAGTATTAAACATTTACCGGCCTGAATATACGATAAATTTTCATAGAAAATATGCTTCCTCCGACAGGAATCGAACCTGTATCCTATATGGAACCGTAATATAGCCTGGCGTGCCTTAACCGTTTCCGGCACAGAGGAGCGTTCGTTTAGCAAGGTCGATTTTACTGTCTTTAAACCATTAAGGTACGTCAAACTATATGAAGGTTCCGTATAGGATACAGGTTCAATTCCTGTCGGGGGGCGAATATTTTCTATGAAAACTTCTCGGACATTCATGCCAGTAAATGTTTAATACAGTTTATTATAAACAGAGCATTTACTTAAATATTTGTATCTATAAAAAGAATGTATAAACATAAAAATGTCTTAAAATAATTGTCGGACTTTGTCAATTTCATTATATATATATATATATATATATATATATATATATATATATATATATATGTGTGTGTGTGTGTGTGTGTGTGTGTGTGTGTGTGTGTGTGTGTGTGTGTGTGTGTGTGTAGTGAGAGAGAGACAGATGTAAAGATTGTTAGTAAACCGTGGATGGATGTGCTAGCAGAAGTCACAAGTCATCGTGGCCGAGAGACTGAGTGGAATTGTTTTGATCAACTGCTGATCCCACGAGATTGTTCGCTCTCTCATCAGAACGGAAATTAATGTCCACTCAGCATAAAAGCAGTATAAATCGCAGTGACCTCTGCAACAGTGTTTAATTGCCCATCCTTTTAAATCGTTAAACTCAGAAAAACGAGCTGCCAGACAATATTTTATGATTATATACATATCTTCCTACAAACGTAAACGACCAGCTTCTGTCAACTGCATGTATATATGCATACAATAAAAATATAGTTTTAAGTGACGATATGATTGTAATGTAGCGCAGTTATAAAACCGAATAAATAATCACAAACCTCCTAACTTATATATATATATATATATATATATATATATATATATACAAAAATACTCGTAGTAAATGAGAAAGAGTAAGACGTCGAAACAATGAAAGGAATATTATTCATTATCTGGTTATGTAACGTTGGAGATGTTGTTCATGATGACGGTCGTCTTTGAGTATAGAATCCAGAGGTTAGCAGTGAATATTTTGAAGACAGTAGGGAAGCGTATTTCAGGTTGGCAGTGGATATCCCGGTAAAGTAGCAGAGCGTAGTTCAGTAGTTCTCTCCTTCGGTTCGTGTTCGCCTGACAAGCTGGAACTGGACATTCGGGTAGAGTAAACAAAATAGCCGCCTTTATACACGACGGATTGAATGTTCTACGTCTTCTGATTGGTTAACCTTCTATTGTTGGACTATAAAGTGAGTCAAGTCATTTGGGCTAACTCACTAGTTACTACATATACACAAAGAAAAAACTGCAACAGGAGATACGAGACAGCGTAATACGGAGTAAAATTGTGAGTTTGGAGTTAAATTTTGATCATATATGGAAAGGAATCCGAAATAAGGTTAAGATAAGGAATGAGGAAAGTTTATACAGTCTTTTTCTCAGGGATTTTTTTTATACATGTGTGTCCAGATAATTTAGTGTCTAGAATTGTCTTACCTTGATTTTTTGTTGGATGCTAAGAAATTAATTGTACCATTGTGGCCTGAAAAAGGAAAGAAGGTGAAATTTATTTGGCTGTACTATAGTGAGTATGTCATGTTTGTGTGTCTATGTGGAGAGCATAAAAATGGGGTTGATTTTCATTTGTTTAGAAAGAGCGAATTAATGAAAATGAAAAATTATATTATAATTATTTTCTCATAATTATTTTTGGCACTATACATAATTTTATTTGATTTATTTTTATGGACACAACAAAACCGTATAATTTATAAAAAGTATATTTCATGTTTTATTTATGTATTTTACATATACATGACAAGGATTTAAAGTGGTCACTACCAGGGAATATCACGTACACACACATACACACACACGGCTGTTTACCAACTGCGTCCGCTGACGTCATTTTTAAACTGAAATTAAATTTTCTAATTTTTAATTTGCAATTCTAAGTGTAAGTTTGAACATAATTTTAAATTCAAATTTAGATTATAGTTCTATTGTATAATTAACAATCCTAATAACTTATCCAAATAACGCCACGAAAACTGCGAGATCTAGAAATATTAACAAGACTGTAATCAGCTCCTAGTACCTGAAAATTACGAAGTGCAGGAAACTCCGAGTCGTACTGTCGGCCAGCCGTATTATGCATGCATATTTATTATCTACTTAATACCTCTGTTATTTTTTATTGAGAACTGTTTTACCTAAGGATACATACATACACACACACACACACACACACACATATATATATATATATATATATATATATATATATATATATATATATATATTAGGTTGGTGCAAAAATAATGTAGTTTTCTCACATAGTAACATGTGTGAGAAAACGATATTTTTTTGCGCCAACCTAATATATATATATATATATATATATATATATATATATATTACCAAAATGTAATAAAAGTGTTAAAATTGAAGGAAGAGGAAAATAAGAAACCTCATGAGTACTAAGTATTTCTAGGTTAAGCATGAATCACCCCGAATAGGGCCAATCTGAATTTCATCTATGTCTGTCTACACATGGTAGAACGTTGCATATTAATAATAATAGACTTCAAGATATCTAAGTAGAGCCTCGTTTTAGCCCTGCGTATGATAGAAAAGAAATCAGGAGAATAATTCGTCCTGCAATCGGCAGAATTTAAAAGATGTTCACTAGTCGCTGACTCATGAGTCTGCGAACACACGGATGTAATTGCTTCGTGCCTACACACTTTACCCAGAACACGCTGGGTGATCCTCACCTCTAACCTATATATATATATATATATATATATATATATATATATATATATATTATGCATTGTTACATTAGAACATGTACATACCCACTACAACACTGTAAATCTTGTTTCAACGTTAAATACATCGTGAGTCCCCACCTGTTGAAACATTCAAAAAGATTTGAACGTTGAAACAAGAAGTAAAGTTTTGTAGTGGGTATGTGCTAATGTAACACTGCATAATAAACAAATATTTACCGCTCTACTTTTGCATTGAGCCCTGTTTTAAATTAATATTTTGAACGCAACGCTGAAATCTTACTCTTCGTTCATTTATATATATATATATATATATATATATATATATATATATATATATATATATATATATATATATATATATGATCATGGAGCTTCACAGATATTTTTCTTTCAGTTTTTGTCAACTGAGCATTGCAACTGATTTTACGAGAAAGATAGATGTGTGCTTTCAGGTGGTCTTCAGCAGGGTTTCCAACTCAGAATATTCCTTTTAAGCTGTTACCGATCCCAAGCTAAAGAGCTCCATCTGCTCTTATACTTTTAGGTGGATTCATTCTTTTCCCAAAGTTAATTTTCCTTCGTCACACTGATTTCCTATCCCGAGATGATCACTGCAAGGTCAGCCGTTCGTCCTACCCCCAGACACACAGAGAAAAGCACCCAAATGGGAAAAGAAAGCACCCCGGTTATATGAGAATTTCAACTCATTACACACATCTTTCTTATTTAATGTTTGTCCTTGTCAAATTGAAGGTTTTGTTTCAGCAACAGAAGCGGATTTCAATTTTTAAATAAAAAGCTAAAATAGCAAACATTAAAAAAAATGAAGAGACAAATAAAAGCAGAATAAAACATTTAGAAGGCATAAATTTCTATCAAATATTCAAAATTCGGAGACACTTTCGGGGTCAAAGTTTAAAAATTACTGTTGGTTCAGAGTAGAACAAAAGAAGAAAGAAAAAAGTTATAGAAGGAAATTAACAAAGAAATGAAAAATAAGAAAAAAGAAAAAAGAAGTCATGGGTGAGAAAAAGGAAGACAGAAGAGAGGGAAGATATAAAAGAGAAAGAACGTAGACATAGGAGAGAATGAAGGCAGAAGTAGATGATAATGTGAAAAATAAATGAAGAAATACACAAGGAAGAAGAAAAAATGGATGACAACACAAAAAATAATGAAGAAAAGAAAAACAGAAAAAGTAATGAAAAAGATAGAAAAACAGGAAAAAATGAAGAAAATGATAGGAAAACAGAAAAAATAAAGAAAAGGGTAGAAAAACAGAAAAAATAATGAAAAGGGTAGAAAAACAGGAAAAATAAAGAAAAGGATAGGAAAGCAGAAAAAATAATGAAAAGGGTAGGAAAACAGAAAAAATAAGGAAAAGGGTAGAAAAACAGGAAAAAATAAAGAAAAGGACAGAAAAACAGAAAAAATAATGAAAAGGATAGAAACACAGAAAAAATAATGAAAAGGATAGAAAAACAGAAAAAATAATGAAAAGTGTAGAAAAACAGAAAAAATAATGAAAAGGATAGAGAAACAGAAAAATAATGAAAAGGATAGAAAACAGAAAAAATAACGAAAAGGATAGAAAAACAGAAAAAGTAAGGAAAAGGGTAGGAAAACAGAGAAAATATGGAAAAGGGTATGATAACAGAAAAAAGTAATAAAAACTAAAGTAAAAGGGAAGAAAAACAGAAAGTAATGAAAAGTTTATGATAACTGAAAAAATAATAAAAAATGATGGAAAAACAGAAAAAAAGTGTAGGAAAACATTAAAAAAAATGTAGAAAAGAGAATTGAAACAACAAAATAATGAAAAGGGTTGAAAAACAGAAAAAAAAGACAAAAAGGTGGGGGTAAAAACCGAAGAAACAGAAAGAAAGACAGAAAGAAAGAAAGAACAATAAGAAGAATAGCCGAAAAACAGAATAAAAATCAAGATGAATGAAAAAAAATAGAGGAGAAAGAAAGAGGCAATAATAATAATAATAATAATAATAATAATAATAAGAAGAAGAAGAAGAAGAAGAAGAAGAAGAAGAAGAAGAAGAAGACAGGAAGAAAAACAGAAAAAAGAAGAAGTGGAATATTTGGTCTGATGTGGGAATATGTCTATGTTTTTTGTCGAAAGGTAAAATTGAAAAAAAAAAGCGATTAAAGGAGAAAAAGAAAAATCTGTGAAAAGAAAGAAAAAGTAGGAACAAGAACAAGAATACATATTTAAATAATTCTGTTGTAGGTTTAGGGGAATAATAGAAGGGAAAGAAAAAAAAGAAAAGTTGAAGACGTATTATATTATAAAAGAGAATAAAAAAGAAGAGTAAGGAGAAAAAGAAGAGTAAGGAGGCAAAAGAAAAGTAAAGGAGAAAAGGAAGAGCAAGGAGGAAAATGAAAGTAAGGAGAAAAAAAGAAGAGTAAAGAGAAAACAGAAGAGTAAAGAGAAAAAGAAAGAGAAAAAGGAAGAGTATGATGGAAAATGAAAAGTAAGGAGAAAAAGGAAGAGTAAGGAGAAAAGGAAAAATAAATAGGAAAAACGATGAGTCAGGGGAAAAGAGTACGAGGAAAAATGAAAAATGAAGTGTAAGTAAGTAGGAAAAGGAAAAGTAAAGAGGATAACGAAAAGTAAGGAGGAAAATGAAGTGTAAGGAACAAAAGAAAGAGTAAGGAGAAAAAAAGAAGAGCAAGGAGGAAAAAGAAGTGTAAGGAACAAAAGGATGAGTAAGGAGAAAAAAGAAGAGCAAAGAGGAAAAGGAAAATCAAGGAGGAAAATGAAGAATACGGAATAGGTCAAAATGGAGAGTAATTAAAGTAACAAGTAATGTTAGCAGAAAAACACCAACATGGACATTTATTAAAGCCGCACAATAAGAATAAAGCCATTAGGAACGTGACTAGAAGGAAGAGTGAGTTTATAGCGGAAGAAAGCAAAATAACGAAGCAGGATTTAATCATAAAGATAAAAACAATTAGAGATGTAAGTAATGGAAAACTTAAAGAAAATATTGTAGATAAGAACTGGAGAGTGAGAGCCAAGAGAAAGCACAAAACCTTTAATATATAAATATTCAGAGAAAACGGAACAAAATAAAGACAGTTTAATGAGACTAAGAAGAAAAAGAAGAGCAAAAATGGCGTAAAAGCTGTAAGATATAAAAAAAATGAGAAAAAGGAAGGCAATAATATAAACGAAGATTAAGGAGTGTCGAGTAAAAAAGAGCATATGATAAAAGGGGAGTAAACATGACAAAACCCCCTCAAAAGGAAACAACCAAAGGCAGGAAAAAAGGGAAGATATTTTAAAAACGGAGAGGAAAAGAAGGGATTACAGAAAAAAAAGTTAGAGATCGAGATTTAACTTGAAAAAGACAAAGCTTTGAATGTTAAATGGGTGAGAAAATAAGCATAAAGTACAAAAAATAAAGGAAAGGAAGGAGGGGTTTTCTCACTCGGTTAGGTCCTTAAAGGGTAAAGGATAAACGGTTTAGTTGGTTTTATAGCTTTAGTTTGGCAGGATGTCGGCACTCTTCCTAGCCTTTTTCTATCTTAATTCACCTTCAGGATCTCATGACCGCTATCACAAAAACATCTTCGAAAACAAACACCCAAAAATGAAAGGTGAGAGTCATTCCCTTTCTTTCTTTCTTTCTTTCTTTCTTTCTTTCTTATTCTTTTTTTTTCTTTCTAGAATGCCCCCAACTTCCATGCTCTTCCATTATACGCACACAATCTCCTAAAACACCACAAATACAGACACATGCACATGAATCGACACAATTGATTAAAGACGGAATGGCAAAGTTATAAAATAGACTGAGAATACACACGTCGTGTACAAGCAATGAATTTTTTTCCATTCCCATACACACAGCTTTTCATTATGAGACAGATATCGTCTTCTCATTGTGAATTCATCAGCACATTTATGCAAACACAAAGGAATAGATATGATTCGCCTTCTATGTGTGTATATGTGTGTGTGTTCGCGCGCGTGTGCAAATGAATGAATGTCATCCCGACAAACATTGAAAGTATTGTCCAAAAAGCAAATCTCATTTTCCTATACATGTTTCGATCAGTCATTCTCGGGTACAAATCTCTGAGAGGAAAAGAAAATAATTATCCTACATGGTGACTAAAAAAAGAGGTGGTCATCGATCGCATAAGTGTTACCTCCAAAGAAAATTTATTCGGCTGATCGTATTCAAATTTTTGTGAGGTCTTGAGTGTGCATCTTTTTCGTTTTTGTTTTTTTTTCACTTATGGCGAAAGCTGAAGCGTAGATTATGCTTTTCAGCTTAGAGAAAGAAAGCACTCTAGATACATGACTGACGAGGCAGATTTTTTCCCGCAGTAGGTTGCCATTTCTTTCTGCTGTAGACAAGTTCCTATCCAAAGCTATAGAACCCGGGCTGTCCCATCGGTGAAAAGAAGAGGATTCATACTTTTCACAAGGATATTAGTACGTAATTGAATATATTCGACTGGAATTCGAACTCGGATCTCCGACTTCGAATTCCAGCTTTTATCCTTTAACCGACCGTCAACTCCCCACAATGAATAAAGTAAGGAAGTATAAAATCTTTTAACTCTTTTCGTGTCTGACGGTCCTTAAACAGCGTGGTTATTTCGTTTTTGGTTTCTTTTTTAACAATTAACTATGTATAATATTGTATTATTATCAATTAATCATTGTTTATTTACTTTGTATTCGGAATAATATCATCATCATAGCTGTTATCGCAACGTTTCGGTCGTTGTACTCCCAGGCCTTCTTCTATCCGGGTAAACTTCAGGGAAATTCAAACTTTAATCTACGGGGTAGATTGTTTTCATTTTGCTAACCACGTCTGGGTATATCAGGCCTTCTTCAATTTTATTTACTATAATTTTTTGCAACACGCTGACGAGTATTGAAATCTTCACTGCATTTAGTATTGTTGAATTTATCGCTAACATTTTTTGTCGAGATTTACAAAGTCTATTTTTCTTTCAATTTTGTAAATCAATCGATGAAATTTGAATAAGCTGGTTTGTTTGGAAAAATACTTCGACAAAAACCTTATTTCAAGGATTAAGAACTTCTTTAATTTAATTTAATTTTATAAAACTTCATGGTAAGCAATATTTTTTAAGAAAATTTGTTTTTTTTTCGTTTTTAACAGCGAAGAATACATTCTTGGAATTTCTTATTCTTGAGCATGCAACATACAACTGGTTATGCATGAATAGTTTCTTTCTGGAGTTAAATTACAAAATTTTGAAGCGTTTGGCTTTATGATTTGTTTATAATTCTCGTGGGACGAACTGGAAAACTAGTTTCTTGTGTAAAAACTTAAAAGATATGGAAAAAACAATATTGCCTTTTTATTAAATAAGTATTTATTATTTTAATAATTAAATTGTTTTTAAAATAGTAGGAATATTTTGTATGTTAAATAATAAAAAATTTAATTTTTCCAAAAAATTAATGAAAATTTATTGTATTAAGCTGGGCACCTAGTAAAACCAATTGTGCTTTTTACCAACTTATCTTTTTGCACTTATCCCTAAAATTTGGTTTCGATCAGTCAATGCATGGCTATTTTAGAGGGTGTAATGAACTGACCGACAAAAGTACTATTGGAAGTCACAGAATTTATAGATTGCTTAGTTATTACTCGCCTTGTTTCCACAGAGTCTAAAGTCCTTTTGTCCCCATCTGCCAACCCATCATTCAAAATATTTAGCTAAGCTATTCTCTGTTTCCCTCACTTTACTGCTTTTAATAGAACCTGGGAAGGGTAAGTTTGTCAAGCCCTATCTTCCAGAAATATCAATTAGCTCAAGTAGTTCCAAAAAAAGAGAATAGTAAAAAAAGTGTTTTAATTGTGAAAATAGAGGTCTCAAACGAAGCTACTGCAAAAAAATACATAAATTAACTTGCTGAAAGTAGTGCTACCAGCTAAAAAAGTGGAAGTTCAAGTAATAGAAAATTCTTGACAGTAAAAATGAATAACGCTACGGTGAGATTTTATTGGACAATGGTAGTTGAAAAACAATCTTGAAATAGAATTGGCAAATTTAACTTGAAAAAAACCGTCAAAGTTGCAAGAAGAATATCGGGCAAGAAATTAATTTCTCTTGGGAAAATTACGTGCGGCAAAACTAAAAAATCAGATGTTTACGTATTAAAAATTCCAACCCAGATTGGCCAGGCGTCGATTCGCTAGAATTATTTAAACTATGGAATTGTCTTATTAATTCATTCTGTGGAAAAATTACTTGTTCGTTATAGCTAAATAAACATCAAATAAACTAAAAAAATAACTTCACAAATATTTTCTCAGAGGAGTTAAGATAATGTACAAAGCCAAAGGCATTTTTCAAATTAAAAGAAAATGTGATGCCAGTTTTTAAGTCTAAAAGAAAGATACCCTTTGCTGTGTTGGAGTTTATTAACACGGAACTTGATAGGTTAGGAAACCGCAAAGTTATTGAAAAAATAGATTATTCAGAATGGACCATGTCAGTGGTTTATATTAGAAAGAAAAATAATAAGATTCGTTTAGGTGCAGATTTTTCGCCTGGGTTAAATGATTGCCTCCTACCACATGTATATCCCCTACCAACTCTGTAGGATATATTTAAAAGTAGCCTCAGGTATTTTCCATCATATAATGGATACGATACGGTGCCGTCGCTTACATAAATGATATACTTATTAAGAGTGCTAGGAAAACACAGCAAGTAAAACTGATTCAGAGAGTATTTCAGAGATTGTATGATTACGGTTTCGAACTCAGTGAACAGAAATATCAGTTCTTTATGAATAGATTAAATATTTAGATCAAATAATCAACGAAAATGGAAAAAGACAAAATCCTGCTAGAGCAGGTGCCATTAAAGGCATGCCTCCCCTGACAAATTTATTGACCCTAAAATCATTTCTCAGAATAGAAAATTATTATAATATTTATGTCTCAGAGATGTGAACATTGCGAGCATCTCTGGATAATTTATTTAAGAACAATACGAAATGGAATTGGTCGACGGAATATCAAAAAGCTGTGAAGGAATTAAAAAAAAACTACTAACTTCTGAATTATCGATGAACATTACGACTCGCAGTGACAAATAATAGTAGCGTTGGACGCGAGCGAATACGGCATAGGAGAGGTAATATGAAAATATATAAAATAAATGGGACCCACAGATGGCATGACAAGAGTTAAGTCAAAATGGAGTAAAACTAAAATCAAAACTGTTTAAAATAATACAGCATTTTCTATTTGTTATGGGGTACTTTTGTACGCGGAAAGAGTAGTAATTCCGTTTATCAGTGCAAAAATATATATATTTTGAAACAATTCCTCGTAGGACATTCGGGAATAGTGAGGATGAATTTCTTGATTAAAAGCTACGTTTACTGGCCAAAGTTGGACAAAGATATTGAAAATACATTTAGAATATATAATGGTTGTAATTCAGCAACAAAATCACCACCTATAAATAATCAGGATAGTCGAGCACTGATAAATCGTGGACAAGACTACATATGGACTTTGCTGGACCACTAAACCGTTTATATTATGTAATTGTGGTCGACAGTTTCACAAAATGGCCCGAGATATTAAAGTGTAAACGACCTTTTACTGTTATAACGATTAAATTCATACGCGAACTGACAGTGTGATATTCGATAATGGAACTTAATTTACTTTAAGTGAGTTTAAAAATTTCAGCAAAAACTACGAGGTTGTGCATTTGACTACATCGATTTATCATCCTAGGTCGAATCGTCAAACTGGGTGGTTTCTTGACATCTTGGTTTGGTAGTTGAAGAAACGGCACATCTTTGAGCGTATATCGAATAACGTCAAATGCAAACGCCACGGCGAAAATATCACCTGTAGAGCTCATGTTTGCTAGGGAAGTTAGATCCATTTTTGACAAATTACTTCCAGCGAATAAAAAGAAAAGTCGACAATTTGAAACCATCAGATTATTTAAGATCGGCGATGAAGTTGATTTTTAAAAGCTTTAAGGCCGGAAAGGAAAACTGACAGGAAGAAAATTATTTGACGCCTTGGTAGCATGCTAAAGGTGGACAATTTCAATACAGAAGATATATAAAACAATTGAGGTTTAGATTTACACAGAGGAGACCTAATTGTACATTAATACAGTTTGAAATTGAGAATTACTACTAATCAATATCAAAGGAAATTTTCACGAATGCTATGCGACTCAATACTGTGACATAACAGAAGTAGAGAAAAACATTTTTATGAATGCGAAAATATAGGTATTCATACATAAGGTCGAGCAATGAATTATAAATTCTAATGACCACTTCGATATCACAATTGGATCATTGGACTCTACGTTTCTCTGACCTTATTGGTCTTTTTATATTACATAATCTTACAGCATAACGCGAAATTAGTATTAATGACATTGGATTGTACAGAGATGACGGGCTTATGGTTATAAAAATTTCTAAAAACTTTAAAACTGATAAAATTAGAAAACTGTTATACAGGGAATTAAAATGCCTGAACTTGAAAATTACAGTAAGTATTAAATTGATAAAAGTGAACTTCTTTGATATAACATTAGATTTAATGAATAATATATACCTACATTACAAAAATCCCAATACTAATCCTTTGTATATACATTCTCTATATATGATATAGTTTAATCATCCTCCATCTATAATTAAGCATATACGTTTATCTATCGGAAAGAGAATACAAATTCAACAAATGTGAAAATATTCTATGAGCATATTAATTTCCATAATAAAGCTCTAAATAATAGCGGCTATAAAAGCCCAAAATTCAATTATTTAAAAAAAATGGACACAATAAAAAAACCGAAAGAGAAAAATAATTTTCAACCAAATGGAAAAAAATAAATTAAACGAAAATTTCTTGCATTAATTGACAAATATTTTCCTAGAGACAGTAATTTCAGTACAAATTTAATAAAAATACCCTTAAATTAAGTTACTGATGTACTGAAAACTTAGAAATGATTATTAAGGAACATAGTGCTAATATCTTGAGTAAACACTTAGAATAAAATCAAAAACATCTAGATCCTAAAAGAAAATGAAATGAAGATAAGAAAAATTATGTAACTGGAGAAATCTTCAAAACTCTCCTCTCAATAATAAATGTTGTATGTAATCATGCAATATTTCATCTATTGAAGATCCAGACATAGCTAAATCTACATTGGAAGCACAAAACATGATTTCAAAAGACGTTGGAACCAACATCAAATATCATTTCAAAATAATAAATACAGAAATAAAAATCTAATAAAACACCAACAGTATGATGGAAATTAATAAGAGCTAGAGCTTGTACATCGTTAAATGACCCATGTCATTTGTTCATACATGAAAAGTTATACATTAGTAAGTTACTGAAAAAAAAAATACTTAAAGAAATGAAATAGCTATCTTTTGCAGACACTATCAAATATTCTTCTTAAATAATGTTTAGTTTTGGAAAAGAGATGAAAGATGAAACATACATATTTATACCTGATCACTGATTAATAATTTTTTAATACGAATGTAATTCTAATATATTTATTTGTAAAAAATAACTTATAGTCTATTAGTGATTAAGAGTAGAAAAGTACTTTAAATTTATAGGAATAGATTTTAAATATTAAAAATAGTCCTTAATCATATTCAGATAATCCTTTTAAGAAATCTTTGTGTATAAAATTATAAATTAAGCGGCCAAATAAAAATTCCCAAAAATTTTTGTCATAGAAAAACCCAGACGACACGCAGAAAAGAGATGTCATTGTTTGTGAGCAGGCACTCTTTCCACATCTTAACCTGATTTTCAAAGTAACTTATATTTGATACATACGTTGTCAAGGGAAATTAAAACCCAACCACCCCTTATGAAAATGATTGAATCTTCTGTAACCTAAACAATTTAAAATATTAACATTGTCTGTGCTTATAAATTAAGTAAATTTCTTAAAAGGTTAATCCAAAAATCGCTTGAGAATAGACTGAGCAATGGATTTTAAATTTAATTTTATAATTTAAAGTTTTAGTTTCTGTTTTGAAACATGGTAATTCCTGTGTAGCGAGGGAACCATATTTTTAAAATAAAAAGTAATTATAATATTATGCTCTACTGTTTTGTATAGAGCATTGTTATTTAAAAATAAAAATAATTACTAAGAACACCGGATTGTAAATCTTACTCTTCTACTTATTCTAATGTTATAAATATATATATATATATATATATATATATATATATATATATATATATATATATATATATGTATATATATATATATATATATATGTATATATATATATATATATATATATATATATATATATATATATATATATATGGCACAACAAAATCCCAAATTACCATCGGATGGTGAGTATAGATCTATTTCAACCAACGATGTATAGACGCTATACACCGGGTTTGAGTAAAAATCATGTATTTCTCGTTGGTTGAAATAGATTTATAACCCACCTCTATTTGAGGTAATTTTTGATTTTATTGTTTTAATCATTTGCTCTGTAATAATAAAGACATAGAGTTCATTTTATCGATCAATTTTTATTAATTGATATTACTAGGATCCACTTGGATTTTATACCAACGGATTTATTATAACTTGTCAGTCGTTTTTTATCAAACTTGTAAATATATATATATATATATATATATATATATATATATATATATATAGCTATTTATGAACACACATGTGTGCACGTTTGCGTATATATACATATCGACATACTTTTTTCCTGTATATTCATGCGCGCGTGCTTGCATAGATAATTCGATTATATTCTTTACATGACATCTTTCCTTGTAGCTAATCTTGTTTGTTTAATAACATTCTGAGATTTAAAATATATAATCAATCTCATTGCTTCATACGTGTATTCCTTGTTCTCTCACTTGTTTATTCTTTTCATTTCTTTATATTCTATATTCTATTCAGCGCTATCTTTTATTTCTTTCATCATCTTTTATTCCTTTCATCATCTGCTTATCACGTACGTCGGGTCTTTTCGGTCTCATCCGGTTATCCTTTCCGCCATATTGTTTTGGTTTCATTCTTCCATTTTTCCTTCGGACCATCTTCCTTCCTTTTCATAATGAAGCTTCATCTGACTCACCTTAAAAACAAAATGTCTCTTCCTCGGTAGATGTACCTATCTGCGTAATAATCTTTGCGGATCCTATGCTTCTCAGGTCTATCTTTCGTTGGATTTCATTTCTTCTTTTCGGCTCCTTGTACATGGCCGCCATTTTTCTATTTCGTATTCGGTCTTTGCTTCTATCGCTTTCTAGGAAGGTGAAAAGTAAATCATCTAGAAAAATCGCAACTGGCAATTCCAAAGAGGTTTTCGACACCGTATCTATTATTTTTTTTTTGCTTTATTCCATTCAGAGAAGCATAATCAAAATGGAAGTAAATGCGTCTTAAACGAAAGCGACTGCATCAGTAAAAGGCGCGAAGTGGAAAATTTCAGAATGAAGACGTATATTGTTCTCCTTCGTTTTTATTGTTACCGTTCGAGTTATACAAATCTACCTTCATAAGGGGATTATTTGATAAACGCAATAGGTGAATTTCTTTGCAACCAAAAGTACACACACATATATATATTTATATATATATGTGTGTGTATGTGTGTGTGTGTGTGTGAAGTTATATAAATATATCAATTCATTCATTTATTTTTATGGCTTTCCCTCAATCTTTCTCTTTCTCGCTCTCTCTTTTTTCAGTAACTTTTATCTCTGTACATATATATATATATATATATATATATATATATATATATATATATATATATATATATATATATATATATATATACACACAGTCTGTCTGTGGATAACTATATATATATATATATATATATATATATATATATATATATATATATATATATATATCATTGATAGAAAATTTGATAAAATTTATTGAGAAAAATCGCCTGAGGATACCGAAAGTTTGAAAGCAAGGCAGCAGTTTGAACTCATCTCCTATTTTTTAAAGCTTATGTGTATATATATATATATATATATATATATATATATATATATATATATATATATATATATATATATATGTATATATATATATATATATATATATATATATATATATATATATATGTATATATATATATATATATATATATATATATATATATATATATATATATATATATATGTATATATATATATATATATATATATATATATATATATATATATATATATCCGAGTGTGTGTAGTTATATGAATGTATCGACTGAGCATATATATATATATATATATATATATAAATATATATATATCATAAATGATATCGACTATTTACGTCGTAAACGCGTTCGGATATACAGAAACTTGATTTTACACACCTTTTGTTCGGAAAGACATTTATATGAATGCAAGTAAAATTTAAAATAAAGCTAAGTCGCAGTACATTATTAATTTTCTTTAATAAAACATGTATAAAAGAGGGATTGCTGTCCAAATATACAATTATCTATCTATCTATCTATCTATCTATCTATATATATATATATATATATATATATATATATATATATATATATATATATATATATGCGTTTGTGTGTGTGTACAATTATATATCTCATAAAAATATTGTATAAGGCATATTATACTAATTGTTAGAAGTGACCAATAACATCTATAGAGCGGATGTAACAGATAAAAAAAGTACGCGTACATATATATATATATATATATATATATATATATGTATATGTATGTGTATGTGTGTATGTGTGTGTGTGTGTATCGGTATGCGTATGCATTTGTATTTATGTGTTATGTTATATAAATAGATGTATATTTATATATGCGTGTGTGTGTCTGTGTGTCTGCGTGCTATCAGCATTCTTCTGTCGAACCACACTTCATTTGTAAGGAAATTGTCCAGCATTCCCTGCCATATTGAATGATAAACCTGTCATATCAGTGCGACTCATTTTTCGTCTTTTCTAACGAAATTTTCTTATCGGTTAATACTTTGTATTACTAGCTATATATGTATACATGCAGAAATACATGTATATAACGATTTATTTATTTACATTTACGTGTTTATATATATATATATATATATATATATATATATATATATATATATATATATATATATATAAACTGCATGAATTTAAACGTGCGACTAGGTTGGTATCTCAGTCCCACCCTTTCACTGTCAAAACTGTTAAATGTAGCCATCTGTTCTACTCCAATATCTTCATGTTTGTGGAACTCTCTTCCTCATACTTACTTCCCTGATAGCTATAATGTCCAAATATTAAAATGCAATGTCAATCGACATCTGCAGATGCCTTGATTTATTCCCCGTCCTTCTCTTCATTCATTCCACTATCATGGCTCTTTACTCTTGCACCCACTCTCTGTACCCCCTTGTGTGCTAGTGGCACTCCCGCCTTACTTGGGGTCAAAACTTATATATATACTAGCAGGAGAGCCCGGCGTTGCCCGGGGATGTAACAGTAAGAGATAGATCAAGTATTGACAAAGATTATTGTTTAAGGTTGACGGACACGCATGTCTTAATTAGTTGTGTTTTTTTTGTTTTTGTTTTTTGTTTTTTTTACGAATTAGTAAAACCCAAACTCAAACAAAAACATCGTTTTCAATCGTTATGAGTCTATCGATTGAATAGAATTTTATTATAAACAATTGTCTTGTAAATGGAATTTTGAAAGAATTCTGAATGTAAAAATAAAGAAAAAAGTGTGCAAGGCAATAAGAAACATACCTATACCTGACCGTCACTCATACGAGTTATGTTTACTAAGAAAAATAGAAAAATTTATAATAAATATGAGGTGTCGTGCATATTTCTTTCTAAATAATTAACTTAATAGCAAAACCAACGAGAGCAATGGATTTAAGACCAATGTCCATCCCCCGTATGTTAAGGAACTCAATAACTTTGAATCGGAGTTAATTGGTATTATTAAAAAATTAAAATATAGGAAAATAAGGAATAATAACGTGCAACAACAAATTACTAAGGATATAAAAGAAATAAAGGAAGACAAGAATATCTACGTAAAATCTGATAAATCTAAATTCTTGTATAAAATGAGCCCCAATAATTACAAAAAATATTACATAAAGAGGTAATAAAACATTATATAAAAGCTCCTAATGACATAGAGACTAAAATTAACAATGAGGCTAGTATCTTAATTAATAAATTTGGATTAGGCAATCGGGTTGAGAAAATAAACCTAAACACTTGCTTTATCACCATAAAAGATCATAAAAGTAATTTTATTAATTACCCTGAATATACACTTATAAACCCTACCAAGACAGAATTAGGTAAAATAAGTAAAATAATTCTGCAGGATATATGTAAATCCCTTAAGACTTTCCTTAATATTAACCAATGGCAATCTACTAAGGATTGCATTAAATGGTTTGAAAATTACAACAAAAATAAAAAGTGATCATTCATTAGGTATGATATTAAGGAATATTATCCGTCTATTTCAGAGCAACCCCTAAATGAAGCCCTCAGCTTAGCCAAACAATACATCCAAATTTCTGATGACAAAATAAACCTAATTAGACATTGTAGAAAAACATTGCTATTCCACGATAATACTTCATGGATAAATAAAAGATAATATTAACGATTTTGACAACCCTATGGGAGCGTATGATGGAGCAGAGGTGTGCGAGATAGTAGGGTGCCTGCTACTCCATAGCCTTAATGAACATATAGACTTTAATAACCATGGGTTGTACCGCGACGACGGTTTAATCATAGTGGACAATAGTAACCCTCAAAAATGTGACACTATCCGTAAAAAACTGCACTGTTTTTTGAAAAAATTCGGATTCAATCTCGATATAGAAACTAATTTGAAAATCACCAACTATCTAGATATTACGTTGAATTTACAAAATGGCACAATATCCCCGTATAAAAAAGAAAACCAAGAACCCCATTATTTAAACATAAAATCTAACCACCCAGCCCATATCATAAGGCATATTCCAAAAAATATTGGGTATAGACTTTCTACTAATTCCTCCAATAGGGACATTTTTGAGGCCAATAAAACAAGTTATGAGGAAGCCCTATTTAAGAGTGGACATAAAAAATAAATTAGAATATATTAATATAAATAACCACAACAGTACTCAGAATAAACGTAATAATAGGCAAAGAAAGATTTTGTGGTTCAATCCTCCTTTTAATTTAACCGTAAAAACAAAAATTGGCAAGATATTTTTTGATTTATTAGAGCAACATTTCCCAAAAAAAACTGAGTTACATAAAATATTTAACAAAAACAATGTAAAACTTAGTTATTGTTGCATGCCGAACGTAGGGACTATAATAAATGGATTGAATAAGAAAAAAACGAGGAATAATCCTCGCAGTAATCCTCCTACTTGTAATTGTAGAAACAAAAACATCAGTCCATTACAGGGAAAATGTCAGCAAGAATGCGTGGTTTATCAAGTGAAAATTTACAAAAATAACGAGGATACTAACCCTAAAACATACATAGGTGCTACTCAGGATAAATTTTAAAAAAGATATTATAACCACACGAGTAGTTTTAAAAACGAAAAAATTAAGCATAGTACCACGCTATCTACCTATGTATGGAAAACCAAACAAGAATATAATATAGACCCCATCCTTAAATGGGAAATATTTAAAAAAATGGCCCAAATATAAAGCAGGCCATAAATTTTGTAAATTATGTGCAGAGGAGAAAGTAGCCATAGCTTTATATGATCAACCTAACCAACTATTAAACTACAAAACTGAAATCCTTAACGACATAAAAAATCTTGGCTACTAAATTAGACGGTTTCCCGCTTATTTGTCATTCCACCTTAATGCTTTTTTCCCCTCCCTCCCCATTTTTGTTGAATAAATATTTACCAGACCTAGGTGTTTGTGTTTGTGGTTCTTTGGTCACGTGGTATAATTTTAGCTATCGCCTATAAATATGCGTTTCTCTTTGCCTCGTTAGCCGAACTTTCCCTGACGATCCGTTTAGGTGAAACCTAGGTAGGTTTGTCTGGCTCACTAGGTGTATCTATCTATCTATCTATCTACCTATCTATCTATATATATATATATATATATATATATATATATATGTATGTATACGCATGTTGACAGGGGGAACTACTCACGAGCACACACACGAACCCCACACAACTTAGGAAGTACGTGTGTATGTATTTACGTATATATGTGTATATGTGTGCGTGTGTATACTGGTTCCATGTAACTTGGGAAGTATGTGTGTGTATGTATGTGTGTGTATGTACTGATTCCTTGTGGTGGGACGATGTGCGTGTGCGCATGTGTATGTATGGGTGTATGTGTACAAATGAGTTTACTAATTCCTCGTAGTAAGACAGTATATGTATGGAGGGGGAATATACGCACGCATATATACACGCATGCTGACAGAAACACACGAAAATGGAAACAGATTTAAGAACGTATAGGGGTCAGTAAAACATTAAAAGATAAAATGCCGATAAGTATTAGGTTGGTGCAAAAATAATGTCGTTTTCTGACATATGTTACTATGTGAGAAAACGACATTATTTTTGCGCCAACCTAATAATTCATCATTTCTCTTGGACCAACCTTAATTGTTTTATGACCCTTCGCGCAGAACTCTTCATTGCCAATTCAAGAAAGACATTCGGATTACTAACACAAAAACAGAGAATGTCTCATATCGAGAATATTTAACATTGAAAAACATAAGGAAAAAATGAACTATTTTTAATAATATGTGGAAATCCTCACCTTTTACCTGAAGACGGTCGCGAGACCAGATACACGTGTAGTAAAATTATGGAAAATAAAGCATAATATTTTTCTTTAAAATCCACATTACAAGCAAAAACGTTTGCGGCACCTCTCTTCTCTTCTTTTTAATATATATATATATATATATATATATGTGTGTGTGTGTGTGTGTGTGTGTGTGTGTGTGTGTGTGTGTGTGTGTGTTCCTACTAGAGGCTTGTGTACTCATGATGAATAAGCGATATGCTGATGCCATAGATATTCATAGTTGGGACAAAAATGGTCTTGAACCAAAATTCAACCACTACCAAGTGTTCCAATAAATAAGACTTAACGGTAACCATTCTGTGGATGGAATCAATGGAAGCACCTACTCTGCACCAATCATAAAAATTTAGGATATGGAAATAATAAATACTAAAAATTTCAAATCTCTCGTTGTCTGGATTAGTTTTCATAAGCTTAGTAAACAAAAAGAGGAAATTTAATGTAGAATATTCTGTGGTAGAAGTAGTTTTATCCAGCAACGCTAAATGCTACAAAACGTTAAAAAAAATCCCGAACAAGTAACTGTAATAAATAATAAACGAAATATATCAGTTGAGGACTTTCAACAGCTGCAAAAAAGAAAACGGATAGCACATGTAAGTCAAGAGGGGAATCAAATCAAAACGATGATGTTTCGCCGTGTTTCAAATAAAAGTTTAGCAAATACACATTGATATTCCTTACAACGATAAAAGTGCATTTAAGAAAAATATTTTCTTGAATAATCATTTTAAGAGAATTATTTTACAAAACTCAACATTATTTACACTACTGACATTGTCCGATTTTTTTTCCCCGTTCTTGTTGCCATATTCACGACCTTTCAGCTGTTGTCCGTTCCGGCCTTCTTCAAGCGGTTGGAATTTCGAACCGTACTCTTTGTTTTGTCCACTAGAGTCGATTGTTCTAGTTCCACCTGGCATGCCTCTGACGGATGCCTCAGTAGCAGTTATCTCTCTTTTAATCAACTCTCTATGTCTTTCTTAATGCGTTTAATAGCAACACTAAAAATTGATCCGAGACAGCGAGACAGAGAGAGAGAGAGAGAGCGATAAGAAGAGGCAAATAAACTCCTCGATATATTTTCCAAAGGTTAGCTTACTCACAAAATTAGTTTTGTGAAACAGATAACAAGTATCGAAATTACAATAATCATCGCTTGGAATCTAAGACGCAACAATGATCATCATCTTCTGAGATCGTCTTTGTCGACCACAGTCACAGCAGTGCTGCATCCATGTAGAAGCGAATTTCTTTACATCATTTGCACTCGGTCTATCGTCCTCATTATGAAAACCTTTCGACTGCTGTGACTTCCGGTCTTCTTCAGTTTTTGTTTTTTTTTTTTGTTTAAGAAACATCCTTCACTTTCCCCGACGGGAGGTGCCTGGTCTTTCCACTATCCTTTGTTCTTTGTACTTTTCTGGGAACTGACCAATGTCTTGACTGATACAATCAGCTAGTTTTCGGTCCTTTTACTACATAGGAATGCCAGGTGATATGACCTGTTGAAGAGCGGAGGACATAGAGGTCGAAACATTGGGATAACAACAAAGATGATGCCAATGTAAATAAGGTAAATAACTCTTCACCGCTGAAATCCAGACAAATAAATGAACTCACTTCAGATTCCAATTATTTTACAAGGCAAGTTTGAAAAGCATAGCTCTATGGTACGTGCCCACATATCTCCGTATATTTAGGGATTAATTTGTGTGAATCTCAATGTCGTTCTTTTTATGTGTTGAAATTCACAGCCCACTCTCCCCATCAAGATTTACTCTTGAATCTATGGCCGTCGGCCTTAGCTTCCCTTTTCTCGTTTTTGGGATTATTTTTATGACCAGACGATGGACGCCGAAGAAATATTTGAATTCCTCCTGGGTTACTATTGTCCAGTGGCAGCAGAAGCGAAATCCCATTTATTATTATCCACACGTTAATCTCGCATGAATGGTTGTCATGTGACTTGAGCCAAGCTCCGAGATTTGAACGACCTAAGTAATTTCCAATTTCGTTTTCCCGCCACAACCCATGTCTCTCGCTTCAATGTTTGCCTCATTACTTTGTTAGCATTGACAATTGACCTTATTACTGACCAGTTGTAATTTTGCTGCTCTTTTCCGCATACTGACCATCGAAGATACATACCAGTTTTACATACAGGGGAACTCTAAATACAATATGGGAACCAGTAATAAGGAGTGCCAGAGAAAAGCAATGATAACAAAGTTGCAATATGAGCTCTGGTAAAAACATGAAATGATAACAGCTAAATTGCAATATGAGCACTGGTAAAAATGGTTGCTGAAAACATTAGGTTTATAATACCCAGAAATTCATACCCAGATGACACATGTCATAGTGGATAAAGGCGTTGCTTAGATCCTTACATTGGGACAGACCCAAAGAGTGTGAGTTCAATACCCGGTTAAGGCATTAAAGAACTTTCAGAGGGAAAATTAGCAGGAGATTACTGAAAACTGACATCCATCAAACATGGCAAGTGAAACTAGAACAGTCTACCCCAGGGATCGAAATAAAGGGTTCAGTTCGAAATTCCGAAGGCCGGAGCGTACAACGTTGTGATAAATATGGCGACAAAAATGAGAACAATAGTCCGAATAATGTAAATACTGTACATAATACCTCATCTAGAAATGAGATAGAAATATAGACAGGCAGGTGAACTCTTATGACAAACTGAAGATAAAACTGGAACAACACCGGAAAGCGGAGAAAATACGAAATCACGTATAGCTGATCCTATATGATGGTTTAATTAAGGGAACAAAATCAGAATAATGTAGAACATTAAAGAAGAATGTGATTAAAACAATGAGCAGCCTTGTAGGATTCTGAAGAACTTTCCAGTAGAGTTAGCAAAGAATTAAATACTAATTTAATAGAAATTTCATCGGGAAAGAAGCGACATTAAGTTTAAAGAGCCAGAAATTATACTACAGGATTGCATTATTCAACAATGGCGAAGTGTATGTAAGTGTTGGTAAGCTTTTATTTGTGGGTTGTAAGTTCGTTCCTAACCGAGTTAGATAACTTCGCGAGAAAAAAAAGCGGGTTCAAAAGAAGGAAAGGACATCATTAAATCTATTGCTAGATAATTTCCTAAGAAAGTTGGTTCATTGTGTCGTCAAACGCAATTTTTCTCTCCAGAATCTATCTTACATATCTATAAGTCTACCATTCGTCCTTGCTTAGAATATTACTGTCATATATAATCTGGTGTCCCTGCTATTTATCTAGACCTCCTTGATAACATCCAAAGAAGAATTAGCAATATTATTGGTCCTGATCTGGCGTCTCGGCTTCAGTCACTTCCCCACCGCCGTACGGTTGCCTCTCTCTGCCTTTTCTATAAATACTTTCATGGTAATTGTTCATATGAGCGATGGTACCTAGACTTTTTGGATTTAAGCGCGGGACTGGACTGGACTGGTGTATCGATCTCATCAATCTACAGTAAATCTACACATAAATTATATGTTATTTCTTTTCTCGCACTTCTCGCTTGTGGGACCCCATTCCGGTTCCATGCCTTTAATCATAAAATCATGTAAATGCAATGACAATCGCTATCTATTGTTCTCCTGATTACGCTTATTTTGTTCTCACTCATTAGTAATGTTTCTGTGTCTAATTATTTCACACACTGTTAAACTTTGTGTCTTAGTGGCTTTACTCTCTTGCATGGGGTGAAACCGATTAAAAAAATAATATATATATAATGTTTCTTTCTTACAGTGAAAAAAAAAACAGTAAAATAAGAACAGTCTTTTTCTGTGGATTAAATAACTGCTAGCATTGAAATTCTGAGAATGTTAATGAATATGACGGCGTGTAATTTTCTAGTAGTTCCTTGGTTATCTGGTTCACTTGGGACAGTGGTTGAAAAATATCTTCGGATAATTGTATAGCTAAATTATTTTAAAAAAAAAAACTAATTTTATGGAAGAAAAAATTATATCTTCAAATAGCGTTTTCAAACGCTTTCTTCAAAGTTTTGCCTAATTTGCCGATTAAAAAACACGTCAACGTTTATCTATTTCTGACTGGCCAGTCGTTTTTCTGGCGTTAACTTTCGAAGTCGGATTAATGTAGATGTTCTTGAAAGAATAGTTTTTGAATTCTAAGCGCAAACGACTAGAATATTTTTCAAATCATTCTTTCAGTGTTTAAATTTGAGTATTGGAGCTGTTGGGCGATATTATTATTATTATTATCATCATCATCATTATTATCCTCGAAAATAGTTTCCGCTGCAGTTATAAGGTCAACATTATCACTTATTTTATCATTAGACAGCAGGGAAATAAAGCCACTAAGACGTAAGGGGCTACTGAGTGTAAGAAAATAAGAAACTGAAAAGATTCTTAAGAAGAGAGAACACTCAACGAACAAGAATTAAGAAGATTGAAGATAGCAATTGATATTACATTTAAAGTTTTGAAAATAAATGTTGACTGTAAAGCAGAAAGCCAGAAGAAAAATCCACAAGCGAGTAGTGTGAGAAAGAAACTGTTAGCATTGAACTTACGGTTAAATTCATAAAGTCTACGTACCATAGAGGAAAGCTCATGACAGAAACCGTGATGCTAGGTCATTACCAACAACATAACAGATTGTATTTTATCAAGATTTTCTGAATTCATAGCAGAAGCACTTGACCAGTTATGGGAGCATTATTTCAAAGAATGGACGAATGTTAAACTTATAAATACGTTAGATGAATTCTGGCGAGAAAAATTGTCTCACATGACACAGTAAACCAAATTTCCTAGCAGTAGATGGAGCAATTGATTCAATATAATATTTCCACCTCGTGTCAGTAGAAACGCTAAAGTGGCACAAATGTTTAATTTTTTCTCAAAAGAAAACGCTGCCCTTTCGTGTCTTGTTCTACGAATTCGAGGCTAGTTCAATTTCAAAGCATGAAATCCCCGAAGTATAAAAAACGAGACACGGGTTGAAAAGTAAAACGACATAATGAAAAAATTTTACCATTGATGTTCATTTCACACCCAGATAATCGATGTTCGGATATCAAGGTAAGGATAAGTGAGATACGGATAATTCGAAATTTTATAGCCTAATGACCAACGATATATTTTATAGCCTAATCATTAACGATATATTTTATAGCCTAATGACTAACGATATATATTATAGCCTAATGACTAACGATATATTTTACAGCCTAATGACCAATACGTTTTATAGTAGAATAGCCAATATTATATTTCATATCAAAATGACCAACGAAATATTTTATGGAAAAATATCCAACAATATAGTGAGAGAGGCAAGAGAGAGACTGCTTATGAAAGGAGAGAGTTACGGAAGATCGTGTATGATTTTGAGTGAGAAGGACAAGAGAGAGTCTGCTTAAGGAAGGAGAGAGAGAGATGCGGAAGATTGTGTATGACATTGAGTGAGGGGGACAAGAGAGAGGACTGCTTAGGAAAAGAGAGAGAGAGATGCGAAGGATTGTGTATGAGATTGAGTGAGGAGGACAAAAGACAGACTACTTAAGAAAGGAGAGAGTTACGGAAGATCGTGTATGACTTTGAGTGAGGGGACAAGAGCGAGACTACTTAAGGAAAGAGAGAGAGAGAGATGCGGAAGATTGTGAATGAGATTGAGTGAGGGGGACAAGAGAGAGACTACTTAAGAAAGGAGAGAGTTACAGAAGATCGTGTATGACTTTGAGTGAGAAGGACAAGACAGAGACTGCTTAAGGAAGGAGAGAGATACAGAAGATCTTGTATGATAATGAGTAAATAAGGGCATAATAGAGAGAATCTACTTAAGGAAAGATGAAGGAAAGAGAGAGATATGAAACATCATGTATGGCAATGAGTGAGAGGGACAAAAGAGAGACAACTTTAAAAAGGAGAGAAATATGGAAGATCGAGTATGGAAATCAGTGAACATGAACATTATAACAAAATGACCAACGATGTATTTTATAGCAGAATAAGCAACAATATATTTCATCTCCAGTTGAAGGCATACAATTACTTTCAAAACATATTTAATTAAACTCATAAAATAATGTTCGGCATTAAATATCCCATAAAGGTGTTGATTTGCCTCTAAACAAAATCAAACCGACCAACCACCAAATATCCTAACAGTTTTTTTGGTAACTCACATCACTTTAATCTCTTTGTAATCAGTAAATAATATGAAACGTTTGTTTGTTTGTTTGGGTTTTATGGCATATCAACCACTGTGGGTTATTCAATGCCAAATCCAGTTTATATGAATTTTAAATGCCTATTTTGTCCTGCCAACATTATTGTTTCCAAAAAAAACCGTATAGCTGGCAACATTATTGCTTCCAAAAAAACGTATAGGTGGCAACATTATTGTTTCCAAAAAAACGTATAGCTGGCAACATTATTTTTTCCAAAATTTATAGCTGGCAACACTATTGCCTCCAAAAAAACGTATAGCTAGCAACATTATTGTTTCCAAAAAACGTATAGCTGGCAACATTATTTCTTCCCAAAAAACGTATAGCTGGCAACATTATTCTTCTGAAAACACTATCTGAGGCCTTCCTTGCTGTTGGACGTAGTTTATCGTCATACCCAGGACGCGGATGTAGTTTATCGTCATACCCAGGACGCGGACGTAGTTTAGTGTCGTACCCAGGACGCGGATGTAGTTTATCGTCATACCCAGAACGCGGACGTAGTTTATCGTCATACCCAGGACGCGGACGTAGTTTATCGTCATACCCAGAACGCGGATGTAGTTTATCGTCATACCCAGAACGCAATATGAAACGTTCTTTTCTTTTTATTATTTTTGCATATGCTGTCAAATATTTGTGACTTTCCTTTTCCCATAATGCATTTCTACTCATGTCTTCTCTCGATGATATATTGCTTTCTTTGTTGGGTTTTTTTTCTGTCATGTCTAAATGTCTTTCAGTCATTAAATGAATCTCATTGAAATTGATTAATATCAAAAGCAGCAACCTTTTAAGAATAAGATATTGATTTCTTTTTGTTCCGTTAATACATCACCCACAAACTTTTCTCTTTTTTTGAGTACTCTCTCTCTCTATTTCTCTCACCCTCCGTATCCCTTCCCCCCTTTCGGGATAATAGTCCCACTCTTACTTCTAATTTTTTTCCCTTTCTCTGTCTATCGCTTTCTGCCCTCGTTTAAGCTAGTGCACACTTGTTCAGACGCTTATCTTTCTTTCTCTTTCTCACCTTCACGCAGACTCCTGAATAAATCTCCACAATATCTTTTCTATCCACCAAGTTTTCTACGCCTACCAAATAACATTTTGCATGCCAATTGGACTTCTTTACTTTTCTTCCTCTTACTCAGTACCATAAATGACTTTTCCTATGCCTTTCATTGACCTCTTAGTTGATGTTGTTCCCAGGTCCACCATGACACGAGGTGGTAGTACCTGATAGGGTCCCAGAGCAGTTTCTTTTTATTGTTCCCGCTCACTTAGTGTTATACAGGATCATTCCTATCTTTCTTCTTCCTTAAGCAATATCTCTTATCCCTCTCACTCATTGCCATACATGATGTTCCATCTCCTTCTCTTTCCTTCACCATTCTTTCATTTGTTGCCCTCACTCATTGTTTACACAACATTCCACATCTCTCCCTTTCCTTAGGCAGTTTCTCTCTATTATGCCCTTATGTACTCATTATCATACACGATTTTCCGTATCACTCTCCTTCCTTAAGCAGTCTCCCTCCTGTCCCCCCTCACACAAGGTCATACACGATCTTCTGTAACTCTCTCCTTTCTTAAGTAGTCCCCCTCTTGTCCCCCTCACTCAAGGTCAGACACGATCTTCCGTAACTCTCTCCTTTCTTAAGTAGTCTCTCTCTTGTCCCCCTCACTCAATATCATACACAAACTTCCGCAACTCTCTCCTTTCTTAAGCAGTCGCTCTCTTGTCCCCCTCACTCAAAGTCACACACGATCTTCTGTAACTCTCTCCTTTCTTAAGTAGTCTCTCTCTTGTCCCCCCTCACTCAATCTCATACACAATCTTCCGCATCTATCTCTCTTTCCTTAAGTAGTCTCGCTCTTGTCCCCTCACTCAAAGTCATACACGATCTTCCGTTACTCTCTCCTTTCTTAAGTAGTCTCTCTCTTGTCCACCTCACTCAATCTCATACACAAACTTCCGCAACTCTCTCCTTTCTTAAGCAGTCGCTCTCTTGTCCCCCTCACTAAAAGTCAGACACGATCTTCCGTATCTCTCTCCTTCCTTAAGCAGTCTCCCTCCTGTCCCCACTCACACAATGTCATACACGATCTTCCGTAACTCTCTCCTTTCTTAAGTAGTCCCCCTCTTGCCCCCTCACTCAAAGTCATACACGATCTTCTGTAACTCTCTCCTTTCTTAAGTAGTCTCTCTCTTGTCCCCCCTCACTCAATCTCATACACAATCTTCCGCATCTCTCTCTCTCTCTCTTTCCTTAAGTAGTCTCGCTCTTGTCCCCTCACTCAAAGTCATACACGATCTTCCGTTACTCTCTCCTTTCCTAAGTAGTCTCTCTCTTGTCCGCCTCACTCAATCTCATACACAAACTCCCGCAACTCTCTTCTTTCTTAAGCAGTCGCTCTCTTGTCCCCCTCACTCAAAATCATACACGATCTTCTGTAACTCTCTCCTTTCTTAAGTAGTCTCTCTCTTGTCCCCCCTCACTCAATCTCATACACAATCTTCCGCATCTATCTCTCTTTCCTTAAGTAGTCTCGTTCTTGTCCCCTCACTCAAAGTCATACACGATCTTCCGTTACTCTCTCCTTTCTTAAGTAGTCTCTCTCTTGTCCGCCTCACTCAATCTCATACACAAACTTCCGCAACTCTCTCCTTTCTTAAGCAGTCGCTCTCTTGTCCCCCTCACTCAAAGTCATACACGATCTTCTGTAACTATCTCCTTTCTTAAGTAGTCTCTCTCTTGTCCCCCCTCACTCAATCTCATACACAATCTTCCCCATCTCTCTCTCTTTCCTTAAGTACTCGCTCTTGTCCCCTCACTCCAAGTCAGACACGATCTTCCGTAACTCTCTCCTTTCGTAAGTAGTCTCTCTCTTGTCCCCCTCACTCAATCTCATACACAAACTTCCGCAACTCTCTCCTTTCTTAAGCAGTCGCTCTCTTGTCCCCCTCACTAAAAGTCAGACACGATCTTCCGTATCTCTTTCCTTCCTTAAGCAGTCTCCCTCCTGTCCCCACTCACACAATGTCATACACGATCTTCCGTAACTCTCTCCTTTCTTAAGTTGTCCCCCTCTTACCCCCTCACTGAAAGTCATACACGATCTTCTGTAACTCTCTCCTTTCTTAAGTAGTCTCTCTCTTGTCCCCCCTCACTCAATCTCATACACAATCTTCAGCATCTCATCTCTCTCTTTCCTTAAGTAGTCTCGCTCTTGTCCCCTCACTCAAAGTCATACACGATCTTCCGTTACTCTCTCCTTTCCTAAGTAGTCTCTCTCTTGTCCGCCTCACTCAATCTCATACACAAACTCCCGCAACTCTCTTCTTTCTTAAGCAGTCGCTCTCTTGTCCCCCTCACTCAAAGTCATACACGATCTTCTGTAACTCTCTCCTTTCTTAAGTAGTCTCTCTCTTGTCCCCCCTCACTCAATCTCATACACAATCTTCCGCATCTATCTCTCTTTCCTTAAGTAGTCTCGCTCTTGTCCCCTCACTCAAAGTCAGACACGATCTTCCGTAACTCTCTCCTTTCTTAAGTAGTCTATCTTTTGTCTCCTCACTCAAAATCATATTCGATCTTTCGTAACTCTCTCCTTTCTTATGTAGTCTCTCTCTTGTCCCCCTCACTCAAAGTCATACTCGATCTTCCGTATCTCTCTCCTTCCCTAAGCAGTCTTTCTCGTCCCCCTCACTCAATGTCATAGACAATATTCCGTATCTTTCTCTTTTAATCTTTTTGCACTTTTTTACTCGCATCTTTCTGCACCGCCGCCGACCCTTGCCCCTTCAAATCACACTTCCACTTCTTTCTTTATCAACCTGTGTTTTTTTTTTTTTTTTTGTTTTTTTTTTGCGTCATTCTTTCTTGATATTACAAATTGACTTTTTCAATCTGGGTCAACATTTAAAGTTGGATTAAAAGACATTTTTTTAAGAACTTAAGGTTTCCTTATTTCAATTTCTTCATTTTTGTTTTAATTAAAGACTTTCTTCGATTCTGCTTCCTGTCTAAGATTAATGGATATTTCGCGTAAAATATCTACTCGTTAAAACAAATATTCCATTGCTTTATGACGAGGGAGAGTCGGAGGAATATATAAGTGTGTGCTGAAAAGTTTTCGGCCCGATCAACTTCCCAGAAAACAACCCAATTTTTGGAATCCGTTTTTGAACTTTTCTCGACTCCTTCTTAGACGCGCACGCGCTCGCACACACACACACACACACACACACATAGAAATTCAACCCCAATTCCGATCTACAGAATGCTACACTTTTTGCATTAAAACAGGTTTGGACCTACATTATTCCTAATTTTCACTAACGACCAATGTGATGTCATCTGAACCCGGTATCTATACTGATGACACACGTGTCTTAATGGTATGACTGGTTCGCTCATAAAGGTCAAATTGAAAACTGAGTTTTTAAAAAATGACCTTCAATCTGGCGCATGCCAAGTTTGAGCTTGATCGTGCCATTTTTCCTGTGGCAGTTACAGTGTAAACATGACCGCTCCGCTAGCAGTATGTACCAAGAAAGAACAAAGAACAGTGATCAGAATCTGCATGGGACATGCTACCTCATCGATGATGACCCACCGGTTCGCCAGTACAATCTCTTGAGCTTGTTGAATCTTCTCGTCAGTGTGGGAAGGCTGACTGGCGTCCTGCGACTACTTCGTACGTCACGCCTGTCCGGCCACTTCTACCCGGTAGCTCACTGTCGTCGTATTGTGTTTAAAGCGTCCGATGAATTTCAGACCCTGATACACATTCCGAGCACAGAAATCAGATCCCGCTAACATGGCCAAGTTGCATACTACTAGTGGAGCGGCCATGTTTACACTTTAATGGTGTAGTGGTAATAGGTGTTGTGATGAAAGAAATAACTTACTCCGGAGATCTAAAGGAGCACGGACGTGTCTTGCGTGCAAAGTACTGAAAATAAAATTAAAAAAAAACAGTACGTATTTGTTAACATTTTTTAAATTGGGGCATTTTGACACAGTTTAAATTGGAGGCATTTCAGAACTTTTTAAATTCGGGTATTTTTAACAGTTTTTAAGTAGGAGGCATTTTTAACAGTTTTTAAGTAGGAGGCATTTTAAACAGTTTTTAAGTAGGAGGCATTTTTAACACTTTTTAAGTAGGAGGCATTTTTAACACTTTTTAAGTAGGATGCATTTTTTACAATTTTTAAGTAGGAGGCATTTTAACACTTTTTAAGTAGGAGGCATTTTAACACTTTTTAAGTAAGAGGCATTTTTAACACTTTTTAAGTAGGAGGTATTTTTAACACTTTTTAAATTTTGACATTTTAAACACTTTTATAAATGGGAGTCATTTTTGGCACTTTTTAATTTGGGACATTTTTACGACATTTTTTTAAAATAGGAGGTATTTTTAACACTTTCTAAATTGGGGGCATTTTGACACTTTTTTTTAAATGAGAGGTATTTTTAACACTTTTTAAATTGGAGGTGGCATTTTTAACGCTTTTCAAAGACATCCACAATAATAAGATATGCCTAACATATATTTTACACCTTCAGTTAGCGTTCTTCCATACGAAGTGAATCATAGTAAACACTGTAGACATTAGCAGTGGATTTAAACCGTTATATTCTCAATAGGATTTAGGAAAATGCTTAGTGTTGATAGCAGATACAGATAGAAAACTACGAGAATCCTTAGAGAATGCAGAAAAGCAGAATGAAAAGAACGCCAATTGTAAGACAGAATGTGTGGTGGCGAACAAAAACAATCGTCCATGATGCGGACTCCTACTTGGAGATGCCAAAATCAAGCATGTACTAAAATTTAAATAAAGTGACACCGAAATCCGAAGTTTAATGGAAAAGAGAAAGATGCCCTGTAAACCCTAATTAAATTATCAGGAAACAGGAAAATTCCCCTACAAACCAAAAAGTGACTTCTAAAATGTTATGTTATATCAGTCCTTCTACATGGCAGTGAAGAAATGCAAAATTCCCTCACAGATTAAGAAGAGACTTGAGACAACAGAAATGTGATTTTATCGAAGGATGATGAGAATATCATGGACTCAACGAAGAAGTTTTAAAGAATATTTAAAAAATGTACGCATGTACTTAGAATCAAAAAGGTACTTCTAGGGCATATGATGAGGAAAGACGGCTTTGAGAATTAGACACCTACGTGGCATTGAAAAAAGGGTGAGAAAGAAAGAGCGAATAATCTGTTTAACGAGTTTGTGTAAACAGATGTCAGAACTGGAAATGAGAGAGATAGTGAAAATATAGAACTTAAGAGCTACAAACAACAGGAAGTTGTGGAGAGCTATGATCATCCACGTCCTGAGAGACACGGTATAAAAGAGGAGGAATTACGTAATATCTTTCATTAATTCTAATAATTACAATTCGAGTGACGTATAAAATTTTGTCCACAGCATTATGACAAATTATAATTTAGATTGGAAGAGACTGTCCTGAAAATTCTTTGTTTAGGCGATCGAATTTCCGTGTGTCATTTTCTATACAATATGGGTATATTACCATAATATTTATCAAGCTTACTTACATAATTTACCTTATTCGGACTGTTATCCCCATCTTCATTGCCATATTCACAACGTTTTGGCCGTCCTACGCTCCGGGCATATTCTGATTATTGGATCGCTGAGATGAGGTATTATAATTACTTGCATTATTTCCATTATTCGGACTGTTATGCTCATCTTCATTGACATATTCACAACGTTTCGGCCGTTGTACGCTATGGACTTCTTCAGGTGATTAGATCTCCGAGATGAGGTATTACGATTACTTTAATTACCTTATTCTGGCTGTTATCTTCATCTTCCTTGTCATATTTATAACGTTTCGGCTGTTGTACACTCCGGTCTTTTTCAGGTGACTGGAATTTTGAATCGAACCCTTTATTTCGTCCAAATGTTCCACTGCATAAAGACGTTGGTTAGATCCAGTGAATAGAGTTATGAGTTCAATATCAGGCCACAACAGAGGTGAACCAAAAACACTTGGATAGTTGATTTAAAAGGAAATAACTGAGACATCTGGAAGAGGCATGGCACGTAGAACTAGAGAAATCTACTCAGTCGTCGAAATAAAGGGTTCGCTTCGAAATTCCAATCACCTGAAGAAGACTGGAAGGTACAACGGTCAAAACGTTGTGAATATGGCATTGAAGATGAGAAGAACAGGCCGAATAGTGTAAATAATGCAAGTAATCTTAATACCTCATCTAAGAGATCTAATCACCTGAAGAAAACCGGAGCGTACAACGGCCGAAACTTTGTGAATATGTCAACGAGAGCACATCTTTGCGACTGCTCGGTCTCACATTGTCAGATGACCTGATATGGAACAAATATATTGAGTCAATAGGTTCGTCCACCGCAAGGAATGTTGGCTCCCGGAGTTGATCCTTCAAATCTATAAATCAACCCTTGCATGGAGTATTGCTGCCATATATTGTCTGGAGCCCCTTCTGCTTGTCCCAAGGTTCTTGATAAGAACCAGTGACGGATATGCAATGTAATTGGCCCTGATCTGGTATCTCGTCTTCAGTCACTCTCTCACAGACGTGTTGTCGCCTCCCTCTGTCGGAGTGTACAACGGCCGAAACGTTGTAATAAATATGGCGACAAAGATGAGGACAGTCCGAATAATGTAAATAATGAATATATTTTTTTTTATTTTCGAAAATAAGACATCGAAGAAAGAAATAACTCCATAATGATATCATTGTCTGTTATTGGATTAAACTTCAACCTTCAAAACTTTTAACGAAACAAAGAAAAAGATAAACATTAAGAAGTGTAAAAACGCAAATTGAAAAACAAACAACTGATTAATAATGATATATTGTAGCATCGAAGAAAAAGCAATTCGTAATCATTCTTTTTTTTTTTTCTTAAATACCCATATGTAGGAATTAAAACAAAACCTCCTTTTACGAATAAGCGGATACTATAAAAAAAAAAGGAAAAAAAGATGTTTCATTGTAAAATAATAAAATAAAACCCAAAGATAATTCTTCCGTTTTAAAAGGCACTTAACATGATTACTGGAAATATAAAATCTAATCTTTCTATCAAGTCAAATAATGTTTTTTTTTTCATCCGTAAGATAATGTTTATATTTTGTTGAGGTTCCTCAGTGAATTCCACTGAAGAATGTGAGATGAACGTTAGAAAAGTAATTAACAACATTTATTCTTTGACATTAAATATTTGCTAGTAACATTCGTTTTGATATCCGTTAAGACGAAAGTGAGGTTAATTAACCTCAGCACTTGTAGATTAATAAAAAATATTTCTAATCAAACTTTATTATACTCTTATTTAATGTGTAATACAACGAAACAATACAAACTAATCTGATTTGTGGTTGTTCCCTATACAATGACCAAATCACTATCAATCTCCGCCATCTGTGGGATCAGGTTAAGATCATAAACAAAGAACACGAAAGGAAAATTCGTAAACTTAAGGAATCAGCACATATGATTGGCAACAAAAATCTCATGAGCCGACCAAGCATAGAAATGAATACAATATGGGAACTAGTAATAAGGAGTGTCAGAGAAAAGCAATAACAAAAAATGCAATATGAACACTGGTAAAAAGGTTACTGAAGACATTAGGTTTATAATACCCAGAACTTCATGCGCCATGTCCTCAAGGAAATATGGCACAATGGATAAAGGTGTTAGTTAGATACAGTGACAAGACCCAAAGAGTGTGAGTTCAATACCTGGTTAAGTGGAGAAATTTTATAGGGAAATTAATAGGAGATAACTGATAACTGAAATTAAACATGGCATATAGAACTAGAACAGAAAGGGTTCAGTTCGATATTGCAACCACCTGAAGAAGTCAGGAGTGTACAACGGCCGAAACGTTGTAATAAATATGGCGACAAAGATGAGGACAATAGTCCCAATAATGAATATTTTTGAAAATAAGGTATCGAAAAAAGAAATAACTCCATAATGATATCATTGTCTGTTATTGGATTAAATTTCAACATACAAAACTTTTAACGAAACAACGAAAAAGATAGATATTAAGAAGTGTAAAAACGCAAATCGAAAAACAAACAACTGATTAATAATGGACAATTGTCCGAATAATGTAAATAGTGTACGTAATACCTCATCTCAGAAATATAGCCTTATACTGAAAGGCCGAAACGTTGTAATAAATATGGCGACAAAGATAAGGACAATAGTCTGAATAATGTAAATAATGTACATAATATCTCATCTCAGAAATATAGACTTATACTGAAAGGCCGAAACGTTGTAATAAATATGGCGACAAAGATGAAGACAATAGTCCGAATAATGTAAGTAGTGTACATAATACCTCATCTCAGAAATATAGACAGATAAAAAATATTCATTATTTCACATCTGTTATCACGTGCAACTTCTCTTTGTTCAAAACGACTTAAATTACAAGTCGTTGAAATATTAATAAATTGCTCTATTCCAAACGTGTTTGACCAGTATAGTAATGGTTTTGTTACAATTAATTAATTAATTAAGGTGTCCGATTCTCTATAATTATACTTTCCAACAGGTATATGAGGTAGGAGCCAGACAACAGGTTCTCCAGGTTTGGGGTTGTGCAGTACGCTAACAACCTACTCACTTAAAAATTAGGTTCTTACAGAAGCCTTAAAGATATCTTCAAATACCGTACTGATGGTGTGACGTCTTGACGTGGTAGGACGGCTTGCGAGCTTCAACAATACCCAGAGCTAAATCGAAGGGGGCTTTCGCCCTTAGTAGGCCCAAACAAGATCATTATTTTAGAGTATTCAATAAATATTTTCTCGAATTAAACTTTTTAGCGCTGGTATACAAAAGGCATCAAATAGCCTGTCGTTTTAAAAGTAATGTAATTATTCCACACGAATTTCTATGAGTGTTATCGGCACATGGCTGAGTACTTAGAACTTTCACATTCTGACCATTAGACCCGGGGTCGAATCTCATCATGGTCGATTTGTCTGGATGTGTGACGTCACCCCGGCCTCTCTCTGCCTTCGTGCTATCCTGTGACGACCAATGTGACGTTCTAACTCTTGGCTGATTCGGATGGGAATCTGGTTAGATTCGGTATCAGCTTTGTCGTTCCCAGCTCGCCTCCAACGTCTGGTTACCGAAGTAACTGCTTTGATTTCTAGTCTAACCTACCCACGTTGTGATTTGATCTTAGGTAGACGAAATCAATCAGTCGTCGGGCCGCAATGCAAGTTGAGTCCGAGCAAAGGTAACACCGCACAAGTATATGTAAAAGAAAATAAACTAACAACTCGAAAAGTTCAAATGTGCTAAAAAAAGGAATAACAAATATTTTTATATCTGGTTGCTGAATACAGGACCGTCTTTCTCCCAACCCGCTTCTATGAATACGTGACACTTTGCGTTTGTTAGGCGAGTCTTAATATCTTAAGTTGTTTTTCAATAACTGGTTTTTGGTGTCTTCAGGCGATATTCGTAAAACTTGATTTGGTGGTGTGAGTCTAAGTCGTTCTACAAAAATAAATTGTTCTTGGTTAGGAGTTGAAGTCGGGGTGCGTGGCTCTTCAGTCAGCTTCCTGCGAGGCTGGTCTCAGAGCTCACAGCTCAACTCTGTCTGCGTCAGCCCAACTGCCACTAGCTGGCTGCGACTCTGCTTATATGGACGTCGACCAAAACCGGGTGTGGGCTTGTCGGGGTTTCAGTTCCTCGATAATTCTAAATCCACAATAAGGATTTTCTTTGTTTTCGGACAGGAAAATTTATTAGTTTCCATTTTTGGAAGTCCACTTCTTTTTGCTTTAGAGGGGTTCTTAAGGGATTCGTCCTCCCAAATTCCTCCTTTCTCATATTGGTATCTCACACCATCCCCTCAGAGGGCATCAACAGGTTTCCCTTCTTTCTCATAGTTTACCTTCGCCTACCACTCACGCCACCATTCAGCCAATGAACTCCCAGCAGCGTGGGTGTGGCTAGACTGGCCTCAGTTTAAAAATTTCGCTCAAAGAGAAAAAAAAAATTATCAGACCCCTACGACTCGTAGTGTGGTCCTTAATCTCTATCTTAACCGAATGTCATATGGAATTCGTCAACGAGATTTTCGTCAAATAATCATCGGGGTTGGTCAAGTGAATCTCTTTGTCTCCTTAATGCCTACGTGCTTCCGTCGCCAAAATCTGTCCAGGCAACAAACTCTTATCATGGCCATCTCTGACATAAAACAGGTGTTTTTCCCAAAACCAAATGATATCTCCGAAGGATAGTTAATGGTTTAATATTTCCTCTCTTCTTGCGTGGCCTTCAGCTGATGTCTTTCTCGGTCAGTGTGCGACCTGATTAACATTATCTCTTAGCATTCTGTTTTGTAGGCCACTTGAACAATTTGAAATTTTCATTATTACCATGGGCAGATGGCTATCTGTTATTCGCCGCCTCATAACATAAATTAATTCGACAGATCCGAGATCTTACGAACCTCCTATCTTCTGCGAGAGAAAAATATTCACCACTTTTCTTTGTCAAAAAAATAACATCGCTCAGTATGTCTTTTCGTGATAGCTTCTTATCACCTTTATTATTTCTCGCTTTTCATTTTCACGCGACCGCTAAACAGTGTCACAATCCTCCCCTAACCTATTTGTCATTTACTCGTAAATGACACCTAAACCCAAATACACTATTTAGCATGCATCCTGCATCTGTCCCATGCAATTCTATTCTTCTTTTCTGTTTTTACGGTTTTACATGCAAGGTGATGTCCTTTTCACCTTCTTCTGTTCTACATGCAATTGTAATGTTCTTTTCATCTCCTTGTGTTTTACATGCAAATGTAATGTTCTTTTCATCTTCTTCTGTTCTACATGCAAATGTAATGTTCTTTCCATCTTGTTCTGTTCTACATTCAAATGTAATGATCTTTTCATCATCTGTTTCTCATGCAATTTAAAGTGTGCGTGTACCTGTGGATGCATGTGTGTGATTATTATGGCTTGTTTTTCTTGGTCACTGTTTTTTTCTCTCTGCTGTCGGAGGTTTTTCCGCCGTACCTGTCGGTTTAACGTCAGCCTCCTCCGCTGGCCTTTCTGCAATTTCTTCGCCGATTGTGTATGAGTAAAGAACACTGCTCTGCATCTCCCTCTCAAGTTGCTGCATGCTCATTTGATTACCGCTAGTTAATTCCTCTTGCTTCTAATCTTCCATATTGCCATACCCCCTATGGCTATAATTGTGAATGTACCCATCATTGCTGACCAACTTATCGCGATCTGCTCATCATCCTCCCAAGCCATTACTTCCTTTCGCAACGCACTTAACTTGTCCCTCAATTGATCCATATCGATCTTTTCTATCGGCTTCAGTAGTACTGGCATTTAATTCAAGGTAACATTGGGAAATCCCCTCACTATTGGCTCCCACAACTCTGTACAATTGACCAAGCTTCTACCAATCAGCTCTATAATTGAATCTTTCTCTTCATATCTTTCTTCTTGCTGGTAATAGGGGTGTAAGGAAATAGATGTCCCAAATGCCGAACATCCCAGGGGTAACTTTAACAGGGATAATGGTGGCTTTACTCTTAATGTCCTTGTGGACTCTCCCCCACATACCCTAGACAAGCTGATGGGTTTCTGTGTGGCCACTGCCCACACCCCGTCTGAAACACTTGTGTTAATGCCGTATTTGCTAATACCTCTACTTGACAAGTTATCTTTCCCTTTTTCTTCCCTTCAAAAAATTCTAGTATGCACATGTTGTGGTTACCATCTATATAGATAGGGCTTGACGATGTACAAATACCTAGAGCATCATTTCTACACGTTCTTGCTTCTTCAGCTGTTAGCAACATGAATTTTGTTCGACCCGAATTTTAAAGCTATGTATTCTGTTTCCATCTTGTACCTTGCTACCGTTCGTGTGGCTACCATCATCATCATTATCAAACCTTTCATCTTGATCATTCCCGCAGGGCAACAAGATTCTCTTGTTTTTATTCTTCATAACCATTCGGTCTCGTTCAATTCTTCACTCAATTATTCCATAATTTCTTTCCAAGTTTGTAACCCTCAGCTCTTTCCTCCCCTAACTAACTCCTAGCAGACAGAATGGTCCGAACAGGTGCGCGGGGCCAACACTTCAAAGGTCGTACTTCATGACACCACTGCTGGCCAGTTAGCAATGCCAATAATCTTCTTCCGTCCTTCGGGAGGTGCAGCTCGCGACTCCATCCCCTCCATCCGCATCCACCACAGTCAGCCAGTAGGTTTTTGGATGAGCCACAGTCGTTATCTGTCGACACCGAGTGCTTCTATTTTGCACAGCCTTCTTTGTTCTACTGAGACTTGGGGTTCTCCACCCTTTTCAATCTCATCTTCAGAGGTAGTTCTTGCTCGACCTCTAACCTTCCCTCGGTGTTTAATTCCCGTTCAAGAGGTGTCTAAATCTCTCCTGTTTCTTAGTCTGTCTGAGTGAGTTGGGAAAGGGGTATTTGGTTCTCCTCCTCCCACTTGTTGAGCTCTTCGTCTTGTTTAGGGTGCCTCTTTTTAGAGTCCTTGACTGCTTGATTGGATCTGCTCGCCTTTCTCTTCCTTTTCTTTGGACATGGGGTTGCGACGGTGACATCACGGAGTCCTCTCTGAACCGATTCAGGCGACGACTGAACGCCGCTGATCCCCGCCGGGGGTTCCAACTCCGTCACTCGGATCGCTTCGTCTATCTGTCTAATTCGATCTATCTCTTCATTTTCCTCGGAATCCTCCTCCGTCTCCATTTCTTCCGGCTCAACCAGAGTTACCTTCCTTGTCCTCATCTTCTTAGACCTCGGTTCGCTCATTTCCAGGTTAGCTATTTCAGCCTTCTTCAGATCATTGGCATGGACCCTCTGTGCTCGCCCTGCTACTTGATCCCATATTACATATGATATTGGACCCTCCTGCTCTACTATCCGGTAGTACGGTTCCCATCTTTGGTCCAGCTTCCCTTCTCTCTGGTGGATTTTATAATAGACAGGGTCTCCAACCTTCAATTCTACTACTTTTCTTTCAGCATTCAATCTCTCATTTCTTCTCTTTTGTGCCCTCTTTATTCTTCTCCTGGCCTGTACAAATATTTTATGTTGTTGTGTCCAGCAACAGCTGATGATGATCTTCTCCCATATACTTTCTTTGGGGCTTCAACAGGTTATCCACAGGCAGGACCACGTCTCTGCCAAACAACATAAAGTAAGGAGAAAATATGGATGTTTCGTTTATCGTAAACCTCACGGCCGCCAGAGCCTGCGTCAAATACAAATCCCAATTTCCTGTATTCTCTCTGGCCAACACATCTCCCAAGGTTCTATGAAACCTTTCCCCTTTAGAGTTTCATTGGGGTGATATGGAGATGTTTTACGTGCTCTATATTCAAACCTGTCAGCACCTCTCTCATTATGCTGTTTATATTCTCTGTGCCATTATCAGTGACAAGTTGCACAGGGGCGCCATGCCTAGGGAGGATTTCTCTTATTATCAAATCGGCTACAGTTTTAGCCTTCTTGTCTGGTACTGCAAATGTCTCAGGCCAATTTGTTAGCCAATCAACAAAACTCACTATATAGTTGTTTCCTTGTGCGGTTTCCCCATATGGTCCTGATACATCCATACTCATTTTCTCGAAGGGGAAGTTCGGCACGTCCATACCCTACAATGTTGCCATTTCCTGCCTTCTGCTCTGCGACTGGCACACTACACAGCTCCGAACATAGTTAGTGACCTCTCCGTACAGTTTGGGCCAATAGTACGTTCTCCCTATTAGGTCATAGATGTTATCGGACTGGAGGGGTCGATCCCAGCGTGCAGTATATTTACCTGAAAACCATACCACGGGATGACACGAGCCTTGTGAATGAAATAGAGATGTCGTTGGGATCATCGATAGCTGTACTAGGACAAAGTCACAAGTCACCGTGGCCGAGAGTTTGAACGTCCTGACCTTGTTCAAATTGTTCATCACGCTAGATAACACCAGAAACTCTAAGTAAGGTCTGCTCAGCAGTTGCCATATAAACTACAGGTGAGCTCCGTGGGTGTTGAACAAACATAAATGCGCCTGAGCAAGTGTCTGCACTAGGGATTGACTAACCACCCTAGTAGATGGGTATCCGCATCTTCTATTGCTGTTTTATCACATTTATGATCTTTAATTTTCTTAAATGTATTTGATATTACCACGCACATTCTGTCGATTATTTTCATGATCTTTTCTTTTTGATGAGAACATTTTAAAAAAAAGTTGTTTTTTTTCTGCTTGTTTATTTGTTTTTGCTGATGTTCACTAATTTCGAGATGAATCTTGTTTCAGAAGATGATATTAAACAATTATATATTGTGTATTTACCATAACTTTGTAACTTATCTTATTCGGACGACGAATGTCTGGGCAATTCGCAACTATCTACTCCAATAGATAGATAGATAGATAGATAGATAGATAGATAGATAGATAGATAGATAGATAGATAGATAGATATGATCAGAAATGAGATAGATAGACAGACAGACACACAGGCAGACACACAGAAAATTAGTTAAGTGGATAGATAGATAGATAGATAGATAGATAGATAGATAGATAGATAGATAGATATGAACAGAACTGAGATAGATAGATAGATAGATAGATAGATAGATAGATAGATAGATATGAAGAAATGAGATAGATAGACAGGCAGGCAGACAGACAGACAGAAAGTTAAGTAGATAGATAGATAGATAGATAGATAGATAGATAGATAGATAGATAGATAGATAGATATGAACAGAACTGAGATAGATATGAACAGAACTGAGATAGATAGATAGATAGATACATAAAAACAGATAGATAGATAGATATGAACAGAAATGAGATAGATAGACAGGCAGACAGACATACAGACAGACAGACAGAAAATTAGTTAGATAGATAGATAGATAGATAGATAGATGGATGGTAGGATACAGCGATTTTTTCCGTTAAGGAAAGATGTTTTCTATTTCTAGTTTCTTAAAATCTCTAGAAAAAAAAAACACTCGTATTTTTTCTTCTCTTAAATGAATTTTCAAAAACTGAGTATTTTATCCTCGCTCTGAAAAGACCGCCACCCTCACCATATGCCTCGTTATTTCCTTTCTTCTTTTCCAGCAATTCATTTTTTTTTTCGTCTTCTTTTATCTTAAACTAACGTCTCTCGCACAACTGACATATTCTTTCGCAGATGATTGGAAAATCAGGCGATTTTGAAAAAAAAAAAAAAAAGTCTTCGTAACAAATCCTGAACACCTTTCCATCTTTAGATTGTTGAATTAACAAACAAAAAAAATATATTAACAAATGACAAATTGATTACAGGTAGTGTTTCAACGCTAGAAAACCTCCAGGGAACCTTTGTCGAAAAAAATAATGGTATCTTGATATCTATTTAGCATGGTACGGCACTCGATCAAAACTAGTAATGATGATGGTGTTACGCCAGTCTTTCTGTTGTTTACACAGAAAATCAGCATTTGGAATCTGCCGGGTTCTATGAGTGACTTTCGAAATCGAAGAGATATATGTAAGAGTTACCTCCTCTTGGTTCCCTAATTCTTCACCAGGGGTTTCTCTCTCCCTCCCTATACTCGAAAAACTTCTTGCTTCTTTCTCTTTTTCCTTCAGGCCTCGTGCCGAATCCCACCTCGTGTGGTAATGAGGTAAATCTCTCTTTCTTCTTCATTTCAGCGACAAGACTGAAGCTCTTAGAAGATCAACGTTTCTCATTTATGGGAAAACACTATGAACATTACAAACATACACGTACGTACGAACATTCACCAAAATACGAATATTCACCAAACAACAAACACAATGTTCCCACACACACTTATGCCATGTCTATGTGCTTTGTAACTTGTTTAATACATATTTGTTGACATATATATATATATATCTGTCTTGTTCATCTTCTTTCGTCTTCGGTTGGACAAATTAGGTCCGCCAATTTGCATGTATTTGGGCTTTTTAATATTGTAACCGGAGTTACGCACGTGTTTCTAATACGACAACACGTAAATGTACACCCGGTCTTCTACATATACATAATACATTTAAATCACTTTTCATACTAACCTCTACAATTGTATAGTGCCGTAACCTGGGCAGGCTATATCGATGTTGGGTTTTTTTCTGTTACGTGCTGGAAAATTTTACTGGCCAGAATCTATCTTACACGTTTATGAACTTACCATTCGTCTATACATTGAATATTGCTGTCACATCTGGCCTGTTGTTTCTACTATGTATGACCTAAAACTACATCTGACAATGGAGTCTCGACTAGGGGAGAGAATTAGGGCACCCCAAACCATTTTTAACTACGTGTGCTCTCTGGCTAAGATCTAGCACCTGTTTGTCCCCTACCAAGGTTACGGGTTTGTGTGTGTGTGTGTGTGTGTGTGTGTGGTGGCCTTGATATATGTGTGTGTGTGTGTGTGGTGGCATTGATATGTGTGTGTGTATGCGTGTGTGTGTAACTCATGTAGGTGGAGGGTTGGGAACAAAAGTGGGGAGGAGGGAAGATTTTTTTTCTTCTTTTCCTTTTCCTTAACCTGATGACTAACATGAATGAAAATAGGAATAAGTGTAAGCAGAATGTGATGTTTGTGTGCGTTTCTCTCTCTCTCTCTCTCTCTCCCTCTCTCTCCCCCCTCTCTCTCTACCTCTCTCACCTCCTCCTCTCTCTCTCCCTCTCTCTCTGTGTATGTATGTGTGTGTGTGTGCGCGCGCGCACGCGCGTGTGAGTGTCGGGGGAAAGAAGATCTGTACTTACCACTTCGAGCTAAGCACGCCGCCATATTCCTTATCAGATAAAAATTGTGGCTGTGTTTCCTTCCTTCATTTATGGAAGAGCGCACACTGCTGGTGAACCGGAAGTCATCCGCGATTGGACAATAAATTGCCAAAAAGAGTCTTATGGTGTGCATTCGAAAGATGGAAAAAGTTGTGGCTAATGGAGGGTACACAAGTCGATACCCGATCAATAGCGGCTAGGTCACTGTGGAGAGTGGGCATGATGTTGAAACACCCGAAAATCCTAATGAACCTCGGCTAGAAACATCACTGTTGATGTGTACCAAAGCAACCAATAAATGTATTTTACGAAATGATAAAATCCAATGAAGAATCTGCAATGTTAACGGTTCTGATCTGGCATCTCGGTTTCAGTCATTTACCCGCCGCCATAAAGTAGTCTCCCTGTGCCTTTTCTATAAATATTATCTTGGTAATTGTTCTGATGATATGTCCTCTTCGGTACATCGACTTATGAATTTAAGCACAGTACATGACTGGAAGCTAGATCTCAACATTTTATAATTGAAATTGATATAACCGTAAGAAATCAGATCCTTATAATAGTAATATGATAGAATCTTTAGAAAGAATAAGTAATGCTATTGCATCGATATACCATAAATATAAAGGAGTATTTTATAGGTTTGTCTTCTGGCGCATGCAATCCATAGCTGAACTTGTAACTTCAATATAGGGAAAATCTTCATGATTTCTTATTCTATCGAAAAGAAGTTCCACTCGAACAGCTTCTTCCCGCCAACCACTAGTCTGTGGAACAGACTCCCAAGTGGATGTTTCCACGATCACTGCAATCTGAATCTGTTCAAGTCAAGAGTTAACAGTTAAATCCTCCTATCTTACTGTATATCATGAAGCTGATTTTATTCAATTAATTATTTAAAGTGGAAATATATTTAGGATTGTAAGAATAATTATTTTGGGGATTGAATATTGTATTAATGCTTTTTAGAGACGAACGATTATTTTTAAGGGTGGAGATGGATTCATGCCTTTGCTAAGAGCCTTCCTTTTTTACCTCAACTCTTTCCTCTCTTCAACTTCTCTTCTCCTCTTCCCTTCGTCATTCTTATTTATTTTTTTCTTATTTATATCTTGAAGTTCTTTCTATTTCTGGTTAAATCTTCATCTCGCTCTGTTTTAATTTGTTTATCTTCCTATTTAATGACTGAGATTATATATATATATATATATATATATATATATATATATATATATATATATATACCAATCTTCCTATTTATGTGAATTATCTATCTATCTGAGTCTGTTCGTATCTATCTATCTCAGTCTATACACTATTTATTTTTTCTGTCTCAGTCTCTACATTATCTATCTCAACCTACTTATATCTATCTATTTATTTATCTTATACAATACAATTATATTTATCTTATATCTGGATTACAAATCATACTTCTATCTATCTATCTATCTATCTATCTTACAAAATCTTCTTATATCTATCATAAACAACGTATTTATATCTATCTATCTTACATAATCTGCTTTTATCTATATATCTACCTCAATCTTTTCATCTATCTATCTATCTCTCTTACACAACCAACATATCTATCTATTTATCTATCTCATTCTGTTTATATCTATCCTTCTATCTATCTATCTATCTATCTATCTATCTATCTATCTATCTACCTTACACATTCTACTTATATCTATCATAAGCAACGTATTTATATCTATCTATCTATCTATCTATCTATCTATCTATCTATCTATCTATCTATTTATATATATATATATATATATATATATATATATATATATATATATATATATATATGTCTTACATAATCTGCTTTTAACGCTCTATCTCTCATGGGTCCTCCCCCATAACTACAGAATTAATTCTTCCTAACACTATGTATACTACGCCTATCAAGAGAGAGGGTCGAATCGAGCCGAGCCGATAGTAGTTCACTCCAAACCAGACTGACAGTCATACTTACACCTTCCACGTCTTGTATTATTATTTCGTGTTATATACCTTCGTTATTTCTACTCTTGTGTTCGTGTTGTTCTTCCTTGGTCTTAACCTGGAGCATCACACTATCTATCTATCTATCTATCTATCTATCTATCTATCTATCTATCTATCTATCTATCTATCATTCTCTTCATTCTGCTTTCCTTTTTTTACTTCCACTCTTACCTCTCTTCACCTTTTCTTCTCTTTCACTTCATCCGCATTAAAATCTTTCATTCTTCTTCTCCAGCCTCTTCAGTGTTCTCCATTTTATCTTCTTCATATTCTTATTCTTCGAGTCGCCTTCATTATTGTCTTCGGGTTTTCATTCTTTTATACTGACACTGATCAAAACCATTGCCAGAACTCGCCGAGATCAGTAATGAAGCTGACCTGTCGGTCACGTGATCAAATTGTCCTGATTTGCTGTTTTCTCTCCCATCCTAAACAACAACAACAACAACAACAAACAGCCATCACTTCTCTCCCCCTAGTCGACAAGAAATCACACGCCCTACACACCGATTTGTCTACTAGGCCCTATGGCGGTCGACCCACGAAACTCCAAATGAACGTGGCACGCGGTGTGCGACCAACCGGAAATAACTTGCCCATCTTGCCTATCGTGCCCTTCCGCTTTGAATATAAAGAATTATTATTCAGACACAGCAAGTGGCGAGTTAAAATTTTTGAATTTCCCGTGTGGACGTTTCGTGTCGCTGCCTCGCCAAGCATTTCGCTTGGCTGTTGTTCTTTTTTTTATTATTCTTTTGATTTTGTTTTATGCTTTCCTCATATTCAGTTCCATTTTGTAGATGTTGAAGTTCTTTCTATTTCTAGCTTAATCTCCATCGCATTCACTTTCAATTTTGTTTGCCTTCCTTTTTGATGATTAAGATTATATATATATATATATATATATATATATATATATATATATATACCAATCTTCCTATTTATATGTAATATCTATCTTTCACAATCAACTTATATCTATCTATCTATCTATCTATCTATCTTACACAACCAACTTATATCTATCTATCTATCTCACTATCCATGTCTCTTCACATCTATCTCAATCTGTACTTATCTATCTTACAGAAGCTACTATATATATATATATATATATATCTTTCACAAACTACTTATATCTATCTTTCAAAACCTACTTATAGCTATCTATTAAAATCTTTATATCTTTTAGTCTCTGTCTATTCAAATCTATCTATCTATCTATCGATTTTACACAACCTAATATCAATCAATCTATCTAGCTAGCTAGCTATTTTGCTATCTATCTATATTACACAACCTACTATCTATCTATCTATCTCACTCTGCACGTATCTATCTATCTATCTATCTATCTTTCTATCTATCTTACACAAGCTACTTATATAAATATATATATATATATATATATATATATATATCTTTCACAAACTACTTATATTTATCTTTAAAAATCTACTTATATCTATCTTTCAAAACCTATTTGTATGTATCTATATATCTATCTATCTCATTTTGCACGTATCTATCTATCTTACACAAGCTACTTATATGTATCTTTCACAAACTATTATTTTTCAAAACCTACTTATATCTATTATTAAAATCTATCTATCTTTTAGTCTCTGTATATCCACATCTCTCAGACAGAAGATAAAATTCGACATACATTTAAATTTTTCGTGAAAATAGCCATGTAAAGAGGTCAAACTATTTCACTTCAATGTAATCTAATTCGATTTTATATGTAGTCATTTTTGCCAACAGTAAATATCTTGAGAAAGGCCTTGACAATAGCGAAATCGTGTTTTTTTTTCTCCTTATTGCAGGATACGTGGAGGGAAATTAGGCATCACTATGTACCACTTTTCTTTTTAATAAGAATGCCTTAAATATCTAAACAACATTGACTAGATCAGTTGCCATATTTCGCTCTCTTTTCCTGAGTTTAACTTCAGCTACGTAGCACACCAGTTTAAAATCGAAAACATTATTATACCTCTGGACATGATTTGGTATTCTATTTTCAATCTTCTATCGGATCCCAATTAATATGGTATTGATAGCTTGACTGATTTTATAAGTACACTATACTTTAAAACTTTGAAGCCACCCCCAGAATTAGCATGGGATGAACATCAAACAAGAGTGACAAAAAAAAGGAAAAAGCACTCTAAGAGCTATTGAAAAATTAATGGATTCAATTATCAAACTTATCCTTTGAGAAACTTTGCAATGAATTTCAAAAATTCATGCTGAATTAATCAAAACTAAAGGAGGATATTTTGACGATAGCAAAATTTAATCATGAAATACTTTCTTTCATTTTGTCATTAAAAAATTACTAATAAAACATCATTTCTCACTTTATTTTAACCATGTTTCATAATTTCCTCTTATTTAAAGTACAAAACAACTATTTAGGGTCCAATTTTAAAAAAATGCCTAGGGTCACCTCAAACATTGGAGCTGAAGTGTATATGTACTGCCAAATATAGTGATAAGTAAGGTTCAAGATGCATTTAAAAAATGAAAGTTCTTTCTTGAAGCTCTTGTTTTAGTTTTATCTCCAAAATAATAGATTAGATTTAATATTTTCATTACGCTATATAGTTACCTGTATTTCAAACCGTATTTAATTTTTTTAGCCACGAATAATAATTTTCTCTTACTTAAAGTACAAAACAACTACATTTGGGGCCAATTTAGAAAAAATTACCTGGGGTCACCTCAATATTTTGAACCGTAGTGTACGCTGCGCGACTTAAGGTTCTCTCATTTGTTAGTTTCTTGCATTGACACATATTTCCAGAACTCAGAATCGATCTAACTCTTGAACTATTTGCGAAACGTGTTAACTATTGTTTCACACTAAGGTAGTTTAATATTTATAATCGTATCGATAAGATTGATTAATTCGGGGCCCCTAGTGACGATCATTATGAATTGAACAATAATGATCTGACAATTTCCTAACCACAACTCCACAGCAAAATGATTTTTCTTAGAGTAAAGATATTTACTAAAGCCATACGAGTCTGGAACAAGGCCAATTATGTAGGACATTCGGCGAGAATAGTAGTGATTTGCCAGACAACTTGCTAATCAATGCTTCATGGCAAGATGCCGAAGTGTTTATAATTGTATCCCCCTCAACAATGACAAGATTCTTCGTGTCAATATGGGCTTGGAGCAGAAAGATTGGCTGATTATGATTATGATGGCACGACTTGGTTGGAGCCTTAACTTCTTGTCTTCCTCTTATTTTTACCGAACGCCATCTTTTGGCATCGGATCACCGAGGCTGCGATATGGTTCGTTAACTCGTCTGATTCCTGCTGCTCTAGTCTTTCAATGACCCCACTACCACCACCTTTTGTTTTCGTACCTTTTCCTTTTCGAACCCCGCCACTTTTGTTTTCCGGCCCTGCCACAGACAACACCCGCCGCCGATAGCTTTTCCATTTCCTTATATATGATTCACCTTTTTGCTTTGATATACAGATAAGCAGGCAGACTTACACTGAAAACTTTCATTCCTTTTCTCTCTTTCTCTGTGCACCGGTTGTAACAGCAAAATTGCCCAAATCGTGTAACAGTATTTGGTAACTGTTCATCCCACAAAATGTTTAATATTTAAAAAAAAAAACCCAAAAAAAACCACTAAACTAATTAAGTTTCTTTTTCCAGGTTTTCAGATAAGATGTTTAACCATCTTGATACAGGATCACTGGGAAAAAAACACCTTTAAGTTACTCAGCTAGAAAGAGAACAGGTTAAAATCGTTTTGTGTCAGCCTCACTATGTCTTCCCAACTGAGCAATAGTGTGAGGAAAAGATCATTCAGGACTTCAGAAATAGTACCAAACATTCATACTCTGGCTTCTATCTTCAAAGTCCATTCAAGAACCATCACGAAAACGCTGAATAAATTTAAAAAAAGAGGAAACAGTTGAGAGGAAAACTTAATCAGGAGGCCACAACAGCAAGAGCTTGGAGCTGCAGAGATCAATTAGAAAAGATCCAACTCAATTCATAAAATGTTTGGCATGTGACAGAAGAGTTTCCGCTATGACAGTCCAAAGAACATTGAAAAAAACATGTGAGTGAGTCATCTTGTTACTCCAGAACAGAAAGTTAGGTTAAAAAGAGTGATGATCATACTGAATAAGTTGGAAAATGATTCTAGAAGTATATATATATATATATATATATATATATATATATATATATATAGAGAGAGAGAGAGAGAGAGATGTATGTTTGGTTTGGTTTGGTTTATTTTGTTTAACGGCATATCAACCTCAATGGGTTATTTAATGCCGACAACATTTTTAGGATAGAT
>OZ010606.1:76163810-76198810 GCA_963932145.1 Acanthosepion lycidas
TACAGTTTTAAGATTAATACTGCTTCCCACTAACTTCTAATGCTTTTATTTTTCAGAAACCAAGATTGGCAAATCCTGTAGTAACAAATGAAATGAAAAAGCATGCTGTGATTGTGGCATTAAAGGCTGATCATAGCGATTTGGATATTGCACATTTCCTCAGAGTTGCAAGATCGTTTGTCCACAAGATACGAAACCAGTTAGAAGGCGCTGACAGTTTCCCAATGTCTGTATCAAAACGTAAAAGTTATTTTGCACATTCTGATGAAGTGAGAACATCCGAATTTATTCAGGAAGTCAAGAAGACAATTGACGAAAACCGAGTTCAATCAATGAGGTCAATTGCCAAAAAGCTGCTTGTGTCTAAAAAAACAATCAGAAGGAGTGTTCAGGAAGACATTCGATATAAGTTCTACGTGATAAAGAAAGGCCAATTTATGTCTGAAAAAACAAAAGAAAACCGTTTAAACAGATCCAAAAGGCTTTTAAACAAACTTAAACATCCTTCAGAACCTGATGTGATTTGGTTTTTCTCAAATGAGAAAAATTTTGATCAAGATCAAAAACTTAACAGAAGAAATGGCGCATGGCTTTGTTCAGATCGTTCTGAGGTGCCAAGAGTGATGTGCACAAAATTTCCTTCAAGTGTTATGGTATTGGGTGTTAGCAATGAAGACTTGTTATGCCATCACACTTTTCCCCACAGGGTCTAAGAGTAAATACTGCTGCTTACATTCAGGTTTTAGAAACAGTTGTCAAGCCTTGGAGTAACAACATATGCAACGACAGGCTTTACATATTTCAGCAAGACTCGGCTCCATCCCACAAGGCTCTACGAACACAAGAATGAATGGCTGACCATTTGTATGACGACATCACACCCAACATTTTTGCCTCCTAACTCTCCAGATGTCAATCCACTAGACTATTATGTATGGAGCGTTGTTGAGAAGGAGGTTAATAAACAGCTTCATAACACCAAAGACTCTCTTAAAGCTGCAATAGTTCGAGTAATGTCTGACATAAATAAAGACCAATTAATCAGAGCTTGCAGCCGATTTCGACCTCGTGTAGAGGCAGTTATTGATGCTAGGGGTGGTTTTATTGAATAAAATTAAATAATAGCTAAATTTCATGTTTACTTGCTTTTAATCAAATATAATTATATTCATTTGTTCAGCAAGTTTTTTTACTAACCCATAAAAACTGCCGTCAAATACCAGCCGCACCCTGTATATATATATATATATATATATATATATATATATATATATATATATATATATATACGTGTGTGTGTGTATGTTTATGTGTGTGTGAATGGGTACGTGGCCGTGTTGTTAGAACGCTGAACATGGGACCTGGTTTGGAATATGTGTCAGAACGAAGTCTTCCTGATGTTATCGCAAAACCATACCACGAAGCCTTGTGAGTGAAATTTGGTAGACGCAACCCTTGGGGGCCTTCGATAGCACGAAGTCACAAGTCATCGTGGCCGAGGGCCTTGTTCAAATTGCTGTTCACGCTAGATAACACGCTCTTGTTATATGTAGCATAGTTGCAGTATAAAGTACAGGTTGGCCCTGTTGGTGTTGAATAAACACAAAATGTCTTTTCCAATGAGACACCGTAAAAGATTTTGAAATCTCTCAATGTTTAAAAATGAGATTTGAATGGATCATTTTTGGTTTAATCTGTAAAGATAAATCCTGACAGAAATATTAAATTGGCGGCAAGGTATCATCATTTTACAGGTAAAATGGCTAAATGCAACCGGAAGTTCTATGCTAACAGTTTCTTCTGTCGCATGTGGGTCTCTCTTCCGGTTTCTTGTTGCCCCGTCAAGTTTGATCTTCAAAAATTTTAATCCAATATCAATCGTTATTTTCTTTCTTCTTAATACTTAATCTTTTGGTCTCTCTCCGTGAAAGTTTTTTTCACCATTTAACGGTCTAACACTTAGTAAACCGTTGCGTCTTAGTGGCTTTATTGCCTTGCTTAGACTGAAATGATTAAGAAATAAAAAAAAGACAAGCACTAACGGAAACGATAGAACGAAAGGGGTAAGGTATCGTATATATGTTATTATATATATATATATATATATATATATATATATATATATATATATATATATATATAGTTGTATATTTAGGCAGCAATCCTTCGTTTATATATGTTTCATTCAAAAAACGACAGGCAAGGTACTACAGTTAAGCTTATTATTTAACTATTTTTGTGTCCGAACAAGAGATTTCTTTTCTGGACAAAAAGTGTGTAAAAACTGTCCCAATGTTTTTATAGTTCCGAGCGCTTTCGGCTATACCTTTAGCCATTATCAAGGATGATTCGATTTTTCAGCTTAATTGAGTGTGTGCATTATGTGTATGTCTTAGTTTGTAGAAAAAGATTTAAAAATGATTAAAAATAATGAAATCTTTAATAATAAAAAAAAAACAACTCTTAACGATATTAACTACGAACAAGGCCACAATGTGCTAACCGTATTCGGAAATTAAAACATTCCTACTACACACTAGTAGATCGTATATATATATATATATATATATATATATATATATATATATATATATATATAAGTTCCATTTTATGTCAGGAGTGAACTTGACAATAAAAAGTCGTTCAAAGCATGAAACCTAAATGAAAGTTGATCGAAACTGGAGAGATATTAGGGTGTGAACGGTGTTGGTGAACTCATCCTAATGGAAATTACAAAGTCAAGGAAGACATCAGTAAGTGGATCTCCTTAGTTCTGCTATCGCTGAGGGTTCTGCTAAATAAATTTCAAAAAGGTACCCTGCAATCTATGAACATAAAGACATACAAAATGTTTATAGATTCGCTCAGGAAGAAACTGAGGGTCGCGCGTCATCTCCCTACATTGACATCCATATCAGTGAAGATGTCGTTCCCGCGACCCGCGTTAAAGAACATCTGGCCCAGTTTGGGCTGGAATGCAAGGACCCAGAACTGTTGGAGGATGGCGCATGGGTACTAGGATTGGCGGTTGCGATGGAACAAGGTAAATTGCGGTGGAAGCGAGGAAGCGTGCTTCCTAACGCCCCCGGTGTCGTTATGTGACGGAAGTCATTCGGCGGACAGTGTGCAATACGCACGGATTGACCAACGGACAAAGAGGAAGTCGAAGTAGGCGCGGCTGAGCTGGTCTCTGTTTCACAACTGCCCAGTGTAACGGCTGAGAAAGGGAGACACGCAATCCTTTTTCTTGGAGGCAACCGAAGAAAAAGAAAAAATAGCTGGCCTCCCGGCGAGCACTGCACTGCACTTTTTGACCCCACTCTCAACGCCATTTTTTTTTTTCTACACTGGAGTCGTCAATAATCACATTATTTCGTTTTTAAAGTTTGGCTATGCTTGGATACAAAATTGTGCAGATGTAAAAAATTTCGGGAGATCTATGACGGGAGATGTTTCGATTAAACGCACAATACACCCTTGCTTAATCGGCTAGTTATTTGTTGCTCGTTTCTTTAGAGCGTACTGGATCTAACGGTATCTTCCTTTTCACAGAGGGAGGTAGGCTTAAATCCCGCCAGAAAACATTAATTTTCTTTAATGTCTCGAACATCAAGGCCGGTAGATGAAAATAAATAAATACACTGTTTAATAGATAAACGAAGCGTCTAATCAAATACGAGTATCCAGTAGAAATAACGGTTAAAAATGTTGGATTAATAAATAAAAAATCCTTTGAAAAATTTTCTTTGGTTACTTTTAGATAGAGATAGAGCGTATGTAAATATGAACATTGAAGTCTACACTCAGAGGTGAAAAATTGTTTCATGCTAGACGCAATCATCAGGCCATATGGCTAGATGCAATCTAATGTGTTGTGATTAGACATATGGTTCTGTTGTTAATATTTCGGTCTTTCGCGTGGTATGACATCATAAAACCGCATCTTGAACTTACGACCTGCGTCTGCTATTCTGCGACCGTTATCGTCGAATAGCAATCTTCTACGTCAACATAACAGAATATCATATTTGATGGTGGATATCTTTGTTTAAATGTTCGCATAACGACTCTGAAGATGGATCGTGTGTCCCGAAAGCTTAGATCAAGGACCAGCTTAATAAAAAATAATATCCAAATGTTGGACAATTTTTGTTTTGATTTTCACCCGAAATTAAAGCAAACATACAAACATTAGAAAGGGCTCACGATCAGACATACTAGACATTCATAGCTTGTTATTTTTAACAATATTCGTTTAAATGAATATCTGCTGCCCCGGTACACTATGAATTATCATCCATCCTTGATTAGCCGTCCTGGGTATGACGATAATCTACATCAACGTTCTGTGTAAGACGATAAACTACGTCCAACATCAAGGCCTCTGATCAGGAGGTTTTGAGGAGTGTAGAACTACATCTTAATTGCTGGTGTTCCCAGGTTCACCTTGACCCGCTATGGGTAAATAGTTAACCCCCAAACTGGGGTCAAAACATTATGAAAGTGTAAAAATAGGTTTTAATAGCCGAAATACTTTGTAAAAAATTATTACCAGCAATAAATTTCTGAAGAAAAAAAAATATTACCAACAATACATTTTTGAAAAAAATTATTACCAGCAATACATTTTTGAAAAAAATTATTACCAGCAATACATTTTGGTGAAAAAATATTATTACCAGTGATACGGTTTTGACAAAACAAAATATTACCAGCAATAAAAATTTTTGTCATCATTAAATAACCCATTGAGGTTGATATGTTGTAAAACAAAAAAAAAATAAACCATCTTTGATTAGAAATATATCAAAAACTTAAACAAAAGAATTACGAGTAACAGTTCAGATGGAAGAACATTTAATGATGTCAAGGAACATGAAACATCCTGAAATAATGGTCGATTCAAAAGGGAAATATAAGATAATAAAACCGAAAAAAAATAGAAAGAGGAAATTATATAATTTAATCCACAATATAATAAGAATCTTGATATAAATATGGGAAAAATATAAACTTATAGATAAACTTTTCCCTAAATAACACGAATTAAGCGAACTATTTAATAGAAACACCTTAAATATTTAATAGAAACACCATAAATATTTAATAGCAACACCATAAGAATTGTTCTTATTATAGGGATAACATTGAATAAATATGAAAGCATAACAAAATACTAAATAGCAAAAAAGTAACAAAAAATATAACTGTAGAAATTAAAAAAAAAGAGAAAAATATGTTTAATGCGATGGCGACAAAAAATGGACGCCCAGGTTTCCACTGAAGCAACTGTGAAAAACTATCATTCCGATATGAAAGATATAGAGATAATGTTGTCAAAATATGAGTGTGAACAAAAATGGAAGAGAAAATGCCAGTAGTAAGAATGGTAAAAAAGATGGAATGAAGTAGAAGCAGAAATTACCATTTATGTAGGCAAGAGAAAGTGAAAATCATAGAAATCTAAAATTAGGCTTTGAAATTTTAAATAAAAAAAATCTCAAACTTTGCTCGACATCCTATTGTTATGTAACAATAAGAAATGAGATTTTAAAGTTTATCGTAAACCCACTAACAAAAACGTCTAATTAAATTCACTTCCCGCCACAATCAAAGAATAAAATCTGGATTAATCATAGAATTCTACCTCATGGACCTTAGAATATCTAGACCTGAATACCTAAATGTAGAAAAGAATATATTGAGAAAACATTCATAAGTTGCATTATTTACTTTAAGTTGCATTGACTATTATCCTCATCTTCATTGCAATATTCACAACGTTTCGGCCGTTGTACGCTCCACCCTACTTCAGGTGATTGGAGTTTCGAACCGAATCCTTTATTTCGTCCAGCGGGGTAGATTGTTCTAATTCCACGTGCCTTGCCTCTTTCGGACGAAATAAAGGGTTCGGTTCGAAATTCTAATCACCTGAAGAAGTCCAAAACGCTGTCAATATGGCAATGAAGATGAGGATAACAGTCTGAATAATCCCAATAATGCAACTAATCATATTACCCCATCACTGTGATCCAATCATCTGAAGAAAGCCGGGGCGTACAACGGCCGAAACGTTGTGAATTTGGCAATGGAGATGAGGATAACAGTCCGAATAATGTAAATAATGCAAGTAATCATAATACCCCATCTCAGAGATACAATCACTTGAAGAAGGCCGGAACGTACACCGGACGAAACAAGTAATCATAATATCTCATCTAATATTCAAACTTCTTCACATCATTTAATCTTCAACGCTAAAAATTGACCTTACAAAATCCCAAAAGTCAAAAGGACCAAACACAACCGATAACACTTCTAACAAAAAGTCTACAAAATTCATAAACTTACCCTCTTTCTACTAAACTGACATATTTCTATTATTAGGGTCATTATTACCACCGCCAAGATAATCGGAGATATAATTAGGAAGAAAAATAAAGCCGAAATAAATTCAAATGTTGGTATTTATCAAATAAATGATTTACAATACAAAAATGTTTAGTAGGGGAGACATTACGTGATCTAAATGCCCTCATCTACGAATTCAAGACAGGTTCGAAATTAAGCTAAATTTCTAACTCTCATATAACAGAGGGACAACGCTGACCATAACTTTGATTTAACTAATGCGACCTTAATTAAAAAAGAACATACTTCTTTAAGGAGACAATGCTTTGGAAGCTTCATAATAACATTATTACCAACTATAAACACATGCCAAAAACATTACATCAACATAATTCTTTGAATCTATTCTTAAAGAATCTAATTTATATCTATCTAATACAAAGGGTGTGTGCATAAAAAAACAGTCCGTAAATAAGGTGTTATTATATCATGGACATAATAATATCCATAATGGGATATTAGGCAAATGGGTGAATATTGCTTTATTACATCAGTTCTCTGACATGCGTGATACACGCTTAGGCAATCATGTATCTTTCGATACATGACGGACAAGGCAATTTTTTTCCCGCAGTAGGTTGCTATTTCTTTCTGCGGTAGACCAGTTGCCATCCAAATCTATAGAACTCAATCTGTCCTGCTATTTACCCATATGTGCGGGGAGAAGAAGAGGATCCATACCTTTCCCAAGGATCAGTCTGGAGGAAGCGATAACACCGTCCGGCACCTTTGGAATGTGTCTGAAAACCATACTTCGGATTGACCCAAGCCTTGTGAGTGAAATTAGGAGACAGAATCATTGGGACAGCACGAAGTCACAAGTCTTCGTGACCGAGAGTTTGAGAGTGATAACGTTGTTCACACTGCTAGTCACGATAGATAAACGCGTTTCTCTCCCAGAAATTGTAACTAAGGTCCGCTAAGCATAGTTGCAGTGTAACCCACAGGTGGCCTCTGTGGGTGTTGAACAAACACAAAATATGCTAAAGTAGGCGTCTTCGATCGGGATTAGCTAGCCTCCCTAGTAGATTGGCATCCTCAGATTCAAGTGGCAACATTACAATATAGTCAGTCGGTTAATAGCCATGCGTGATACACGCTTAGGCGATCATGTAACATTTGATACTTGACTGACGAGGCAGAATTTTCCCGCAGTAGTTTGACATTTCTTTCTAGACCAGTTGCTATCCAAGGCTATAGAACCCGGCTTGTCCTGTTATTTACCAACAGCTGGGGGAGAAGAAGAGGATCCATACCTTTCCTAAGGATATTAGCACGTAAGTGAATGTAATAGATTCAACTGTGAAGTCAGTCAGTTATGTGCCATGCGTGATACACGCTTAGGCGATCATGTATCTTTCGATACATCGATACACACACACACACACACATATATATATATATATATATATATATAATCCAAATCGCGTAACAGCAAAATTGTACAATTATTACATTAAGCTTTGAACTGTTGTATTTTAGAAATGGTTTTGTAACCGTCATATAGCCTGACGTGTAATGAAAATTTACCTACGAAGGAAGCGTCTGGTTAGCAAAGTCGATTTACTGCTTTTAAACTACAAACTTCCTATGATTTTCCTTGGAGGCTGAATATTTTCTATGAGATTTTTAGGACATTCAAGCCGGTAAATATTGTTAATGCTGTTTATTATAAACAGAGTATGTACTTAAATATTTGTGTCTATGGAAAAAATAGCGTGTAACAATAAAATGTATTAAAATAATTGTCGGACTTCGTCCATTTCGTAATCTATGACGTAATTTATATATATATATATATATATATATATATATATATATATATATATATATATGATAAGAAGACGGAGACTATGATTATCCATTCCGTTTATAATTTTTATTTCGTGAACACCGAGATGTTCAGCTCATCAGAACGAAAACCTTCTCTTTTTATGCGGAGAAGGTTTTCGTTCTGATGAGCTGAACATCTCGGTGTTCACGAAATAAAAACTATAGACGAAATGGATAATTAAAGTCTCCGTCATCTTATTATCATTATAATGCTCTGTAATCTACATTGAGCTCTCCCTGGATTTATATCCTCCTCGGAATAATCCCTTCCCGTCACAAACTGGTAAAACCTATAATTAAGGTTAGGTTTTTTATTGTTATGTGCATTTAGCAATCCTACAAATAATTACTTCTAAATTTTCGGATAATCTGCAGCTATTTTTACTGTGGTTTAATATTTGAATGTTTTTATTTTTGAATACGTTAAAGACGATAATTTTAAGATTTAAAAAATGAAAAGGCGTGACTTTTCTTTTTCTTTTTCTTTTCTCGGAAAAAAAACATGTTGAATGGGTCGGTGACGCGTTTCATAACAAAAAAATAAAAAGCACAATATTTTCAATAGTCTGAATAATTCTTTGAAAAATAATATTTCGTTTTTCCTACTGCCTCTTCACGGAACAATCGAGGATCGAAAGCCGGCAATTCAGCAGCGGCTCCTTGTCTCTGTAAATCCATTGAATCTGATTTCACAATTTGACAGTCTCAATTTGAATGGACAACGCCATTCTGCGAGAGATTTGCTGAGGATATTCAGAATTGACACCTTTTGCCGCATATCTGGATTTAAATACAAGTGAGATTGCCATCTTTCTTCCGCTTATTTAGGAATAATTCTGAATTCATAATTCCTTTCATTGTAAGTTCCATCAGCTGTCGAGAAAAGAACACTATTCTGATCTCAGTAATAATACATGACAGGTGAGATAATGTAATTTCACGATAGGCAGCTTTGAAATGTCAAACCAAACATGGACGTTTTCGCCCTGTGACTAAATATATCTGTCCCGTCAATGTCTTCGGAGTAACTAAGAATCTTATCCGATTGTAATTATATATTAATTTCAATGTTTCTTTTTGTCTTCTTTTTAGTCAGTTATTTATTTCCTATAAATACTGAGTTGGAACAAAATTCCATAGCATGTTCGATAGAATATGTGATTTCGTTTCGCGCGTGGCTGAAATATATGACATATATACATATTTTAAAACGGGATATTTCAACTTGTCTGTCATACAATTATTGCGGGAATTGTTAATTCTAACTATTATTTTACGTTAATAAGTGCCGTTTATGGAGACGGTGCCGTAGCTGAGGGTAATGTTAGGGACTCGCTAGGTTCAGAAGTGGAAATGTTGATGATGACTAAATCGAAAGGAGGATAATAATTATTCCAGATCACTCGGCACGGGATATTGTAAAACACTCCACATATCTGGCATGAACGTTGTAAGCTATTTGAAAACACTTGAACATTACAATGCTTGTACGCTTGACAATGTAACAGAAAATGGCGTTCCTGTATTCATTACTTGTTTTGCAGAGACCAGTGAAATATCTAACGAAGCAGTGAATGTTTACCCTCACTGATTCCAGTGTAGTTTTCTATCCTCTCTCTTTCTTTCTATCTCCTACACACACACACACGAACACACACACGCGCGCGCGCGCACACACACACACACACACACACACACATATATATATATATATATATATATATATATATATATATATATAGTTCTATATATAGTTTCTCCTTGAATCAGATTCCGAGGTAAGAAAATCTTTATCTCTCCCCCCACTCTCTCTCTCTTTCTATATATATATATATATATATATATATATATATATATATATATATATATATATATATATATATACATATATATATATATATATATATATATATAAATATATATATATAGTAACTGATTTAAAATATGGTTTCTTCGCTACAAAGTAATAGCCATCCTTCAAAAACAGAAACTAAAATCTTCAAATTTAATTATATAAGCAAAATTAAAAGTATTAGTTCTGTTTCATCTTCAAGCAAAATTATATAATTAAATTCGAAGTTTTTAGCTTCAGTTTTTGAAACATGATTATTACTCTGTAGCGAACAAAACCATATTTTAAATCAGTTAATTTATATTATTTATGCTCTCTAAATTTACATTGAGCACTGTTTTGTAAAAATAAAAAATATCAATAAGAACGCAGGATTATATATCTTACTGTTCTTTATATATATATATATATATATATATATATATATGTGTGTGTGTGTCAACTGTTCCAACGGACCTCGGTGACGAAGAGGTAGCAAATCAGACTCGATATCGCGCCGCTTGATCACATAACCCGTGGTGGAACTCATTCGATTTTCTCTTTTACCCCTAGGACTGTACCCCCTCTGATCGCTAGTTGTTTGGGATCAAGTTAGAAAGACGTCGACACTGGAAGAAGAAGAAGAAGAAGAAGAAGTTGTATCTTCTCTTTCTCGCCTTCTCTCGACTGGAAAGACGTCGACACTGGGATAATTTTAACTTAACTATTTGTTAATCACGTCGATGTGTACATTTCTATGTATCCAGTGGAGACGTTCTCCCTCCACGGAAAGAGACCACTCCTACATTGCGTGACAGTTCAGAAACAACTCACTGAAAAAAATTTTTCTATCTTTCTCCTTTCCCACGCTAGCTCAGTCAATCAAAATCGACTTCCATATTTTGACTTTTATCTTATCCCTAAGGTCAACCTCAGGAAGTCCAAGCAGAGATACACTTCTTTTTAAAAAATAAGAGTCTATTAAACTATTATTTAACATTAGTAGTAGTAGTTGCAATCTTAAAATATACTCAGTTGAGACTATTTTAACAAAGCCAGAAAGAAAATTACATGTGCTCTCGACGAGGTAGTAAAGGAAAGTGAGATGAAAGGACTCAGTATCAATTGTAAAAAGACAGTATCTATTGTTGCCAGCAAAAGGAAAGACACTAAGATGATAGCTAAGATTTTGGGGATGTCTTAATCAAGCAAGTATGGAAAGGTAGCTAAAGATAGTTCCTTTATCCCCTGGTTCACGCGTCTTTTGAACAGGAATAGAAGTTTATCCCTTGTTTCCTGGTTAGGACTGGGTTATCGGTTCCTTCTCAAGTCTACTTCAACCTCTTACTTCTAACAACACCGAATCAATTCTGAAATGTTATTCACTAATTATTTATTTATTTTATCTTCCCTTCCCGAGAAAGTAATTAGGTTCGCCTATCGTCCGGTTCACACTCCTCCTTGGTCTTTTGACCAGGAGTAGAGTATTGTCTCTTGTTTCCCGTTTATCATTGGTTTTCCGGTTTCTTTCAAAGTCTACTTCAACTCCGAAAGCTCTGAAATGTTATTCACTAATATTATTCAATAATTATTTATTTATTGTATCTTCTCTCTCCAAAAGGTAAATAGGTTCGTCAATCGTCCGGTCCCCGTTTCTTTTTCACACCCAGTAACTCCTTGCGTCTTAGTGACATTATCACCTTACTTGGCGGGTGTTGGGTTGAAATGATTAAAATAGAATTGAACAGATGACGGTAAATGCGCATTGAAATAGAGAAATATTATATCACCCCATGCAAAGCGATAAAGCCACTAAGACACAATGGGTTACTGAGTGTGAAAGAATAAGAAAAAAGAGAAAAAATTATTAAGGAGTGAGAAAAAATAGAATAATCAAGGACAGTAGAAAACGATTGAAATTACATTTACATTTTTGAAGATCAAAGTTGGCTGGAAAGCATAAAGCCGAAAGAGTGTACCACAAGCGAGAAGTGCGAGAGAAAAAAACTGCCAGCATAGAACTGACGGTTACATCTAACTAATTCAACAGTGAATTGATGAGAACTTGCTACATTACGGCGGTGGGGAAAGTACGGAAGCCGAAACGCCAGGTCAGGATCAATAATATTGCAGATTATTCTTTAAATGTTATGAAGGATTTCTAGATACAGATCAGGAGCCCCGGACCACAGCAATATTCAGAGCGTTTTCAAATGATAGACTTATAAATATATAAGATAGATTCAGGAGAGAAAACTTATCTACGACAAAATGAACCAACTTTCTTACCAGCAGACCGAGCAATAGTTTCATTATAATCTTTCCACTTCATATCAGCTTGGAATTTTAGCTCGAGAAGGCACAACGAGTCACTCTCTTGGAGAATAGCGTTCTGCTGGGCGGCAGGAAGAGATTTTTCAGTTGATTAGTAGAGAGAAGTTTCGTTACTTTGGTTTGGTTTGGTTTGTTTTATGGCATATCAACCTCAACATTTTTTATATATAAAAATACATATGAATAAAAAATGTATTCTTTGTATTAGGTTGGTGCAAAAATAATGACGTAATAATGTCGTTTTTGACGTTAAAAAATACGTCAAAAAACGACATTATTACGTCATTATTTTTGCATCAACCTCATAACAAAATTACTTTGTTTTGTTTTTTTTTTTTGTTTTTTGTTTACGGCATATCAACCTCAATGGGTTATTTAATGCCGATAAAAATTTCATTGCTGGTAATAATTTTGTAAAAAATGTATCGCTGCTAATATATTTTTATCTCCAAAAATGTATTGCTGGTAATATTTTTTACAAAAATATATTGCTGGTAAGAATTAATTTCCCAAAAATGTATTACTGGTAATATTTTTTTGTAAAATGTGCTTCTGGTAATATTTTTTTTTCAAAAAATATATTGCTGGTAATATTTTGTTTTGTTTTTTCAAAGATGTATTATTGGTAATATTTTTTTCAAAAATTTAATGCTGGTAATATTTTTTTTCCTTCAAAATTCATTGCTGGTAATAATTCTTTTTACAAGAATATATTGCTGGTATTAAAACCTATTTTTACACTTTCATAGTGTTTTGACTCCAGTTTTTATTATTTATTTTATTTTATTTCTATTTTATCTTTTTTTTTATTTTTTTATTTTTTATTTTTTTTTGCGAGGGGTAACTATTTACCCATAGCTAGTAGGCTCACAGGTGCTACCACCCCGGGTTAGGATGGACCTGGCAACACCATCAAGAGGTGGTAAATTTACCTATTCCCATTTAAAAACACACTGTAAGTCATTTTTTCGGTCAGCTGCCAATTTGACCATATCGAAATTGTTCCATATGGCAGTGAATGATGGACAATTTCTTCACTGATGAAAAAACGACTTCAGAAAACAGAGATACTGTTCTACATATGGTTGCTAAAAATACCAGCGACGGAGCAAGTGAGCAAAAAGAAAGTTTTAAGGAAAATAGAAACAAAACAACGTTAATACATATTATCAGAATGCGACAGTTTAAATTTCTGGTAAATATAATGAGGAAAGAAGGTTTGAATAATTTGATACTCACAAGACATACTGAAGATAAGAAAAAGCGAGGGAAACAGAGAAACATATTTAACAAACTCAAGTAAGTTGATATTAGGACATTGACCGTATGCGTTAGTAAAGAGACAAACATTGGCAAAAGCGATAAAAAATAGGAAATTGTGGAGAGCTGCAACCGCACATGTCCTAAAGAATCACGGTACATAAGGGAAGATTAATCTATACCAACAGAGGACGACCTACCATTAGCACCCTACAAATCACAACTTTATGCGAGATTTAGAGCGGTCCAATATATATAGTCGATAACATTAGGATTAAACTCCGGAATCAAACTACGAAACGACGAACAACTGGCAAAAAAAAAAAAAGAAAAGAAAAAAGAAGACAAATAATAATGGAACGAATAGACCATAAATATCATGTCCAGATGAGTCTGAGTGGACGTGTCATTCGCAGGCTTTTTACGCCCGCCGCGCATGCGTGGTTCAATATTAATGTTTACTACAAATTTGCCGTCTCCGTTCATCGGTAAATAGAACTTCTCTTGCAGTTCTTCGTCTTTCTTTATTCAAATGACTTGATTTGTTTTCGCTCTCTGCCAATTGTCTTTTCTCTCTTGTCAAATAGAATCCAATTGGCTTTTTCGCTACTGATACTATCCCCCACTCTCTCCTATAGTCACCCTCGAGATATATATACACAAATACATGCATACATACATGCACACACATATATACATACATACACACATACATACACACATACATACCTACACACATACATACATGCATACACAAACATACATACATACACACATACATACATACACACATGCATACATACATACACACATACATACATGCATACATACATACACACATACATACATACACACACATACATACATACACACATACATACCTACACACATACATACATACACACACATATATACAACATACACACATACACGTACATACATACACATACATGCATACACACACACATACATACATACACACATACATACCTACACACATACATACAAACACATATATACAACATACACGCATACATACACACATACATACCTACACACATACATACATGCATACACACATACATACACACATGCATACATACATACATACACGTACATACATACACACATGCATACATACATACACACATGCATACATACACACACATACATACATACACATACATGCATACACATACATGCATACACACATACATACATACACACACATACATACATACATACATACATACATACATTTATATATGGATTCCGATAAAAACAACCTATCATGTAGCTTTTTCATTCTTTCTGATTCGTTTTTCCTGCTGCTTTCGAAAAATCACTTATTTTTACTTTTTCTTTCTTTCTTTTTTCTTTCTTTCTTTCTTTTTTTCTTTCTTTCTTTCTATCTTGCTTTCTATTTCTATCTTTCTTTCTTTCTTTCTTTCTTTCTTTCTTTCTTTTCTCTCTATTTATTCATTGCTTTCTTTTATTTCAATATTCTTTCCCAAGTCTCTCTTCATTATAATTCATTTCTTCTTTCTTTTTATCTCTGACTTCTTTTTGTTTATTGTTTTCTTTGTTCTTTTTTCTCTACTTTAATTCATCTTCCTCTCTCTCTCTTTTTTTTCATTCCTATATTATACATTGTTTTATTTCTTCATTCTATTTATTTCTTTTCTTTTTCTATATTTCCTTCTATTTTTCACTTTGGCTTTCCTTCGCCGATTCGCTCTTTCGCCTTAGCAAATATTTTGTTGTTTCTTTTTTCTTCATTGTTGTTTGATTTTATTGTTTCTTTTTTTCCTTTTTTCTTTCTTTTTATTTCCTTTCTTTTTTTCTTTCTTTTCTTTTTCTTTCTTTTTTCTTTTCTATTTTCTTTTTCTTTCTTTTCTTTTTCTTTCTTTTCTTTTAGTTTTTTTTCATTATTTTCTTTTTTCTTTCTTTTATGATTTCTTTTCTTTCTTTTTTCTTTCTTATTTCTTTTCCTTTCATGTCTTTTCTTTCATTTCTTTTTCTTTCTATTCTTTTCTTCCTTTTTCTTTCCTTTATTCTTTCTTTTCTTTTCCTTATTTTTTCTTTCTTTTCTTTTTCATTTCTTTTCTTTGTTCTTTCTTTTCTTTTTATTTCTTCTTCTTTTTTCCTTTTTCTTCTCATTCTGCACATTTTTCTTTTTAATTCTTCGTCTCTATTTCATTAATATTTATTTTTCTTTCTTCTTTGTTTTCTTACTTCTCCGTTTTCATTATTTCCAACCGCTTCCTATCACATATTCTATTTAACCTGTTGTTTCATCTTCTCTTCATCCAGTTTTTACTTTCTTTTAATATTTTCTTGTTTTCCTTTACTACCTCTTTTTTTCTCCTTACCTTTTCATTCTTCCTTCTTCATTGTCTTCTCGACTCGCTTTCTTTCTTTCTTTTTTCCTGTTGTCTTCCACGTTCTTCAGTTTTGTCTTTTCTTCTCTCATTAATTGTTTACAATTTGTTCCTTATATTTACGTTATGCTAATCATATTCATGCTTGAATATCTCTTGCTCTCTCTTGCTCTCTCTCTCTCTCTCTCTCTCTCTATATATATATATATATATATATATATATATATATATCGTCATATCTATCTATCTATCTATCTATCTATCTATCTATCTATCTATCTATCTGAGTATCTTCACATCTATCTATACATCTAAGACACTTAACATCTATCTATCCATTTCACTCTCTCTCTATATATATATACATATGCTTATATATATATATATATATATATATATATACATATGCTTATATATATATATATATATATATATATATATATATATATATATATATATATAATCTCGTCATATATATCTAAGCGAGTTTATTCACATCTATCTATCTGAATAATTTCCTATCTATCTATCTATCTATCTATCTATCTGAATATTTTCCTATCTATCTATCTATCTAACTGAATATTTTCCTATCTATCTATCTATCTGAATATTTTCCTATCTATCTATCTATCTATCTATCTATCTATCTATCTATCTATCTATCCCAGCCTGTTCCCATCTATCTATCTATCTATCTATCTATCTATCTATCTATCTATCTATCTGAATATTTTCCTATCTATCTATCTATCTATCTATCTGAATATTTTCCTATCTATCTATCTATCTATCCCAGCCTGTTCCCATCTATCTATCTATCTATCTATCTATCTATCTATCTATCTATCTATCTATCTATCTATCTATCTATCTGAATATTTTCCTATCTATCTATCTATCTATCTATCTATCTATCTATCTATCTATCTATCTATCTATCTATCTGAATATTTTCCTATCTATCTATCTATCTATCTATCTATCTGAATATTTTCCTATCTATCTATCTATCTATCTATCTATCTATCTATCTCTGTTGATGTCTGTCTATCTGTTCATATTTTCTTTTCTGGAACCCGTAAGCAATCATTGCTTTTGAAAATCTTCGATATTTCTTCTCTCTCTCCCTCCCTCCCTCTCTTCGTTCCATTTTTTTCTCATCAATTCTTTCCCTGTCATTCACTCGTTAAATTTAAATTCTGTTTCTTTTCCTCTCATTGTTTCATTTCAACTTTCTCTTTCTTCTTTCACGTAGTTTATTTTCCCTCCCTCTCCATGTCTTCCCTCCCTCTCTCTGTTTTATCCTCCTCCTCCTCCTCCTCTTCCTCCCTCTTCTTCTTCTTGTATATCCTCCCCCACACTTCTGCTTTCCATTTTACTTCTCATCACTCCTCCTTTTTATCTCGCTTTCTCTCTCTCTCTCTCTCTGTCTGTCTCTCTTTCTTCTCTCGTGATTCCAGTTAGGCGGGAAATAGGACTAATTTCATTGGCCGACTATTTCCCCCAATTTCGTTCGCTTCATCTCAGTCGGATCAGCCAGGCAAGATTAATGAGTTTCCATGCAAATCTCTCCTAACACTGCAAAGTCCAGTTTGATGACTTCGACAAACGCGCGCAATAATACTTTCCATCATGTTAATGTCGACAACTGGCGGCTAATACGCCGAATAACTCCCATAAGCCCAATTGAGGCCGTAATGAGGGATCAGATGCGATGGCCTAGAAGAATGCTCCCAAGTCCCTGCGAAAATTATTCATCAGAACGGATGAATGAACACGATTCACCATGCTTACGAAAAGCGGCCGTTTTCTGTCTGGGGCTTGTTGTTATCATCTTGCTTGTATCTTGGTCCCGACCTGTTTACCCATCCACACGCACTGTTGTGTGTTTGAAGGATGCAAATAGGTGTGTCACGAAAACAAGGAAGCGGCATGAAATGGGTTGGGGAGATAGAGTGTGTGTGTGTGTGTGTGTGTGAGATAGAGAGATAGAGTGAGAGAGAGAAACGGAAACAGGAAGGCGGAAGAAGCGATAAGAAAGAAAGAATATAAAAAAGAGAGAGTATAGAATTGAAGAGATATCGTGAATAAACGAAGACGAGAGTAAAGGACAAGAGACACAGAGAAAGAGGAGAAGAAAGAGAAGAAGGAGAAGAAGAAGAAAAAGGAGGAGGAGAAGAAGAAAGATGTTCTTGATGATGATTATCATGCAGAAGAAGAAATTATTGAAAAAAGAGAATAATTGAAGAATAACAAAAAATTGAAAGTTTTTCGAAATAAGCAAAGGACGAGGAGAGAAAAAAGAAAGGGGAACAAAGAAGAAGAAGAAAAAGAAGAAGAAAAAGAAGAAGAAGATCACCATCATCATCATCATCATCATCATCATCTTCTTCTTCTTCTTCTTCCATGATGATGACGATGATCTTCTTCTTGCCATGATGTTCATGATGATGAAGAAGAAATTATTGAAAGAAGAGAATAATGGAAGAATAAAAAGCCTAAGCAAATGAAGGAAAATCAATTAGTGAAGGGCAAAAAGGAGAATATGAAATATCGGAAAAGAATGAAATGATAGAAGGAAAGGTAAAAGCAACAAAAAAAGAAGGAATAAACGAAGAAATCTGGAAAGAAGTCGAAATAAACAAAGGAGGAGGAGAAAAAAAGAAAGGCAAAGGAATAGGAAGAGAAAAAGTGAATAAAAATGAAAAAAAAAAGAAAGAAAATGAAAGAGAGAAAGACGAAAGTTTAAAACATTTTACGAAAGATCAACATCAGAAAGAAAAGGAGAGAAATTACGGATACAAAAAAGAAAGAGGAATAAATGAATTATAGAGAGAAGGAATTAGACAAGAACAAGAGGAATACACATGAAGAGAATTTTAAAATTATGAATAATTTCAAGAAAGTAGCGAAGCTAGAGAATAAAATGATATCCGCAAAAAGTTAGAAAAAGATAACACGAAAAGTTAATGAATGAAGAATGAAAAAAAAAAGAATTGAGAATAATTCAGAAATATAGAAGAATCGATGTAATTGTTTAGGGGTAGGGTTAAGGGTAGGGTTAGGGGTAGGGTAGGGTTAGGGGTAAGGTTAGGGGTAGATGTAGCTGGCTAAGAAAAAGAGTGATAATTTTAAAAAAAAGCAACGAAAAAAGAAAGAATATTGAACGATGGAGAGGTTTAAAAAATGGATAATCAAAAGAAGGAAAGAAAGAATGAAATAAGGAAAAAGAATAGCGAAAAAATAAGAAGAATAATGAATAAATCTGTAGTAAAAGAAAGAAAGAAATCCGAACAAGAGGTAAAATAAGAAAACATAAGGAAATTTATAGCAAAATAACGAAGATAGAAAGAAAAAAGAATTTTCAACAAGAAGGAAAATAAGAAAAAGGAATCAATAAATTTATAGCAACATAACGGAGAAAGAAAGAAAGAAAGAAAGAAAAAAACAAAGAAACAAAGAAAGAAACAAACAAACAAACAAAATAAATATGAAGATTAGAAAGAGTGGAAATAGATATGGTTACTTAATGGGAAAGAAAGAAAGAAAGAAAAAATGAAAAAAGAAGGGAAGAAAAAAGAAAGAAAGAAGAACAAGAGGGAAAATAAGAAAAAGGAATGATAAAATTTATAGCAAAAAAGAAAGAAAGAAAGAAAGAAAGAAAAAATGAAAAATAAAGGAAAGAAAAAAGAAAGAAAGAAAAACAAGAGGGAAAATAAGAAAAAGGAATGATAAAATTTATAGCAAAAAAGAAAGAAAGAAAGAAAGAAAGAAAGAAAAAAGATGGAAAGAAAAAAGAAAGAAAGAAAAACAAGAGGGAAAATAAGAAAAAGGAATGATAAAATTTATAGCAAAACAAGAAAGAAAGAAAGAAAGAAAGAAAGAAAGAAAGAAAAAATGAACGTAAAAGGAATAAATAAATTTGTAGTAACGGAACGAAGAAAAAATTCTGAAAATTAAAATGGTGAAAGAGAGAAAGCACAAATGAAAGAAAACAGGAATGAATGAAAGAAAGAAAGAATCAAATGGGAAAGAGAGGAAAGAAAACGTGAATTAATTAGAAGTAATTAGAAACTAATGAGTAAATGAAAAACAGAAAGAGTAGCAGTGTGTAAAAAGCTCAAACGATGGTCTACAAATTATTTATTGTAGTGTTTGTAAAAAAAAAAGAAAATTATTTTCAAATATGTATAAAAATCTGAAAAATATGTCGTATTCGCTTCTGTTTTATTTTTTTTTTTACAAGTATTTTAATTAGACATTAACCCGTTGGAAACAGATTTTCTATTCCAGAATTCGCCTTGTCAAAAATATTGTCTAAATATATTTTATGTAATCGATATAAAATATTTGGATTACTTCTGATTTTTCTATTGTTTTCTGTTTAAACAAAACCTGCATTGCACTGCTTTCCAATATGAAAACTGATTATCTACAAAAATGCCTAATTCCCTTGTAATTTTTTTTTTAATTCCTGTTAAGAAATACTATATTCAACGTCCCCCAGAAAATATTTCTAAAATAACTTAAAGGATTTTTCTGAAATTTGTTATTCAGAGTACAATGGAAAAATTGACGTCTAAATTACGCAAAAATGAAAATAACACTTAAACATTTAACATATATTTGCTAAAATTACACAAAAGTATCTTGAAATACTAAAGAGAAAATTTATTCAATAAAATCACCATTAGTTTCAACCACGACCTTCAGACAACTTCGGAATCTCCTGCAACTCTTCTCGACGGTCTTCTGTTAGTTGGTTAATGCTATCATAATCTTTGCCTTCAGTTCATCTTTAGTCTTACAAGGAGTCTCTTGTTGGCTCCACACATAATAATCAGGGGGTTGCAGTCTGGTGAGTTAGGTGGCCAGATGTAAAGGGGTGATGTGAATACAGAAATTATATGACAACTATGACTGGGTTTTTCTGCTTGTGTGGCGTGGTGCAGAGTCCTGTTGCTAGACATAGGGTCTTCCAGCAGCCACCCTCTTAACCTAGAGCAGCACTTACCTCCCCAAGGCACTTGATGTATGACTCTGTGTCGAGTCTGAGTCCCTGTGGGAAGATGAATGGAGATATAATGTCGCCATCACTAGGGATCATTACAAACACCTTCGTAATCACCATTAGACTCATTCATCTCTTTCCAAATCCTCTGTACTGTCCTCAGATTGACACCCAAACACTCTGAAATGTTCGTATTGGAGCTTTCAGCGTACAGTATGTCGTTTCCAAATTTCTAGCGGAATGAATTCCGCGATGGTGCTCTTTTTCTTACAGACGCTGCCCAACTGACCCTACTATACTCGCCAGTCGACAATATGAAAAACAAACAACGGGCGTGCACGAATTTAAAAATCTAAATTGGTGACAATTTACCCATCACACCTTGATTATACAACGTCACCGGAATTTTTTTTTAAATAGCTTAAACAATTTTTGGGGGGAAATTTTATGTATTTATAAGTCTTTGTATTCCCCTTGTAACCTTTGAAATGGTATGAAATGTTTAAAAATGCTGCTAACTGGAAATACTTTCATCTTCTGCTGTTTATTTTTAAAATACTAAAGCGAAATAGGAAAATAAGTTACCGTATTTACTTTTGAATAATACGATAAATTTTGAACGATAGTTAAAGGAAAGATGGGGGATCCATATTATACACAAGTACATGTTTTCAGAAATTTTACTCAGCTTAAAAACCTCTTATTTAATGCAGCAAGATTTCAAAATAGATAATAAAACACAAGGTAGGCAGGTGTTAACAATTGGTTAGAAAAGGTTTTTGATATGTCGGCCATATTTGTTTTTCTCTTCATTTTTAATGTTGGCAATAAAATATTTTCTTCATACTTAATGAAAGACAATATTGTTTTATTTTCGTAGTTTATTAATATAAAGAAATGTAAGAAAGTCGTATCAAATAGAAAACTATGATAGATTAATTAACATCTTAAAATGTATTTACTTGGTCTATCTAGTTATCTCCCCCTGCCATCAGTTTTCAAACAGAAGTTAGAGGAAACATACAATCGCTTAACATTTGGATCATTTCTATTTTTTTTAATATTGTGAAAAAATAATTATTTTATTAGGAGAGAGTGGTGTCAGTTTAGAGTACACAATTAATTTCGCTCTGATCACTTTTGTGACAGTTTTCAAACAATTCATCTTTTTTTTGCCTTGCACTGTTCCCAATTTCTCTTTGATAATCCTGTGCCATTGCTGGATCCCCATATTACTACATAGAACAGTATCAATGAAAAGGACTATTTCTTTTTGTTATTCATTTTATTAGGGGAGAGTGGTGTCAGTGTAAATTCTAAGAGGCAGTGGGAGGAATGATATCACAGGAACATGTTACATTTTAACCTGGGTGTGAGAGGTGTGTCAACACTTCAGAATTCTTGCGACCCCTGTTGAATTGGCATTGTTTTGAACCTCTATCCAAGACCCAGACGAAGTCGATCCATCACTGCCAGAATATCGCACCGACGATGTACTCCAGACAATCGCTGACCATTCTGGCCCTGGACTTTGCATTCTGTAACACTTTTTGATCTTTCTTTCATGCCCGTTAATTTTTTTTTTTTTTTTTTTACAATTTATAACATTATGTTCTTATCACTGAATAATTTTAAAATATTTATTTTTTGAGATTATATTTTTGTAACACATGGACAGTTTTATATATCGAAAAGGTATAATATAATAAAGATTTATCTAAGATTGACAAAAATAACAAAACCTGAATCAGAAGATGACTTTTTGGAACATTTATTTATCTATTAGTATATTTTCTTGTGCCTCATATAAGAAGACAAAATGGGGGATCCATATTATACCAAAATACATGTTTTCAGAAATTTTACTCAGCTTAAAAACCTTATTTAAAACAGCAAGATTGAACAACAGATAATAAAACACAAGGTAGGCAGGTGTTAATAACAATTGCTTACAAAAAGTTTTTGATATATCGGTCATATTTATTTTTCTCTTCATTCTTAATGTTGGCAATAATTTTTTTCTTCATTCTTAATGAAAGCCAATATTGTTTTATTTTCGTAGTTTATTAATATTAGGTTGGTGCAAAAATAATTTCGTTTTCTAACATATGTTACTATGTGAGAAAACGAAATTATTTTTGCACCAACCTAATATATAGAAATGTATGGAAGTTATATCAAACAGAAAAGTATGATAGATTAATTAACATCTTAAAATGTATTTACTTGTTATGTCTAGTTATCTCTCCCTGCCATCAGTTTTCGGACAGAAATTACAAGAAACATACAATTTTGATATAGGAAGATAAGTTTTTCAACACTTCTTTATGTATTACCGTATTTTCTTGTGCGGCATAAGAGAAAATTAAAAAAAAAACTCTTATTTAACACAGCAAGACTACATACACTTAGCACAATAGATAATAAAACGCAAGGTAGGCAGGTGTTAATAACAGTTGTTTACAAAAGGTAATGTCGGCGATAATTGTTTCTCTCTTCATTCTTAATTTTTTTTTTTATTTTCATAGTTTATTAATATATAGAATTATAATAAAACCAGATCAAACAAAAAAAGTATGATAGATTAATTAACACATTAAAATGAATCACTCGATAGCCCTATTTTGTACCCTTCCCTAAAAATTCGAAAATAAGTTTTGAAACGGAAATTGAAAGAATTGATCGACTGATTTGTTTGTTGAACGGCATATCAACATTATTATGGGTCATTTAAATCCAATCCTAATAGTTAAGGGTCATTTAAGTCCAAAATCCAAAATATAATCTTCTTGGAAGCTTTGAAGTAAGCAAAATATGATATATGTTATTCTGCTTTCACAGTTGAATTCATGGTAGATGATACTCAGCTTTTGTGCATATAAATGTTTTTGTGGACATAATTACAAGAGGCGGTGGTATGTGTGTTTTATGTTGTAGTTTTGTTGAAATTATATTTTGGAATACAGTTTGATTTCTTTAAGAAATTATAGAATATTATATGGATTATTGTCATGAAATATTTTTTTTTCATTTTGGTTGTCTGCTAGGTTGATTGATTTTGTTTAGCGGCATATCAACATCTATGGATTATTTAATACTGAAATCTAAATATTTTATTCTTTCAGCTACAGATATTCAGTACAAAATTTTAAACTTCCAGGCTAAAGGTATGTTTAGATATATATTTTGTTGATCATAAAATTTATTGTTGGTCATTTTATTGTAAAGAAAATCAGTTGAATAATCCGAATAATGTAAATAATGCAAGTAATTATAATACCACATCACAGAGATCCAGTCATCTAAAGAAGACCGGAACGGACAACGGCAGAAACGTTGTGAATATGGTAATGAAGATGAGATTAACAGTCCGAATAAGGTAAATAATGCAAATAATTATAATACCTCATCTCAGAGACATAGAGGCAGTAACGTTGTGACTATGACAATGAAGATGAGGATAACAGTCTGAATATTGTAAATAATGAAAGTAAATACCACATCTCAGAGACATAGAGGCAGAAACATTGTGAATATGGCAATGAAGAGGAGGATAACAGTTCGATAATGTAAATAATTAAAGTAATTATAATACCTCATCTCAGAGACAGACGCAGAAACGTTGTGAATATGGCAATGAAGATGAGGATAACAGTTCGAATAATGTAAATAATGAAAGTAATAACAACTTCTCTATATAGACAGATGAAAACAAATCAATCGATCTCAGACAGATTTGATATTATTATTTTTGAAGACACTAACAGTACGATTACTGATAATATTATCAGGAATATTTTATTAGATGATATATTAACAATCATTTCTGACACATATTCTTTTCATCTTATTTCTAGTTGCCTTATTTTCCCGATTGCATGTGCTGGTAGCATCCATATACATGCAGTCTTTAAATTATTTTTAAATGAATAGTTGTTGTTTCGTAGGTCAACTTAAGCATAATTAAGCTCTTACCACCATTACTTCTAATGATATAATGACGGTTACATCTGCTTTCGGGTGATGCATGTTATGGCAAGTAATTAATTTCTTAGCTTGCAATTCATAATCTTAAAGAGATAAGTAATGGCTTACGGTCACATCATATTGAAACAACGGTTGGCGTATGATCACCTCGTCCTGGGTAACACGATAAACTACATCCAACAGCAAGCACTCTTAATTACCGTTCTTCCCATATACACCCTGAGCCGGGATGGTAACACCTGTTAGGGTCCCAGCTATGAGCAAATAGTTAACCCCCAAACGAAGGTCAAAAGACTACGTAAGTCTAAAACTAAGTTTTAATACATTAGTACCAGCAATATATTTTTGAAACAAAATATTACCAGCAATACATTTTTGGAAAAAAATATTACCAGCAATACATTTTTGAAACAAAATATGACTTGTTGACAATAAATAACCTATTCATGTTGATATGCTTTAAACCAAACCAAACCAAATGAAACGTGTGATCACATAATAAGCTAAGCAACCTCAAGCCGGGTCTGTACCAACATGGGTGACGGCTTGGGAATATGCAGGTGGTGTAAAGGATAATGGCTCGGAATTCCGAGTTCCAATTCCAGCTGGGTTCGTTATCTTTGCTTACGCGCAAGTACCCTTGCAGAAGGTATGAATCTACCTCTTCTCCCCCAAATATGGATTAATTAGTAAGATTTATATCACTAAAATATTATTATCCGTCAACAATGAAAAACATCTTACAACCTAAAATAGCTTTAAATAATCTGCAAAGGGTTGATAAGCCGTAAAATTCAACTAAGTCAAATCAGATTAAAACATTATTATTATTATTATTATTATTATTATTATTATTATTCAAGTTTCTTATTATTAATATGCAGTTTTGGTTAGAATGGAGTCCTTCCCTTGATTTTGAGCTACCATGAGATTGTGATGGATTTAAATGATGAATAGGATCCTCCTTAATAGGCGACTAATGCCGAATAGGACGAACTTGACTTATTCTTGTCAGGAATTTTGTAATATTCATGCCGCACATCCTCTCAGTTTCTATTTCAAGGTCTTTTTATTTAGACATTTTTTCTGTTGCTTTAAGGAGATTTTCATTTCATTGGGGACAGATGTCGGTTCTCTCTTTCTTAAGGTTTGGTTTAGCTAATTTTGTTTTGCGGCATATCAACTTCAGTGGGTTATTTAATGCCGGCAAGATTTTTAGGATAGATTCGTATGAATAGAATATGTATTCTTTCGTTTATTTAGGTTTGGTTTATTTTGTTTTACGGCATATCAACTTCAATGGGTTATTTAATGCGGGCAACATTTTTAGGATAGATTCGTATGAATAGAATATTTATTCTTTGGTTTAGATTGGTTTGGTTTACGCTGTTTTATGGCATATCAACTTCAATGGTTTATTTAATGCCGACAATATTTTTAGGATAGATTCGTATGAATAGAATATGTATTCTTTCGTTTAGATTGGTTTGGATTATTTTGTTTAACGGCATATCAACCTCAATGCTGACAAAATTTTTTATTGCTGGAATTATTTTTTATTTTTTTTTTTTTTGTCAAAAATCGGTTTCTGGTAATATTTTTTCCTTCAAAATTGTATTGCTGCTAATAGTTTTTGCAAAAACGTATTTCTGGTAATAGTTAACTATTTGCCCATAGCTGGGACACTAACAGGTGCTAACACCCCAGGTTAGGTGGACCTGGGAATACCAGCAATTAGAAGTAGTTCCACGCTCCTCCAAACCTCCTGATCAGAGACCTTGCTGCTGGACGTAGTTTATCGTCTTACCCAGGACGATTTTCTTAAGGTCAGCTGGTCTTAATTATTTTATCAATTATCGGGTCCCAGAAAATAGAAGATCCATTGCTTTCCGTTCGAGTTGATTTATGTTTTGTTGAATTTTATATGCATTCTTCTTTTCAATTCTGACCATCCAGTGACGAGATGGTCTAGCGGTTTCTATTGCGTATTTTGGAATGATGTTGGAATGATGTTGCCTTTCTTGTTTCCTTAATGATGAGGATGATGATGACGATCATCATCATCATCAAGCCATAGACTACTTTAGTCATCGAGGGCAGAAGAAATCACCTTTGCTCTTGCTCAAGATCCTTCTTTTGCCGAAGTCCAGTTAATATGGTGTGAATCATCCTCGGTCCGTACACTCGGTTTGGGTGTTGTAATTCAGAATTTTCCTTCTCGAGACCGGTTGCCAACCAAATCTGTCCTGCTATTCCATCCATAGACAAGAGGAGAAGGCCTCTAATACCCTTGCGAAAGGATATTAGCATGTAAGTGAATGTAATGAACCTGATTATAATTCGAACTATGCTCTCCGATTCCGCAACCCGGGCCCCTATCCATTACACCACCTCCTATTAGTTGATCTTAATACACTGGTCTTGACTTTATTCAACCGTTCTCTTAGATTCCCTGCACGCTCTTCTTAGCACTCCGTTTGTCTTAAGTGTGACGTCGTCCCCTGGTCGCAGCGCCAACCGTGACGTTCTATCCTAGTCTACCACGGCACCAACTGTGACGTCCCTAAACAGCACCAATTGTGACATCCTCGCCGCGGCGCCAGTCGTTCGCTCCTCGCTGCTCCGTTCGGGTGTCGCTGCTCCAAATGTGACGTTCTAACCTTTTGGTGATTCGGGTGGGAATCTGGTTAGATTTGATATCAGCCTCGTCGTTCCCAACTCGCTTCCAACGCCTGGTTACCAAGGTAACTGCACTGATCCCCCAGTCCGCCTACCCACGTTGTGAATTGATCTTAGGCAGACGATATCAAACAGTGGTTGAGGCCGTACTGCAAACCGAGTTCAACAGGGGTGATACCACACAAATATGCATAAAAGACAATAAAATGAAAACTCAAAAGTTCAAAGTATCAAAGAAAAAGGTAACAAACTTTATGTCTAGTTGTTCGATACATAGTACTGCATCTATCCACCGACCCGTTCTATGGATTGTGACACGTCGTTTTCCGCTAGGCAAGTTTTAACACTTCAAATTGTCTGCTCTCTAAGAAATTGGTGTTTCGGTGGGTCTTTGGACGAAAGTCAAAAGAAAAAACTTATTTCGGTGATCTGGATCTAAGTCGCTCCTCAAAATAATTGTTATTGGGTTGAAGAGGGGTCCGGAATGTGCGTGAATCTTGGTCAGCTATCTGCGAGACTTGCTTCAACTGGAGACTGACTCTGGGAACTGCTGGGACTCAACTCAACTCTGCTCGTTGTGGCTTCGTTTATATGGGCGCCGACTAAAACCGGGGTGAGTTTGTCGGCGCCGGAGGGTTCCTCGATAATTCTAAATACATATCCACCTCTCTGGTTAGGAATTCCCACCTTTTTCCATTTTTGGGAACCTTTCCTCACTCCCACCTTCTCATCATACTTCAGAGGGGCGTGAACTGCCCTCCCCACATCTTCGTAGCAACCTCTCTTACTCATCCTCCAGATGGGCTGCAACAGCCTCCCTCGTGCGTCACGTGATCACCACTCGACCAATGATGTCTCAGTCGGGCGTGGACGAATCCGCGGCTTTGTTTCAGGAAGAAAAAAAATATCTTGCTTAACTAAAAAAAAAATTATCTCTTCTCTTTCCCTTTTCTTCCTCTTAATCGCCGTTATCATTTCTCTGGCCGCGAACGGGACAATATGACAATGGCGGTCATAACTCTTGTTCTACACGTGGTTTACGTCAGGTATTTTATCGCTAATTATCAGAATGGGTGGTCTTCCTAACACGGTCTCAAAAAGAAACATCTCCAAAGTTTCAGTCAGTCTGTCGCCTCGAAGAAAGAAAAAAAAAACACTTCTAGGTTCCCATTCATTTTCCTTCGGTACATATTTCTGATAACATAATTTTATTATCGCAGGCCAAGGATGTTCCGTCGAAGGAAAATCGGTCAACGGACACTCGTAGGTGGTCCTTAATTTTTCATGTCTGTCCAAAGTCCCTTTAGTTGCCTGTTTTTCGTCACTTATCGAAATAACATTTTCATTTGAATTTTTTTTTCTTTGGCCAGCCGGTCTGTAGTTGATAATAAGATGTCTTCCCGTACCAATAGTTTGTTTTCATATCCTTAGATAACACAGCCGATGCCAAAACATATCTGATTCTTTCTTTCTTTCCCTTTCTTTTTACTCAGAATTTCCCTGTTATTGTAATGACACTCTTTCGCCATTTGTTACTTATCAAAATATCCTTTTTATCCATTGTCTCTTAGTCGTGTGTGTGTTCCCGCCTATCACCCTCGATTCGGTGCTTAGCCTCTCCTTTTCCTCTTTTCTGTCTTTTCCCTTTCTGCATCGTTAAATGGTGCCACATAAGCTTCATACTTTACAGTTAGAGGTTTCCTTTCACACTGATGTCTTCCGTTGCTCTTCAGTTTTCTCTTTTGGCACAGTTGGTCAATGTCTCGTTTCCCAGTATTTTAATTCCTAATATACCAAGTTCTTTTCTAACTTGGCTAATAACATTAATGATGTTTACTTCGCTTCTTACTTAGTCTCTAAGGATCGTAAAGAGACAATACTCTTTGGTGTTCAAGTATCTATCAAGACTTATGGGGATTGTTATGCATATCATCTCGATTTCTATAAGATCCCCCGCATCACCACCCGCCACCACCACTACCGGGCTTCCATCTGACGTTCTTACAAAGTAAAGCTTTTAACATGTTCTCGTGTGATGCCATTTTTTTGCAGCTGACAGGTATTGAACTCACAACTCTTTGAATCAAGTCACTGGACCCAACCAACGCTTTTGCTAATTTCCAGTGACTTGAAAGAGGGTAATCTTTCTGATTAATATCAAATAACATCACGGCCTTCTTATAATAGTAGACACAAACGTTTTGCTACTATTAAAAATCTTTGTATTTTTAACGTTACTATCGATATCTCTGCGCACCTCGGCATGGTGTAATGGTTCGCAAGCTTGTCTCGCTAGATCTGTTACGACTTTCGGCCTTGTGACACATCTGAGCTACGCGTAGAAAATTACTGCTATAGACATCTGTGGGTTATTAATATGTATATCTCTTGAGTGTTTCTGTATGCCGGGAGTAATACCAAAAATGTCCAAATAGTGTAACAGCATAATTGTCCACCCCACAAAATGTTTAAAATCTAAAAAAAAAAAAAAAAAAAAAAAAAAAAAAAAGACACTAAAATAATTCAGTTTCTATTTTCAGGTTTTCCGACAAAACGGTTAGTCATCTTTGTACCATTTGTCGTAAGAGTCACTGAAAAACCATTTATTCAGCAAGGAAGAGAAGAGGTTAAAATCACACTAATGTCTTTCGTTACTGTTCAGCATAGTTGGTGAGTGGCTCGTTTCGCAGCATTTTGATTCCTAATATATTACATTCGTTTCTAAATTGGCTGTCTAATAACACTGATGATTTTTTTTTCTTCGCTTCTTTCTTAGTCTCTAAGGATCGTAAAGAGAGAGCTCTCTTTGATGTTCAAATGTGGTTGTCATACATATCATCTCGATTTCTATATGAGCTCCCCGATACCAATTCCACCTGACGTTCTCACAAAGTAAAGCTTTTAATGTTTGTTCTAGCGCGCAGTCATTTTTTTTTTTTCAGTTGTCAGCAGTTTTCTTGTTTTGCGGTCTAATTCTTTTCGTTCTTCTATATTCCATTTTATTATGTTTCAGTTGTAAGTGACGAGTGAAACTGCAAATGGGTTGCTTATATATATTCTGTTGATGATATTCAACTCTGATTTAAGTAGCAGACGTATTCTCCTGTAGATCACATCGAATTGTCTCTTTCATCTTTGCGCATCGTCTTCCTCCTCCTTCTTCTTCTTCTTCTTCTTCTTCTTCTTCTTCTTCTTCTTATTATTATTATTATTATTATTATTATTATTATTATTTCCTTTTTCTGGTGTATACTCATTTCTTTCCGGGTCCTGACCAGAGACCTAAGATCAGAAATAACATCATGAGCAATTTTTAAAAAAATCATATTTTACCTAAATAAAGCCCTTCGTAAGGTGCGGTCTGTACTCATGAGAACATTTTATTTTTGTATTTCTTTAACGCATGGGCTACTAGGAATCTATTCAATGAGTCTCTTAGAATCTTTTCCAATCAACCCGAGGCCTCCAGCTACAACAAGAATTGTTAATGTTCTCATGTGCCACATTTTTTAGATTTCGATTTCAAAGTCCTTGTATTTTGATCGCTTTTTGAAGTTCTTCAAAGATATATTGCCGTCTGCAGGGACTGTCATATCAATAAGGAGGCAATTTTTTGTATGCGTTCTCTAATCACGATGTCTGGGCGATTAGCTTTGGATGTGTATTGTATAGTCGCATTACCAATTACTCCAATTACCCGACATTAAATTTAGCCTTGTGCCACATCCTACCTCGTGGGGAGACAGGAAAATACCGGGATATACTGTCTAAGTAGTCCAACACTAGCAGTGGTTTACCTACTTTATGTCGCTGGCGAGTATTGTATTTAGTTGATGTTATAAATATTACCATTTCATGCCCAACCTCTGTTTTGGTTATGTCTCATTCAGTAGCACTTTATAGGTTACAACATCATCAAATCAAAGGCCAATCATTATCTATCCTCCTTATCCTGATAATCACATTTTTGCTACATTTTTTAGATTTCGATTTTAAAGTCCTTGTATTTTGATCGCTTTTTGAAGTCTGCAGGGACTGTCATATCAATAAGGAGGCATTTTTTTTTTGTATGCGTTCTCTAATCACGATGTCTGGGCGATTAGCTTTGATTGTTCTATCTGTGTGTATTGTGCAGTCCCATAGAATGGTAACAGGTCCTATCTCCGTAACCGGGTCTGGATGGTGTTCATAGCAATTCCTTTCAGTTTCCTTTCCGTAAAAGTTTCATATTTCCCAATGTGGATATTGGCCCACTCTGTCATTTTATATTTAGTGGCTGTCAATACCGTGCAAACTGATACAAGATGATCAATTGTTTCTGGATATTTATCACAGAATCTGCATTTTGGGCTAACACAATATGTTAGTATGTGTGCTTGATAATTTCTAGTTAGCAATCATTGGTCCTGGGCAGCAAGAATAAAACCGTCGGTTTCAGCTTTTAACCCTGTACTATGTAACCACTGATGTGTACGGTGTTTGTCTACATCAGCTTGTTTGGTCAGAGTATTGGCCATGAAGCGGTTTATCTTGCTATTGTTTCTCTATCTGGTTGGTTGCATTTATCTTTTTATTATTATTATTATTATTATTATTATTATTATTGTTGTTGTTGTTGTTGTTGTTTCTATACTATTTGCTACCTATTACAATTATTTACCAAAATTTTCACCTGAGGTAAATTATTATTTAGAAGGTTTTTGTAAAAGTCCTTTCAAAGTATGAATCGTACTAATTAACCCTATCTTTTTTTTATTTCAGATAAAACACAATTCCTTGGGATTTTCTTCGTGTGTTCATGAGTATTTTTCTTAATTGTTCCTAGAACTCGTTCAACTACTGGAATCACGGTTGAATTTAAATCCAACATACTTCTAAATTTGTTTTCAATTTTTTGGCCTCATCAGGACGATAAATGGCATTTATATTTTTTGAAGTCTAGTCTAGTTATCTTGAATAATGTAATCAGTGGGTATGGAGAAGTCCCAAAGTCAAATAACACATTATTATTATTATTGTTGTTTTTGTTGTTGTTGTTTTTGTAGATGTGTTGTTGCTCTTGCGTGAACTGGACGCCAACAAATTGAGTTTGGGGTATAAATGTACGGAGCCCTGTATTCAGATCATGGTACCCAGTCTGCTATGGGTATACGAGATACATGCATCACAGCGAAATGTGCGTGGAATTGTGACAATTTTTTTTTTATAAAAACAGAAAACAAGATGGCATGTGGGTCCAGTTAAAATATATTCAGGTAAAATAAGTCAGCCTGCTCAAGACATGTCCGATTAAACGTGTTTTCACGCAGATGGTATTAAAGGTGTTTTCACGTAGATGTGGCTCCCAAATCGCATTCGAACTCACATCCTTCAAATAAAAAAAAACAAAAAAAAAACGAAAGCACTTAATGACTGCAGGTCATGATTCTCCCCACCTACCCCCGCCAATGAATAGAGCAGTCAGTTTTTTATGTACTTGCCACCTGTGGAAATCCATTCCGATTTCTTGCTTCCCAGATAACTACAATCTTCAAAAATTTAAATACAACGTCGATCGCCATCTTCTGTGTTCTCGAAGTCTTTTTTGACCCTTAATCAATCCTCCCCATTCTCAGTCTTCTAATACTCTTTCACCCTTTGTAAACGTCAGCATCCTAGCGGCACAGTCGCCTTGATTGGGGAGGGGGAACGATAAAAACAATATCCTCCGTGTTTGAAATAAAACAAACTAGTTCAAATCTGATAGCCTTTTCTCAAAAACTGCCACATTGTGTAACTGACTCCCACATAGATGCTTCCCTAAATACTTTAATCTTGAGCTCTCCTGTTATATACCGTAACTATGAAAACTAATGGGTATGCCCCAATCTTCGTAAATGCCAATATTTATCGATCCACCCACGAGGATAGAATGTGGCACAAGGTCGGTATAATGTAGGTATCTCCGAGCCCGTAGTCTCGGCCAAAAATATAGCCTTTTTGAACCTGCCTAGACGGTTTCAGGCCCTGTCAACCTCTCCGGACGAAACCTTGCCCTTCGGCAAAGCCTGGTCCGGGTTCCTCTCTGCTAATGCAGAGAGTTCGACAGATGCCGATTGTTATGAAATCTTCGTAAATGCCTTGGACACTATTATAAATGGGGTTAATATACTGTCTAAATAGTCCACCACTAGCAGTGGTTTACCTACTTCACGACGCTGGCGAGTATTGCATTTTGTTGATGTTATAAAGATTACCATTTCATGTCCAAACTCTGTTTTGGTTATTCCTCATTCAGTAACACTTTCTAGGTTACAAAAGAAAGAAAGAAAGAAAGAAATAAAGAAAGAAAGAAAGAAAGAAAGAAAGAAAGAAAGAAAGAAAGAATGTCTTATATACCGTACTTATGAACACTAATGGAAGCTTCTCTAAGTACTTTAATCTTTAGGTCTCCTGTTATATGCCGTACCTATGAACACTAATGGGTATGTCCCAATCGTCATAAATACGTTGAACACTATTGTAAGTAGGGTTAATATGTTGTCTAACGTGAGCTGTCAGCGTTAGAAGCTCTTGCCGTGTCGAACTGTACGTCTTTGGACAGAGAAGAACCTAGACGAGGCTATGCCGAAGGACAGAGTCTCGTCCGCGGAGGTAGACTGATACCCAATCCCGCGCATGCGGGGACTACGTGCAATTTTTGCCCGAGGCCACGGGCTCCGATTATCCCACATTAAATTTGGCCTTGTGCCACATCCTACCTCGTGAGGAACCAGGTAAATACCGTAATATTCTCTCTAAGTGTACCACTAGCAGTGGTTTACCTACTTCACGTCGCTGGCGAGTATTGTATTTAGTTGATGTTATAAAGATTACCATTTCATGTCCAAACTCTGTTTTGGTTATTCCTCATTCAGTAACACTTTCTAGGTAACAAAATCATCAAATCAAAGGTCAATCATTATCTATCCTCCTTATCCTGATAATCATATTTTTTTCTGCTAATTTCACATACTTCATCCGTCATTAGCATTTCAAATATAATCCTCTACCTTGAGTGGTTTACAAGACTTTTGTCAAGTAAAAGTTAGCAAAGAATATTATTTACTGGAGTAAAGGTGTACCTCTTTTTTATGTTCATTCAGTGAATGTACCCATAGGACAATATATGGGATTTTTTTAAGCATTTCACCCCAAGCAAGGCGGGGAGCCACTAGAACGCAAGGAGTTACAGAAAATTTAGAGCAAGATCAGATAGGAGTGATAGAAGAAAGGATGAGGAGAAGGGTGG
>OZ010606.1:76203810-76211310 GCA_963932145.1 Acanthosepion lycidas
TATATATATATTGATGTATGTTTCATTAAATAATATAGACAACTTTTGTCTATTTATTTTAAGAAAGTTCCTTTCATATTGTCTGATAAGCTTAATAACATTATCATTGAAAGACGAAAGGAAATCACCATATTGATACATGTTTAAATCCTACCTAAGCTTTCGGCTTACATAAGCCATTATCAAAGATGACAATTACTTTTCAATATATCAACCAATACACGGAACAATAATGATAGTCTGTTTTTGTTACATGAAAAATTTCAAAGCAACGACAGACTCATGTATACGAGACGTGGAAGCGAAAATCACGTCACTGCTCGTGAGTCCACACATGACCACGCGAGAGTGGAAGCGAGATGTATTAAGTATGGGAACCCGTTGGTATAAATCATTGGCTTCGGTTATCCATTATAGGCATTTAAGAATATTTGTGGAGATTTCGTAGATTATTTTGTTCAGGTTAGGTTTCAACTGTTTTATGTATATGGCAGTTTTTTTTTGTTTTTATTTTTAAGTATAGTTGCGTTTTCAACAAGGATTATCCGGAATAGTGTAGGCGTCCAGGCATCTTGTTTTTAAAAATGTTAGTTATCATTCAAATGTAGAGTCAAGCGTCGTGAAAGCGAGTTTATGGTGTGACCAACATAACTATTATTTAATCCATTGCAGACACAATCTCCCAAAGGGCACTTGAATTTGTAAACTATGTTGGTTTTTTTGCAAATCACAAACGGGAAGGGGCGGGGTATCATTGCGAAAAATTATGTAAGATATAGTGGATTTAGTGTAGTATATGATTAACATAATATGCACAATTTATATATATATATATATATATATATATATATATATATATATATATATATATATATATATATATAAGTAAAATAAGAAACAGAAAAAGTAGAGAATGATGAAAATAAAAATGGCAAAAGATAAAAAGAAAAACGATCAATGAATAGTAAACGAAGAAAAACGAAAAAGAATGAAAGTAAAATGAAAAGAAAGAAGTGAAGAAAAAAGACAAAAATTAAAAAAATAAAGAAAAGAAGAAACTAAGCAAGAAATGAAGAAGAAGAAGAAGAAGAAGAAATATGAAGGAAGAAGGAAAATCAGATATAAAGAAAAATAAAGGATATGAAAAAAAAAACAAAAGCGAAAGAAAAAAGAAAAGGAATACATGAAAGAAAGAAAGAAAAAATATGGCGGAAAGAAAAAAGTAAAATGGGAAAGAAAAAATGCAAAAATAGAAGAAAGAAATAACAATATAAAGGAAGAAGAGAAAAGTTGATGGGGGAAAGAGAGGGGAAACATAAATGAAGGAACGATGAATGTGAAGAAATAAAGAAAAACAATAGAAGAATGAAAATGTGAAAGAAGAAAGAAAAATGTGAGTGAAGAAAGGAAGAATGTGAAGAGAGAATGGAAGAACAAAAGAAAAATGTGAATGAAAAACGACATATGTGGAGGAAGAAAGAAAGAATGTGAAGAAGAAAAGGAGAAAAAAACGAAGAAATTGTGAGGGAACAAAAGAAAAATGTGAAGAAAGAAAGGGAAAACAATAGAAGAATGAAAATGGAAAGGAAGAACGAAAATTGTGAAGGAAGAAAAATCTGAAGGAAGAAAATAAAAACAAAGGAGAACGAAAATGTGAAGGAAGAACGAAAAATGTGAAGGAAGAGAGGAAGAATGTGAAGAAAGAAAGAAAAAAGAAAAACAAATAGTGAAGGAAGAACGACAAATATGAAAGAAGAAAAGCAGAATGGGACAAAAGAAAGGAAAAACAAATGGCGAACGAAAATGTGAAGAAAGAACGAAAAATGCGAAGGATGAGAGGAATAATTTGAAGAAAGAAAAGAAAAACAAACGAAGAACAAAAAATGTGAAGAAAGAAAGGAAGAATGTGAAGAAAGAAAAGAAAAACAAAAGACGAGCGAAAATATGACGGAAGAACGAAAAATGTGAAGGAAGACACGAAGAATGTGAAGAAAGAAAGAAAAACCAAAAGAACGAAAATGTGAAGGAAGTACGAAAAATGTGAAGGAAGAGATGAAGAATGTGAAGAAAGAAAGAAAAAACAAAAGAACAACAAAAATGAGAAGGAAGTAAGAAAAATGTGAAGGAAGAGAGGAAGAATGTGAAGAAAGAAAGGAAAAACAAAAGAAGAACGAAAATGTGAAGGAAGTGCGAAAAATGTGAAGGAAGAGAGGAAGAATGTGAAGAAAGAAAGGAAAAACAAAAGAAGGACGAAAATGTGAAGGAAGTACGAAAAATGTGAAGGAAGAGAGGAAGAATGTGAAGAAAGAAAGGAAAAACAAAAGAAGGACGAAAATGTGAAGGAAGAATGAGAAATATGAAAGAAGAAAGGAAGAATGTGACGAAAGAAAGGAAAAACAGATGAAGAAAGAAAATGTGAAGAAAGAACGAAAAATATGAAGGAAAAAAAGAAGGGAAGTAGGAAGATCATTGGACATGCGATGTTGATGTTCGAAAAGATTTTTAAAATAAAAAATAAAAAAAAGCTGCACGAGAAACAGATTGGTTTATCGCCAGAGATGTCCATTACTGTTGGTTAAAATTATTTTCCTTAATATGTGCGTGCGTAAGTATGTGCGTACATGCGTGTGAATGTTGGGGGGGGTGAGAGAACGGCATTATTCGTTTTCGTTTCAGTTTTTTTTAACAATTTTTTTTCCTCATTGTTTATGTCTGGGATTTGAACGACCTATCTTAAAAATCATATTCCCATTATTGCTGTCGGGCATATTAGTGGAGGGCGAAAAAGAAAGCGTATCTTTTTTGTCTCTTTCTCTATTTGTTCATCTTTCCCATTATGTTTTCATGAATAGACATGAAAATGTACACTTATTTAGACTGATATACGAATTATATATTCACAAACACACACACACACACACACACACACACACACACACACATATATATATATATATATATATATATATATATATATATGTACAGATGTATACAGGGTTGTATAAATTTATATATATTTCTTTGCATATATTTATGCATATGCATATATAAACAAATGTTTCTTACACTACACGGACATTTTAACTTTGTTTTCTTGACAAACTTATCTACTCTACTTTTAATATATATATATATATATATATATATATATATATATATATATATATATATATATATATATATATATATAAAAGTGAAAATAGAAATTTACACACGGTCTATCTCTGATATTGAGCACTTTAACCCATAAATATATCACATCTGAAGACTATATTTCTTCATATATATATATATATATATATATATATATATATATATATATATATATATATATATATATATATATATGTATATAATAAAAAGGCTTAAACACTAATATTCCATGGTCATAATTTATTCCATTGGAATCGTAAATACCATCCAATTCATCAGACCTACAAATTCAAAAAGAAAACAGAAAAAAACCTACTCCGGAAATAAAAATCGAAAAAAAAAAAAAAAAAAAAATATTATATTATATCCTTACTCTGTCCTGGACATTGAGTTCTACCTGGATTCTATCCTCTCGGAATTTTTTATTCAAAAAATATACATGTGTGTATATGCACCTGTGGATTTTGCATATATATATATATTTACCACTAATATTATCTATATATATATATATATATGGAGATATATATGGATATATTCATCTGTATATAAACACATTAATATATGGACGTAAGCACTCACAGAAATATATATATATATATATGTTTATCAATATATATATATATATATATATATATATATATATATATGAACTTGTTGAAATATTAGGTTGGTGCAAAAATAATGTCGTTTTTTGATGGTTTTTTTTGATTATCGTTCACCCATTTATCCAACTTTTTTGACTTCCCTCTTTGCTTTAAATGGTGAACGACTGTTGAATGGTCGACCTCGAGTTCAACAGCAACTTCTCGTGTGGTTTTGCGAGTATCGGCTTCAATTAAGGCTTTCAAATGTTCGTTATCAACCGCAGTCGGCCGGCCGCGACCGTCTTCATCTTCGAGGCTCTCGTCACCATTGCGAAATTTCCTGAACCACTGTTGTGCCACACGTTCGTTTGTGGTCCCTGGGCCAAACGCTTCATTGATATCACGAGCTGTCTCGGCAGCTTTTCGGCCTAGTTTGAACTGAAACAAGAAAATCGGTCGGATTTGAATTTTGTCCATGCTGTCGAAAAGCCTGCAAAATATGAATGAAGGGATTGAGAACGGTAACGAATAACACGATTAGATAGAGCGAAAAATGCGCTTCAAAATGATATATAACATGGCTATATATATCAATTGATTAATTCAGAAATCATATATAAAATTAACATGTGAGAAAACGATATTATTTTTGCACAAATCTAATATATATATATATATATATATATATATATATATATATATATATATATATATATATATATATATATATATATATATAAACTAGTTGAAATTTGAAGCCATCCCCAGAATTAGCATTGTATGAACTTGACAAAAGAATGAAAACAAATGAAAAAGATCTCTTAGGGTCATTGAAAAAAAAGAATGGAATCAATTATCAGACTTAAACTTTGAGAAAATGCAATAAATGCCAAAAATGTGTGCTGAAATAATCAAGGCTTAAGGAGGATATTTTGACGAGAGCAAAATTTAATTATGAAATGCGTTTTTGCTTTGTGCCAGAATAAAATTTCGAATAAAAATCAGGTCTCATTTTTTTTTTTTTTGACCATGTATAATATATCTCTCTTATTTAAAGTGCGAAACAAATATTTAGGGGCCAATTTAAAAAAACTTACCAAGAATGGCGTCAAAGTTTTGAACTCTAGTATACACAAACACATAATATATATATATATATATATATATATATATATATATATATATATATATATATATATATATATATATATATATACATATATATATATATATATAAACATGTGCATGCATGTGTATCTACATAAATATAAGTGTCTGTTCATGTTTATGGATTTGGCAGGTGCATATATATGCATACATAAAATAATGTATGTTGATAAATATATTGTAAGAACATTTTGCTTATTACATACGCATAAATAGAAACCTGTATACAAAAAGGTTTGTAAGGCACAAATATGAAAATTTAAAATAGTTTGCATCATTATACAGGGAATTCGCATTCACTAGTATGTATTATATGTCGTGTCATACACTCTTTGATTTGCAGCTGACTCCGCAACCGTTACCATGGGGAAGGAAGAATATATATATATATATATATATATATATATATAGAACAAAAAGGTCTGATGAATTGGATCGTATTTAAGATTCCAATGGAATAAATTATGACCATGGAATATTAGTGTTTAAGCCTTTTTATTATATCCTTACGCTGTCCTGAACATTGAGTTCGACCTGGATTCTATCCTCTCGGAATTTTTTATTCAAAAAATATACATGTGTGTATATGCACCTGTGTATTTTGAATATTTATGTGTATATTTACCACTAATATTATCTATATAAATATATATATGTATATATATATATATATATATATATATATATATATATATATTATTATTATTATTATTATTATTATTAATAGAAACTAACTAAATAAATATATATATATATATATATATATATATATATATATATATATATATATATATATATATTCATATATTCTAAACTCTGACATTTTATTTAGTATTTGCATATTTTTTTCTCAGTAGAAATTAAATAGGTCCACCTATCGTTTGATTTCCGCTCTCACCCGGTTTTACCCCCTGTTTCCTCTTTCGGACTTGATTTCGAGTTCATTCGAAAGTTCTTTTTCATTCTTTTTCACCCACCGTATCTCCTTGTGTCTTAGTGGCATTATTGGCTGAGATGAATTGATATATATATATATATATATATATATATATATATATATATATATATATATATATGTATGTATGTATGTATGTATATATGTATATTAGGTTGGTGCAAAAATAATATCGTTTTTTGACGTTAAAAAATACGTATATATATATATATATATATATATATATATGAAAAACATAGTTTAAAGGTGTGCTATATTTATGGGATAAAGTACTCAGTATCAGAGATAGAACGTATGTAAATATAAAAGTGAACATTGAAATCACCACTCAGAGTCGAGTCAGCAGGCTGTTTCATGCTAGACGCAATCGTGAGGCTGATATATATATATATATATATATATATATATATATATATATATATATATATATATATATATATATATATGGGGGGTGAACGCATCATAGCCGTATTTGACTTATACTGTGACAATGCTAGGCTAAGGATAGATAGATAGATAGATAGATAGATAGTTATTAGCAGGGTAGATATAGAAAGAATAATGGATAATTGCTGCCAGTTTAACATCTTAAGCGATCATCAGACCATGTGTTACTCTTCTATATGTAGGCTCAATATATATGCAACTGGGTGTGCTTATGAGATGTGGCGTTACTCTTTACTCCCTTTTGTTGTCAAAGAATATTACTATTGATTATAGCCCATTTATTATAGTTTTGGGTAATCGAATGTTGACAAATGAGTGATATTCAGTGTTGCTTTTATCATGTATGTCTAAAGTAAACAGATAGACAGGTAGATAGATAATGAACAGACTGAGGTAGATAGATAGATAGATAGATATATAGATAGATAGATAGATAGATAGATAGATAGTTGGATAATGAGAAAATGAGAGAGATAGGGACACTATTGTCATCCATGTCTAAACTAAACATATATATATATATAGGGATAAAGTGCTCAATATCAGATAGAGAGCGTGTGTAAATATAAAACAGTATATTGAAGTCAACAGTTAGAGGTGACAGGCTGTTCCATGCTAGTTTCTGTAGTTTAGTGCTATCAGCAAGCAGAAATATTTCTCCTCCCGATTATGGCCATTTCGGCCGAAACTAGTCGAGGAATCTAAATGGAATAATAATAAAAAAACGAAAGAATATTAATCTACAACCCAGTGTGTCTGAAGATTTTATTTTTTTTATTTTTTTATATTGTTCAAAAAAAAAAAATATATATATATATATATATATATATATATATATATATATATATATATATATGTACACTCTTAAGGTGTGCTATATTTATGGGATAAAGTGCTCAATATCAGATATAGAGCGTGTGTAAATATAAAAGTGTATATTGAAGTGAACACTTAGAGACGACAGTCTGATTAATACTTGACGCAATCTTTCGTGTTCTAACGATTGCGTCTAGCATGAAACAGCCTGTCACCTCTAAGTGTTGACTTCAATATACAGTTTTATATTTACACACGCTCTCTATCTGATATTGAGCACTTTATCCCATAAGTTTTGACTTCAATGTTCAGCGAGTCCTTGAGCGTGATGGCCTTGTTTAAATTATTGATCAGGCTAGGTAACACGCTTTCTCC
>OZ010606.1:76213810-76223810 GCA_963932145.1 Acanthosepion lycidas
AGAAATCTTCATTTTCGAAATCTAGAAATATAGATATATGAAAATAAAATGAATATTACATTTTAAAATAGCATCAGGAAAATATGGGTTTATGAAGGATGTGCAGTACTTTTTAACCTAGGACCTAGACAAACATATATTTTCACAACTTCTTTTCTCTTGTAGCTCATAGCAAAGTCTGTCTTTTTGCTGTCACCTCTAACCCAGTTCCACCATCCAAACACATCATGTAGGTGTCCCCCAGTCTCCCTCTCTCTTCTATTTGATATGTGTTTTGAGTATCAAATTCTCCAAGGCTTCATTTCTGATTTTGTGTCTAAGAAATTTCAACTGACTCTGTAGGATTCTGAATATAAGTTCCTGTTTCATATATATATATATATATATATATATATATATATATATATATACCTTAAAAATTCCTTTTTACTCACACGTTACTTACTCTCGTAATCCTTCCGCAGAATAACGTTTCTCATGTGCCAAGTTTTCTCTTTGTCTAGCATTGTCCTCTCTCTAGCGTTATCTATATCGTTTGGAGTAGTTCTAATGTCAGATAAAAAATTCATTGATTCCTTAGGAATTATATATATATACATATATATATATATATATATATATATATATATATATATATATATATATATAGTTTATGAAAAACTAGGTAATCCGTATGGGTAAACCTAAGGAGGATAAAATCCAGAGAGCTCAATGTAAATACAGAGCAAATAATTTAAATAAAAACAGACCACTTTAAGGTTCCATGTAAAATTATTTCACCACAGCCCTTTTAAAAGGACTGCGGATCATCGGGCTTTATTTCCAAATAAAAAATGAAGAAAAAATTTACACATTTTTGACGGGCCGTATTAAACATATGTAAATTAACGAAGTGAGGAGGTGAGTGGGGAGAGAGAGTGAAGACATGAGTGAGTTAGCAGATATTGACACTTAACGGAAGTTATATATTGAAAGTGAAGGGGTAGAGAAGAAAAAACTCATAGAGAGAAAAAGAGAGAACGAAGTTAAGAGAGAAGAGAAGAGAAGATGTCACTAATTTTCTTTGTAAAAAATGCTAGAAACAGACGTTGTTATTTTGCTTTACTTTGAAAGTGTTATTTTGGGGGTTCATAAAGATTATAATGTTTGATATAAATTTGAATGTCTCTAGACTCTACAAATAATTTAATTTGATGTTTGTTAGTGATTTAAATTTTCTTTAAAATTTTGGGGATTTTCCATGAAATAGTCGATTAGAAAAATATTCATAGAAAGTGCAAAATTTTATTTTAAAATATAAGTTTACTTCTAGTAATCTTTTTTTAAACTCTTAAAATAAAATTTTTATTATTCATTATTAAGTTGACATCTCTATACGTTTGAATTTTGTTCATGACTCGTGACTGTTTTCTAGATAGGTAATCTCTTTTACTTAAATTTTAGTTAAGTTAGTATAGGATAATATTTGAAGGTAATATTAAAGATCTTGCTCTGTCATATACTGTATGCACACCCATGCAAATATCATATTTCCACACGTTCCTTTAAGTATTTAATCACTCATACAGGTACCCATGTACCGAAATACACAGGTAACCTTATATATACTTCTAATTATTTTTTTAAATTGATAATTTAATTTAAATTGAAATACATTACACTTTAATAATCATTATTGATGATAAAATATTTAAATTGGAAAATTTTTTTGATATTTATGTAGATACATGAAGTAACTTTGCTATCGCGGTAGGATTTATTGAAAGCATATACTTAAATGTATTCGAGTCTTCCAAAGATTTCTAGTCTTTTGTGTTTTTCGCAAAGTTCTTGAAGACAGTTACAAAAGATGCAATTATTTGTATTATTGATAATGTTGTTTTTCATAATGTCGCGGCTGCTACTGAAGTGGGGTATTTCTTTAGTACACGTCTTTTATTTTATAGACGGTTTGTTTTGGGGGAAATTCCCAGGAGTCGATTCATATGTTATATTCTCTCTAATTATCTACGGACCAAAGTAGCGTTCACGAATCAATACCTTTTTCTTGGCGCGATATTCATTTTAATTTTATCCATCTGCCTTTTGTGTTATTATGTTTTCCATTTCTTATTTTGACGGAATTTTTACATTTTTATTAACATTTTTAGATGATTCTTCCACTGCGCAGAAATTCTTTCATATTTTTTGTTCAATATCATTCGTTTGGGGGCAGGTGTCAACAGCATTTATAAGATTATAATAATATGATTCGGCGAACATACCTCACCTGAGATGTCCCTGGATGCAGAGAGAAGGGGATCGATATTTATGCATACCTATATGAATATATATATATATATATATATATATATATATATATATATATATATATATATATGCTATGTCTGGTGTGTGCATATGCAAATGTATTTTATATATTTATGCACGAAATTTTACATAAGCATATAAAGATAATAATGTATATGCTGAAATATTTATAGAAATAATGAGGGATATAGAAATATTTGCATACACACACACACACGCACACACACACACACATATATATATATATATATATATATATATATATATATATATATATATATATATAATAACTGAATACTCTTTTACACCTGTCATATACGTATATACTTACACATATACACTAACATATATAATTTTGTTATGGCCCTAATTTAGGTTATACATGTAGTAAAATGCATTATAAATATTCGCATACATATATGCATAAACATGTACACACACACACACACATATATATATATATATATATATATATACATACATATTGCATATATGACTTAAACTCAGATTATATATATATATTCTGTTTATATACATATATACACACAGATTATGTATATATATATATATATATATATATATATATATGCACACACACACACACATATATATATATATGTGTGTGTGCGTGTGTGTGTGCGCGTGTGTGTGTGTGTGTGTGTGTGTGTATTTCGCACGCTTGTTTACGCAAAGTAAAAATGGCCACGGGGTATTTTCTGAAAAATACATTTTTGAACAAAACAAAGATATTTTTTCTTATCTTAATAATAAAATGCCCTTACGGAGAACAGACTACGCGAGCGAGCAGAAGAATGACAGCAGTGCCTATAATTAATGGCGCACTGGGAACTATCCAAAGGCGTCGACAAAAATGCAAAGTGTAGTACTACAAATAATAATTGAAAACGTCTGCAATTAACCGATCCTGACCTGGCATCTTGGCTTTAGTCACTTTCTCACCGACGTGACGTGTCTTCTCTCTCCCTCGTCTACAGATATTTTCATGGCAACTGCTCTGATGTGCTTTTTCCTTAGTGTCTCGACTGCATGAATTTAAACGTGCTACTACATTGAACAGTGAAAAGGGTCTTGTCCTCGCTAGACGCAACTGTCTTCTCTATTCTAACTATTCGTACTACTCACCTGTGGATACTATCTCGCGATTTCTTTCTTCCCTGACACCTATAATGCTACAAAAATTGAAATGCAACGTCAATCGCTGTCTTCCGTCTTCTTGAATCCTGTCTCTTTATTTCCGTCCCGGGGGTAAGAAGATAAACTACATCCACGTCCAGAATAAGACGATAAACTACGTCCAACATCAAGGCCTCCGATCATATGGTTTTGAAGTGCGTGGAATCACCTTTTATTTGTTAGTGTTCCCAGGCCCACACTGACCCGGAGTAGTAGCACCTGTTAGGGTCCCAGCTATGGTTAAATAGTTAACCACGAAACTGAGGTAAAAAGCATTATGAAAGTGTAAAAATAGGTTTTAATACCAGAAACACTTTGTAAAATTTATTACCAGAAATAAATTTTTGAAGAAAATTAACTATTACCAGAAATAGTTTTTGACAAAACAAAATATAACCAGTAAAAATAAAAGTCGACATTAAATAACCCATTGAGGTTGATATGCTGTAAAACAAAACAAACCAAATCGAATTGTCTCTTTATTGCCTTCTCCAAACTTCTCGTCACTGAAGTCTTCGCTTTCTCTTTTACTCCCTGTAACCCCACGCGTCCTACATTGGGGTGAAATGATTAAAAAAAAATAATATGTTATTATTATTATTATAATTTATTAGTAGTATTATTTGCGTATGTTATGTTTCCTGTAGAGACGGTTCCAAACTATGTTCCTTAGGCTCTATAGGAGAATTGTCATTTAATTGATAGCATTTTTTTTAGAGAGGAGATGGGCGTCGCCAAATTATCCACAAGCCCACTGAAAGGATTATGAATCAAGAGAACCAAAATATAACTATGCCGGATCGGTGGAGACCCGGATTAACAACGACCGCGCATCCCATTGATCTAGACCGTTGTGGAAAAGAGTTAGTGTGGCTTCTGCATTCGGATCCGCCCTACGACTACAAAAGTCAAGGGGATGATGATGATGATGATGATGATGATGATGATGATGATGACGACTTTTCTTAGTGTTATGGGGTCCACCCCTTTTTCATACAAGTCGATTCGACCAGTGTGTACTTGGACTGCTGCCGTTAAATACCCAGAGTCAGTCAGAGTAGACAGGGATTGAGGTAGAGATTGTGATTGAGTTGGAGGTAGAGTAATAGTGTGAGGTAACCGCTTGTAGAAGTCACAGTTACGAACACGTAGACTCTAGGGAAGTCCTACTTCGAGACTATATATATATATATATATATATATATATATATATATATATTATTATTATTATTATTATTATTGCTACTAACCGTGTTTCTGGATTTACTAACCGTATTACTAATTGTATTATTGTGTAAATACATTTATTTGTTATATTACATTCCTGCGTTTGTCATTCACTTGAGACCAAATTTCATGTCGGAATCCACAACAAATTAGCGACGAAGATTCGAACTCACGCAGAAAAGAAAAAATCAGCAAAAGAAAAATCTTTCCTCGTCGTCCAACAAGCAAATTGACACACACACACGAGAAGAAAAAACAACAAATTCGCGTCGAGCGATTCCAACTCACACGAGAAGAAGAAATAGAAAAATCCTCCCCTCGTCCACAACAAATTAGCGACAAACAGTTACGAGGAGTAGAAATACGTAAAATTGAGTTATCATGGAAGATTTTAAAATATTTTGGTAGAATTGATAAAACACCAAAATGATCAACAATTACAACTACAAGAAAGAATGGAAGAAAATGGCAAAAGCAATTAGAAAGACAAATAGAGCTCCAGGAATTAATATTGAAAGTAGCGAGCAACAAGCAATTAGATATTGAAAAAGAAGTAACTTTTTCGCAAGACGCAGTGTGGAATACCATAGACATTTTCAAATATTCTCTAGATGAGGAGAAAAATTTTGGAGATTAATTCAGAAGACATGAAGACATCTATAACATCGACTGTCAAAATTGGACAGAAGCAAAAAAGCTACGTCTATTGCTTAGAAAATTAGGAACTGAAGAATATGCAAAGTTCGTGGATTATATCTTACCAAAAAAGACGAACGAATTAGCATTTGACGAAGCAGTGACATGTCTTAAAGAACTATTCAGACCCAAAACATCACTCTTCCACAGGAGGTGGAAATGCCTTAACCTGGTAAAGGGCGATAATGAGGATTATTCCACGTTTGCCGCAATCGTAAATAAACATTGCGACGACTTCAAACGAGCGGAATTAACCCCGGATAATTTGAAATGTCTCATCTTTGTTCAAGGGTTAGTTTCTACAAAAGATAGCGAAATGCGCAGAAGAATGCTTTCAAAATTACAAAATGAACCGGGTCTAACATTACAGCAATTATCGGAAGATTGCCAGAGATGTGTAAGTATAAAGAAAGACGCAAAGGACATTGAGGTACCAGCTGTTTCTCATATACGTAATTTAAACAAAAGTCTACGTTCTTCACCCTCCCCGGAAAGAAAACTAAAATTTTACGACAATGAAAAAAGATTCTCACCCTCCCCGGAAAGAAAAAGAAAATTTTATAATGAGAGAAAAATTACAACATACAGGTCAAATTATAAGAGCCCCCACCCCATCAGCATGTTATCGATGTGGAGGACTACATTGGAACAAGGATTGACGCTTCAGATATGAAAACTGTCTTGAATGTGGAAAAAAAGGCCACAAGGAATCCCAATGTAGAAATAGAAAAGATACTAATAGAATAAGAGCTACAAGGATGAATAACGATGACAATACCAACATAAGGAAGTATGTGGAACTGGAAATATTAAATAAAAAGATTAAATTACAACTGGATTCGAGTTCCGACCTCACGATAATCAACTTACAGACATGGAAAAAACTCAACAGACCTACCATGTTAGACACACAATAAATTGCCAAGTCGGTTACAGGCAAACGAATAAAATTTGAGGGAGAAATAATCGTGAATGTTAAATTTCACGGCAAAACAAAAAAAAAACTTAAGATATATGTCATGAAAGATACTGAAAATCTAGTAGGTATCGACTGGATGCAGAAGTTCAGCGTTTGGGACCTATTATCAACTCTTTTTGCCAAAAGTTAGAGGTTGAACCATCAGATACTATAAAATTGAAGGAAGAATTATACAAGCAATTTCCTGAGGTATTTTCAAGCGGGTTGGGACGATGCAACAAATTTAAGGTCAAAATAGAATTAAAAGAAAACGTCCAACCAATTTTTAAAACGAAACGAAATGTACCGTTCGCTACTATAGAAAAAATAGACAAAGAATTGGAGAGACTTGAACAAACTGGGATTCTATCAAAAACAGAGTTTAGCGAGAGGGCAGCACCGGTGGTTTATGTGAAAAATATGTCAGGAGAAATTCGCGTATGCACAGATTTTTCGACGGGACTCAACAAGGCAATAAAAGAACATCATTACCCACTACCGAGCCCAGAGGAGATATTTACAAAGCTCAACGGCGGTAAGATATTTTCAAAAATAGATCTAAGTGAGGCTAATCGACAAATCCCAATACAAGAAGATAGTACGAAAATCCTTTGCATTAATACACACAAAGGGTTGTACAAATTCAACAGACTACCATTCGGAGTAAAAGTTGCACCAGCAATTTTTCAGCAAACGATGGACACTATGTTCATGGGCCAGAATTTCGCGACCGCTTATCTGGATGATATTCTAATTAAAAGCGACAATATTGAAGAGCACACATCACACATAAAAGAAGTTGTCAGAAGACTTCGGGTTCAAAGTAAAAGGAGAAAAGTGTGATTTTTTCCTAAATGAAATTAAATATTTAGGTCAGTTATTAAATGAAAATGGCAGGAAACCGGACCCAGAGAGGGCATCGGCAATTAAAATTATGCCGGAACCAAAAACGTTGCAGAACTACAAAGTTTCCTGGGCCTAGCGAACTATATGGCGAATTTATTGATAATATGCATAAACTGAGGGCTCCATTAAAAGAGCTACTAAAAAAGGAAAAGAATTGGACAGAGGACTGTAAAAAAAGCATTTAAGGAAATAATACAAAAATTAACTTCGGAGTTAGCATTGTCACATTTTAATCCCGAACTCGAAATCATTATTGCAAGTGACGCGAGCTCACATGGGGTAGGTGCGTGTATTTTACACAAGATGCGGAACGGTACAAACAAACCCGTTGCACACGCATCGAGATCATTATTACCGGCGGAGAGAAACTATTCACAGAACGAAAAGGAGGCATTGGGAATAATTTTTGCAGTAACTCGTTTTCACAGATATATTTATGGGAGAGAGTTCGCACTTCAAATAGATCACAAACCACTTCTTACGATTTTCGGTTAAAAAAAAAGGTCTACCAGTCTATACAGCGAACAGACTTTTAAGATGGGGAACTGTGTCACTAAACTACAATTTTAAACTGGAGTTCTTACCATCAAAGAAAATAGGACACGCTGACGGACTATCGTGATTAATACCTGCGAAAAGCGAACCGTTAGAAGATTCGGTAATTGCGGCATTACAAGCTGAAGATGAAATCAGTAAGGTATTATGCAAAACAATAAAGGAACTACCTGTAATGCTGCTAGAAAGAAGACGAGAAGCAGAAAGAGACGAGTTTATTCAGGAGACCAAGAAAAAAATAGAAGAGAAAGTGAGGAATTTAGCAGACAGTTTCTCAATCTGTGACAACATATTATTGTATAACGAGAGAGTAGCAATACTGAAGTCACTACGAAGAAGGATCTTAAAAGATTTTCACTTAGGACATCCCGGAAAAAACCGGATGAAATCACTTATGAGAAGTTTTGTCTACTGACCGAATATGGGTGATGATCACGCAAATGGTGGAAAGTTGCAAAGGTTGTGCTGCTGCGGCGAAGGCACCACCCTCTATACAAAGGCCATGGCCTAAAGTCGACAGACCGTGTTCCAGTATTCACGTGGATTACGCAGGACCCATTGAAGGTTACTATTATTTAATAACAGTAGATAGTTTCAGTAAATGGCCAGAGGTTGCCAGATTTAAACACCCGACGACAGAAAACACCATAAACTGTTTACACGAACTATTCGCGAGATTTGGCGTCGCGGATTGTTTGGTCAGCGATAACGGCACACAGTTTACCGCCAGTGACTTCAAAGATTTTTGTGAGACATATCAAGTAAAACATATCAACGGGTTCATTTTAGGATGTTTAGAAACAATATGGCTTATTGGGAGCCTGGCAGAGTAATCAATAGATTAGGAAATTTAATGTACACAATAAAAGGCGAGACGTTTTCACATAGAAGACATATCGACCAATTACAAAAATGACGGGTTGAGGAGCCAAGCTCGTAAACCGCAGAAAACGACGATTCTATGGATACAATCTTCGAAGCGTTTGAGATCCAAAGACCACAGGAAGAAACAGAAATGAAAAGGTCAAACAGAAAGAGAAAATTGGTCGAACCCCTGATTATCAACCATATGAGACAAAAATACTAACTCCCACACAAAAGGGATCTAAGGAGTGGGGGGTTATGGGGTCCACCCCTTTTTCATACAAGTCGACTCGACCAGTGTATACTTGGACTGCTGCCGTTAAATACCCAAAGTCAGTCAGAGTAGACAGGGATTGAGGTAGAGATTGTGATTGAGTTGGAGGTAGAGTAATAGCGTGAGGTAACCGCATGTAGAAGTCACAGTTACGAACACGTAGACTCTAGGGAAGTCCTACTTCGAGACTATATATATATATATATATATATATATATATATATATATATATATATATTATTATTATTATTATTATTATTATTGCTACTAACCGTGTTTCTGGATTTATTAACCGTATTACTAATTGTATTATTGTGTAAATACATTTATTTGTTATATTACATTCCTGCGTTTGTCATTCATTGGAGACCGAATTTCATCTCGGAATCCACAACACTACTATATTGGATGTTTCTAGCAGGACGATTTTCTGGGCAACTTTTATGTTGTTGTTACGTGGGACACTCCTAGTAAAATTATCCATTCATTTTCTGACGAGGCCCAAAACCCCGATTACTGTTGTTGCAGTCTCAGTCTTCATTCCTCACATTCTGTTAATCTCAATCTCCACATCCTCAGATGCCAACTGCTATGTCAATAAGCATACACTTACTGAATTTCTAGTCTTTTATGTTCCCAGGTCTGTTGGGTTTTATTTCCCTGTCAATTTTAATTGGTATGTCCCAGAGGATAGTTACATCGTTATTTTGGATAATTGTGACTGGTTGGTAACCATACCATCTCTCAATGGTTTCGATTTTGTGCTTCTTGCATATCTTACAGTGCACATATGCTGCCACCTTGTTATGTCTGAGGGTAATCATTTTTTACCAGTTCCGGACATCCTGAGATAATATGGTCGAGATTCTCATCATATTTCTCGCAGATCCGGCATTTTGGGTTAGTTATTATTATTATTATTATTATTATTATTATTATTATTATTATTATTACTACTACTACTATTACCGTATTTTCCTGCCTACAAGAGGCTTCGGCTTGGAAGACGCATCTAA
>OZ010606.1:76231310-76251310 GCA_963932145.1 Acanthosepion lycidas
CATTGGATAAAGGCTTTGGTTAGATCCAGTGACAGGAGCCAAAGAGTGTGAGTTCAATACCCGGTTAAGGCAGTGGAGAAATTTCAGAGGGAAATTAACAGGAGATAACTGATAACTGACATTCATTAAACATGGCACGTTGAACTAAAACAGTTTACCCCAGTTGACGAAATAAAGGGTTCAGTTCGACATTACAACCACCTGAAGAAGGCCAAAGCGTACAACGGCCGAAACGTTGTAATAAATATGGCGACAAAGATGAGGACAATAATGTATATATACATACATACATAGACTTGTGACTGACGACGAAAAATGCAACGTCAGTCTGTCTCCTTGACTCATATTCTTTCTATTGTCCTTTCTGCTTAGTAACGTTTTCTCAGTTTCATTAACTGTCATTAAGCTCTTACGTCTTAGTGGCCTTATTACCTTTCCTTAAGAGATTTTTCGTTTGTTTATGTTTTATTCTTTTTAATGAAGAATAGGCATTTCTTTTTGACTGACCGTTTTAAATATGCGGGATGCTGAAATTAATTTGATTTGTAATCTCTTTTGCTTAGTTTGGCCGGAGAAAATTTCATTACCGCCACATAGATAGCAAGATTTGATTTTGTCAAGGAAGGTAAAAGGTTAAACTTTGTAAGCATTTATGCTCAATGGTGTAAGGAGCTTAAACCGCATGATAATTTCTCAGCTACTGTACCTCACAATTGATGGCCTCAAGTCTACCTGCCTAATCACAGAGCTAGTACCCAGTATCAATTCGCACATGAGCTAGTAATATCGATGAGACATTTTTCTCATATCTGTTACTGAAGTATGTATCTCAATTTACGCTAGTGTACGGTTCTACGCCCATAACCTTTCCTTTGTGTATCATATGACTAATACGATATAGCATTTTTCATATCTGTTAGAGTTTCTTACAAAAACAATACGTTTGTCTATCGGTTCAGCTGGCTGTCAATATACGTGTGCGCATGCGCGCGTGTGCACTTCCGATTTGCCTATCTTCACCTTCGCACACTCAATTCTCCATTAAGTATCTTAGTGACGAGATATTGGGTTGGTGCAAAAATAATGACGTAATAATGTCGTTTTTTGACGTTAAAAAATACGTCAAAAAACGACATTATTACGTCATTATTTTTGCACCAACATAATATTATTAACATTATCTGGGAATAAGGCAATCTGCAGGGTATAATAGGTTCATGCCTACTTTAAGCGTATTAAGGATAAGTATATACATAGACAGACTCATAGAAACTGTTACAGCGATTCTGCAATTGGATCTCACGAATCCCTACCCAATCTCTCTCTTTCTTTTTCTCTCTCACCATATATATATATATATATATATATATATATATATATATATATATATATGGTGTGTGTATTTAGGCAACATTTATTAAAAAATTAAATATTGATCAATATTAAAAAATATGAATCAATATTGTGAATTTCTTTCTTCGTTCAACGATATTGTTATTAAGCTTATTAAACGTTATGAAAATAATTTACATAAAATAGACAACACTTGTCTATATTATTTAATGAAACATGTATGAATATATATATATATATAATAGGTTAGTTCATAAAACGAGGACAAACGAAAGGGTACCAATATAACTAAGTATTAACCAGATGACAGAAATGAGGCACAGAAAGTAAAGTTTTAATTTCGGAATTTTCGGACACACCTGTGTCCTTCATCAGCGAACCGAAGAATAAACAAAAAAATTACTCACCGACAGCTGTTTTTGTAGCCAGTGCATTTTTTCTGGTGGAGATCAAATTATTAGCAAAAGAACCCGATCTCTGTCTGATTCCCCGATGTGCAAAATATTTTATGAATATAAAATGAAATTTTAAATTTAGGTCGGTGTAAAGCATTAGGCAGTTCTATTATTACTAGTGTGGGATTAAGATTGTTATAGGTTGGGGAGGTAGGAAAGACGTCTATATATATATATATATATATATATATATATATATATATATATATAATTATTTATTTAAAAATATGATTCCAACTCGCTACATAAGAGGTCTCATGTTTCAAAACAAGAGCCGAAAACTTCAAAATAATATTTGAATTAACTTGAGTTAAAGTAGGCTCTGTTCCATCTTCAAGCGAAATTTTTTTTTGGAATAACTTATTTCTGAAATTTGCGAGTTTTAATAGTATATTCAGAATTGAAATCAAAATTTCCATGGTAAGATCAAGGGCGGATTGTTTAGAATAGGCAGGGGTGGGGTGTTAATAATTTGTATATATATATATATATCAGTTCATTCCATAAGTTCTGTCCGAATTTTAACTTTTTGTTAAAATGAACGAAATTTAAAGAGTATTTTATGATGTCTAATGGAGCTGAACATTATTTTTATGTTTAGATGCATTTAAACTGATCAAATTTTATTTCAGAGAACAATAAAATTAAATTTTGTTTGATTAAAACCCTGCTAACATGGAAGTACCCAAGAATCATTTGAAGCACATAATGCTTTATGAGTTCAAGAAAGGAAACTCAGCAGACGAAGCGGCTAGAAACATTCACTCAGTTTATGGAGAGGAATGTGTGAGTGAAAAAAACTTGCAGAAGATTGTTTGCAAAATTCAAAGGTGGAGACTTCACCCTTGAAGATGAAGATCGAACCGGACGTCCAGTTGAATTTGATGAAAAGCTTCTTGAAGCAGCTCTTGAAGAAAACCCTGCTTTATCAGTTGAGGCAGTGGTTCTCAGTTCAAACCATACAACTGTTCATCGTCATTTTCAACAACTTGGAAAAGTTCGTAAACTTGGAAAATGGGTACCTCATGAATTGTCTGAAAACAACCTCAAATCCCGAGTTGACATCTACTCTTCTCTCCATTCTGGCCAACTTGTTTCACCTTTTTTGGATAGACTTGTGACTGGCGACGAAAAATGGATCGTTTACCAAAATGTTAAGCGTCGTAGACAGTGGCTTGGTAAAGGGGTAGGTTCCCAGCCACAGCCAAGAAGGGAACTTATAGGCAAAAGGCTCTTCTTTCAATCTGGTGGGATCGCCAAGGAATAATCCACTTTGAATTCTTACCACTTAATGCAACAATTAATGCTCAAATATACTGTCAGCAATTAGAGCCTTTTAACCAAACTTTGAGGAAAAAAAGACCAGCTCTAGTGAATCGAAAAGGGGTGATGTTTCATCAGGACAATGCGTGACCCCACACAGCAAGAATCACGTCAAAACAGATCGAAGAACTTGGTTGGAAGAAAATTCCTCATCCACTTTATTCTCTCGATATTGCTCCTTCCGTCTACCATTTGTTACCTAGCTTACAGAATAATTTGGAAGAAACAGCTTTTGTAACACAGGAAGAGGTTAAAACTGACATTTGTGAGTTCTTCGAATCAAAGCCAAAATAATTTTATAGTAATGGAATTAGTAAGCTTGTTAATAGATGGAAGGAAGTCATAGATAATCTGGGAAAATACATTGTTGATTGAATCTGTAATTGAATGTAACATTTGGTCACTTGTTTTCTTTATTCAAAATTCGAACTGAACTTATGGGATGACCTGATATATATATATATATATATATATATATATATATATATATATATATATATATATATAATTTATTCGAAAATCACTACAAAAATAGCCATTTTGTTTCAGCACATCTGCTGATTTGTCAAGTGATGGTGTTGAATGTAGAATAAAGAGATTTAACACGTTCGACGATTTGAACAAATATATATTTTTGTAATGATTTATAACATATTAATGTTATAATTTTCGAATAAATAATATTTTCTCTCCTCTGTATTGAGCACTGTTTTAAGAATAGTATTATCCGTATACATCAATCCTATACTTGGGTATATATATATATATTAGGTTGGTGCAAAAATAATGACGTAATAATGTCGTTTTTGACGTTAAAAAATACGTCAAAAAACGACATTATTACGTCATCATTTTTGCACCAACCTAATATATATATATATATATATATATATATATATATATATATATATATTTGATAACACAATAATACACACAGTAAAAAGAAACTTTTTATTGGATATTGGAGGTCATCTATATTAAAACGAAGCAAAGCACACTCAAAAAAAATTACATTTAAAACTAGTGACAACCCTTTACATTGCATCTAGTCATTTGATCTGTTATAATATTTCGGTCTATCGCGTGGTATTACGTCATAGAACCGCAACTTAAACTTATGATCTGCGTCTGCTATTCAGCGACCGTTATCGTCGCATAGCAAATTTCTACCTGAAATTAAAATATCATCTTTGACGTTGGATATCTTTGTTTCATATCCATATAACCACTCTGGGGATCACTCATGTGAGCGGAAAGCTTAGGACCAACTTAATAAGAAAATATCCAAATGTTGGACAATTTTTGTCTTTATTTTCACCAGAAATTAAAATAAATATTCGGACATTGGAACAGATCATGATCAGACATAACAGATATTCATTGTCTGTTATATTTAATGATATATGTTTATATACATATATATATATATATATATATATATGTGTGTGTGTGTGTGTGTGTGTGTGTGTGTGTGTGTAGCTACACTCGTCTCGAAAAACCTTCAGTTTCTTGATTTGCTAATGGTCAAATCAATCTCCAATGAAAAAAAGGTTTTAAAAAAAGAAAGAGCTATGAACATGAACGTCTGTCGAAAATAATCGTACAGTATACAGGTCCAAATCCCAAAGAAAAAAAAACCCGATACGAGTAATCAACTAATTAGTTGATTACTCGTATCGGGTTTTTTTCATAGAGAATTGTGGTTTAAAAACATTAAAATCGACCTAGCTAACCGAAACGATCCTGTATGGCTCAATCAGCAAACACACCTCAAGCTATATGACGGTTCCGTATAGGATACAGGTTCGATTACTATGAATATTTCTCGGAGATTCAGGCCGGTAAATGTTGTTAATACTGTTTATTATAAACATAGCATTTTCTTTAATATTTGTATCTATAAAAAGAAGAGATAAACATAAAAAATGTCTTTATATATATATATATATATATATATATATATATATATATATATATATATATATATATATATATATAGAGAGAGAGAGAGAGAGAGATCACATCATATCTGTCTATGGTCACTTCGAGGGGTGTCTCGCTAGATAATTTAAGACTGAGTAGTGATTTCGATTTCCATTGTGTGGTACATTCTTTCAGCCGTGTACAACATCTAAACGATGCTTATAAAAATCCACATATTCCAATTGTAACACATCCGTATGATCACTGAACGTCGAGCATGGTCAATACCTAGATGGGTGACCGCTTGGAAATAGCATTTGCTGTAAAGATTGATGTGCGGGTGGTGCAATAGATAAGGGCTCGGAATTGGAAATCAGAGAGCCGAGATCTAATTCTTGTCGGGTCCATTATATTCTAATAATATTAGGAAAAGTATAAATCCACTTTATCTCCCTCCATCTATGGAAAAAATATTAAGTTTTGCATCAGTAAAATTATTATTATCACCCCTAAATTTATTACAATCTAAAAATATTCTCTTGATTCAAATAGCCTACCAAATGTTAATAAGCCGTAAAAAACAAAAACTAATCTATCAGTATTGGTCTATATATATTAAGATATTTTTATGTTTACACATTCTTTTTATAGATACAAATATTTAAGTATTAGGTTGGTGCAAAAATAATGACGTAATAATTTCGTTTTTTGACGTTAAAAACACGTCAAAAAACTACATTATTACGTCATTATTTTTGCACCAACCTAATAAAGGATCAGTGTATAATAAACAATATTAACCCGCCTGAATATCCGAGAAATCTTCATAGAAATTATTCGCTTTTTGACAGGAATCGAACCTGTATCCTATAGGGAAGCGTCATATATCCTGATGTGGCTTTAACCGATTTGGCCACAGAGGATCATTCGGTTAGCAAGATCGATTTTACTGTCTTTAAACTACAATCTTATCCAAATGTAAACAAATGACGTCACACATTATGAAGGATGAATATTTTCTATGAAAATTTCTCGGACATTCAAGTTGGTAAATGTTGTTAATACTGTTTATTATAAACAGAGCATTTACTTATATATTTCTATAAAAAGAATATATAAACATATATTTCTATGAAAAGAATATATAAACATAAAAATGTCTTAAAATAATTGTCATTCTTTGTCTATTTCATATATATATATATATATATATATATATATATATATATATATATATACATATATATATATGATAAAAACAATATATATATATATATATATATATATATATATATATATATGATAAAAATATAGTTTTAAGGTATGCTGTATTTAACGGTTGAAGTGCTCGATATCAGGAATAGAGTTTATGTAAATATATAAGTGGAACATGCCTTAAAACTATCTATCTATTTGAAAATCTATAAAATAACAAAATAAAAAATAACACGCACGTCCACACAACGCTACATAAGAGTTCTCATGTTTCAAAACAAGAGCCGAAAACCTCACTATAATTATTTGAATTAAATTGAAATTAAAGTACCAAGCTCTGTTCCATCTTCAAACGAAATATTTTTTGAATAACTAATTCCTGAAATTTACGCGTTTTATAAGCATATTCATTATTAAAATTAAAATTACTATGGTAACGGCTAGAGCAATTATTTAAAGAAAAAGGGCGTAAGGATTAATAATTTATATCAATATCTCAGTTACATCCAAAGACGTCAAGTCAATGTAAGGTTGGGGTGTCTAAATTTAAAGCGGATGATGACATCGTCTAGTCTGGTTAAGTGTCTATGGAGATTTATTTATTTTTTTATTTTATTTTTTATTTTATTCTGAAAGGGTTTTGTGTATATAAAAAAACTGTCATAATTCGCTAACATTTGTTTTTTTGACAACTTCATAAAAGGTTATCTTTTTCTTTATCTTTTTATTGGATAGGGTATTTAAACTATTTATTTACACTATGGAGTTTAAAATTTGTATTTATTATTTTATTGACTGTTTGTTTTTATGCTAATTATTCAATGCGAAAATTTGATGATGTCGACAAGAAACCGTTAACTCATGTCTATTGTTTAATAAATTTTTATTATTTAGAAACTTAATAATGTGTAGTTTTTCATGTAGGCATAAAGGGCATGGGTCATCCCAAGTTTTACAAGTTCTAGTTTTGTTTATAATTTTCCATTTTACTTTTGGTATTTTATTCATTTCCTTCGAATGCCAAAAATATTTATATAGAGATGTCTGATTTCTTTTATTTATATTGTTGAAAGAGCACTTATGCTGCCTCCATCTGGTTTTAAATTCATTCTTCGTGGACCCAATGTATATCATATTCGTATTAGGACACTCAATGGATGAGATAGTACAATGGTATACCACAGATTTTACGCAGCATTTATTTTTCAATGCGCAGTCTTCTGGGTTACTACAATCACATAATTTTTCACTATTTTTGTCTAATTTAAGTGTAGGTTTTTTTATTAATACTATTCTGTCATGGGGATTTATTCAGGATTTTATTATTGTGTTTTTTTATTATATTTTCTAGATTTTCAGTGCAACTGTAACTTAATTTTAGGGTGTTTTTATCAAATATTTTACTAAGTCTACTATTAGTAGGAAAGTGTTTTTCAATTAAAGCTAGGAATTTCTGTCCTAGCTTAATACTAACCATTTTGTCGAACGGAGGGGTATACCAAATGATTTTTCTTTTCCTGTTTTTCAATATATATATATATATATATATATATATATATATATATATATATGTATATAAAGACATGTCTCATTAAATAATTTAGAAAAGTTTTGGCTACTTATTCTTAATAGGATCCTATCGTAATTACGAACAAATTTCTTCTTAAAGGAAGAAAGAAAATTACCATGTTGACGCATATTCATTTTATTCCGAGCTGTTGTTTTTTCTTAGACGAAATTATTGTGTTTGTCATTTTTCTAAGAAAAATTGTTGTGTTCATCTGTAAATTAAATTTTACGTGTGAAGTGGAAAACGCTAAGGTTATGGACTGTACTATTTTTAAATTATATTATATTAAATTTTATTATGTAGACACACGTGCAAACGTCAAGAGACGTAACTAAGTTACTGAAATGTCTAAATATTTTTTTTAAAAAAAGATAAGTTTATTTAAAACTATTAGTTAAAACCAAGATATTTTAAACTATCTACTATAAACATTTTACAAAATATTTGTGCAGTATTCATTATTAATTTTATTAAGGGTTGGTTCAATTTTCAATGCAGATAGCTTCAAGAATTTTTAGTTTATCATGAAAAAGTATAGATGTATTTTCAACAAGAAATAATAACTTAGAAATAACATTCATATATTTTATTTAGTAGAGTTGTAGAGTCAGCAGTTCCACTAGAAATAATCTTTATTTTTTAAATTCTTTTTTCATATTACTATAGATTATCACATTTCCAAATTAAATTTTAGTAAAATTAAGAATATGCTTTTGTAGTTTTTTTTTTTAAATTGATAATTCTAAGAATGCGAAAACGCGATAAGCGTATAAATGGTCACTTCTGATAATTTAAGATTCATTTTCCATAGATTACTTTAATTTAATCACCGCAGATTACAATCGTACTATCGATGAAGGACGCCACATTAAGATAGTTCAAAACATTTTTTTTTTTTTTTTAGTTTTAAGAATTAACATGGTATAAGCATATTTTGTTTTCGTTTCCATGGGGAATTTCAATATACGGGGTGTCCATAAAGTTCATGTGCACTTTAGAAAATTTTTTAATTTTATTTGTATTTGCGATAGAAATAATCTGTAAAAAATGTTATAAAGTTTAATGTACCTAGTTTTAAGTATAACTAAAATAACTAATGTGATTTCAGGCATTACTGTAAATCAGTTGGCAAATGTTTTCCGTGAACTGCAAAATCGTATTAACCTTTGTATTGCTAATGATGGAGAACATGGGGAAACTTAAATAAAATTTCAATAAAATCTTAAAAAATATAGATTTACTTCTTTCTAATCCTTTTTACAAATTATTTCTACCACAAATACAAATAAAGTTATAATTTTTAAAGTACATACGAATTTTATGGACACCCTGTATAATGAATTTCCACTGGATTCCATATAATGCTTTATAATTTTTTAGACGTAAAAGCATTCATTTTCTGGGTAATTAATTCATAGCCATATGAAAAAAAATAGCAAATTATAAAATTACATTTTACGTATATATATATATATATATATATATATATATATATACACACTCTATCTTTGATATTGACCTTTTTATCCCATAAATATAGCACATCTTAAGACTATATTTCTTCATATATATATATATATATATATATATATATATATATATATATATATATATATATATATATATATATATATATGTGTATATATATACATATATATATATTAGGTTGGTGCAAAAATAATGTCGTTTTCTCATATAGTAACATATGTGAGTAAACGACATTATTTTTGCACCAACCTAATATATATATATATATATATATATATATATATATATATATATATATATATATATATATGTATGTATGTATGTATGTATTTTTTTTTTTTTTTTGTTAGAAAGAATTCTGTACAAAAATTTATTGTGCAGACTAAAAGATTCTATCAAATTCCCCTTACCATAAACAATGTAAAGCTAGTTTCGCCCCTTGAGTTTCGTTTTTACATTGGTATAAAACATAAGCATCAACACGTGCAGATAAAAACAGTTGAAAACATTAGGAAAAGCTTAACGAAACTGGTTAAAGTAACATAGTTAATAAAGGTAAATGAGAAACCATTTTTATTTTAAAAAACACTGAAAATCTAATTGTAAGTAACAAAGTTTTAATTCTTCTGTAAAAACTCATATGTATTAAATAAATATCACTTTATATATATGTGTGTGTGTGTGTATTTTAAGTCATTTTTATGTTTATACATTCTTTTTATAGATACAAATATTTAAGTAATTTCTCTGTTTTATACTGAACAGTATTAATAACATTTACCAGCCTGAATGTCCGAGATATTTTCATAGAAAATGTGTGCCCTCCTGCAGGAATCGAACCTGTATCCTATACGGAATCGTTCGATGTTACTGCCTTTAAACCACAATCTTCCATGAATCTCTCAGGTACATTCATATCTGCTCAAAGCGTATCCAAATGTAAATATTGTTTACATTTGGATACGCTTGAATTGACCACGATTTCAAATTTCAGAATTTTATTAATAAGCCATAAACTTAACTGATATCATCAGCAATATTTATGAAAATAATATACATAAGTTACATATGTATCTGTGTGTTTGCATATATATATATATATATATATATATATATATATATATATATATATATATATGGGGGGTGAGAATATATAGAAACTAGAAAAGAACTCGATAGGTAAACAATACGAAGTTCTTTAGTATTTTTCTTTTTATTTAAAAAAAACAGTGCTCGATACAAAATTAGTGCCTAAATATAATTTTTTATTTAAAAATATGATTCCTTCGCTACATACTTATGTAGCGAAGGAATCATATTTTTAAATAAATAATGATATATATATATATATATATATATATATATATATATATATATATATATAAATTAATATAAATGAAATTTATCATTTAGCTGCTTGATATTTATTCAGCAGTTCCAATGTTTCATAAACGAACCTTATTTATTTATTTTCATTTGGCTGATTTCATTTAGATCATTTCTCTTTTTATCCCATTTATTTTTTCATGCCACACATTGTAATAATAGAAGTCCTGCCAGGAATAATGAAATATTGTAAGAACTAGGGCTCAAGTCGCAATGTCAGCCACAAAAATATGTTTCCATCGCTACACAGGAATTACCATGTTTCAAAAAAGAAGCTAAAAACTTCAAATTCAATTATAGAATTAAATTTAAGTCCCTAGTCCTGTTTCATTTACAAGCGAATTTTGGAATAAATTATTTTGAAATTTACTGAGTTTTATAAGCACATACATTCTTAATATTACCTTCTAAGGATATGGGGAAATTCAGTCACTTTAAAAAGTGGTGGTAGGGTATTCACTTTCACTGATATTTATTGTATCAAATATATATGTATATATAGAGCAAATATATATCTATTTAGATAGATAGATAGATAGATAGATAGATATAGGCATGATGAAAAACATACGTATACGCTTACATACTTGCATGTACACACACACACACACATATATATATATATATATATATATATATATATATATATATATATATATATATATAACCAGTTGACACTAGCAAAAAAAATTAGTTTAATTATCTATTACAAAAAAATTAAAACCTCTAACCTTATAGTTAAAAATAATAATTCAACTCTTAGAATAAAATTAAATAAGACAAATATTATTTACAAATTTAAATGCCCATTAAGGAATTGTATTCCTGATCAATCAAAATTCGTAAATAATTATATAGGCCGCACTACAACATGTTTGACACGCAGACTCACTCTACAACTTTCTGACCATAGTTCAATTAGATCTCATTTAAATATTTATGGAGACCTACCAGACACTATTCGTAACATGCTTGTTGACAATACTAATATAATAGCATCATCTACATGCAAAAAAGGCTAAAAATAATGGAAGCCTTATTAATAAAAACAAAAAAAAACAACACTTAATAATATTAACTTTGAACATGGACACAATATTTTGACCGTGTTTTGAAAAATGAAAACATTTTATAAAACATGCATACAGCAAACTATTTCTTATTTAACAGTTAAAATATTTCATCCTTAAAAATGGCTAAATGTATAGCCGAAAGCGCTCGGACAAAAAAAAAATTCGGACAGTTTTTATATAATTTATCATCTGAAAAGACAAAAATTATTAGATCGCATGAGAAATTATATAAAAAAATAAATCAAAGCACCTTGTCTGTCGTATTGAATGAAATGTACATAAAAGGAGGATTGCTGCCTAAACACACACACACACACACACACACCCACACACCCCCCCACACACACACGTATATATATATATATATATATATATATATATATATATATATATATATATATATATATATATATATATATATATATATATATATATATATATATATATATATATGGGGAATATTGCTTTTGAGCCATAGAATAAAAAATGGATAAAAAACATTATGTAACGCATTTTTTCCTCTGAAAAGACTTCATCAGATTAATGCTCTTATTGGTGAAATTATCTATTTGTAGCGCGGTAATTTGGGAAAAAATAAAGGAAAATCGCGAGATATCAATGAAGATGTAGGGGCGAAAATTTTAAGTTTCAAATTAAAAAAAACAAAAGAAATCACTAACTTCCAATGTGTCTAGACAAGTGGTACTCAACCTTTTTGAAATCGAGGCGCACTTTAAATCTTAACAACAATTGTAAGCACACTATCTACAAATTTAGGGAAAATCTGTTATAATGAAGTCAAATATTGCAGAAAAGAAATAATGCTATGAAAAAAAAAATGAAATGAAACTTAAGTTTATTCATTCTTGTGTTTAGAATAGAATAATTCAACCCAACTGACGTGTTTATGATAAAGTAACTTATTTATCACATTTTCTTATAGACAAATAAGTAATAAATTATAGATGATAAATTACTAGGAAAGTATGAATAAGACAACTTTTAAATAAACAATTCTAATCATTGTCATCATTTTTATGTTATATTATACATATTTTAGTAATCAAGTCTCTTGAACTAGGCACAGAGGACCAACTCCTACCAGTTCAATACAGCAAAACAATTTTTTTTTATCATTGAAGCTTTCATCGAGAGCTATACGCAACGAGACGGGTACCGCAGTATAATAAAGTAAATATTTTTTTTTATTTCTTATACAGTGGGACGTCGGTTCACGAATTTAATTCGTTCCTGAAGGCCGTTCGTTTCGTAACGTGAAATGTTCGTAAACCGAAACTATTTTTTTCAAGTAGGAATCGATGTAGAGAGAAAAAAAAGTCACAGTACAATAAAATTGGAAAAGAAAAGCATTTCGATAACCGAAATGTTTGTTCGATAACCGAGGCATTTTCATCTCGAATTTTCTGTTCGAAAACCGATTTGTTCGACATATGAGACGTTTGAGATCTGAGGTTGCTCTGTATCTGCATACATACTCCTCTGGAATGCCAGGGTGCACCTAGACATCTTCCAACGCAAACCAATGTGCCCAGGGGCACCATTTGAGAACTACTGGATTACAAGATAAAACTAAAGGGATTAAGAAAATTTATAGTTAATCCATTAGTAATTATTGCAATTTTATATAATGTTTTAATAAGCCACTGTACTTATATTTAAGTAAATCTTAGGCAAATGTTAGTGTGGGCTAAGCAACCCCCCACCAAAAAATAAATAAATATAAAGTAAAATTAAACAGAAAGAGTTTCTAAGTATGTTCTTTTCTACAATGAGGATTACATCATCTTGTCTACCAAGATGCTTGTTTGATGGCATAGCAATCAGCAGTATAAAAGGAAAGGACTCTCTGCCTCTTCTCTAAACTGAATACAGCAGGTAGAGGACATGTTTGGTCTCCCTACCGCTCCTCCGAGAATACTTCATCTCCCAACATCTGACTATCAAAATTTCAACTCAGCCACATGGCACACATCATGCACACATATGCGCACAAACACACACAGACACACACACGGTTAAGTACATATTTTCTTTTAGTTTTTTAGACATGTAAATATAATTTTGTCTCCTTTTGTGAACTGTGTTGTTCTTCATATGTTTGGGTGTATATTTGATAGGCAAACTCTCCTTTCCTCCTCAACAGATTGAAGAGTTCATCTCTTTTTGCACTTAATTGTGGTGAGAGCAGAAAAGCCTAATTCACATAAATATGAACGAGACTTGTACCGGAATATAATAAAGTAAATATATTTATTTCTTATATCTGGATACATATTTCTCTGGAATGCCAGGGCGCACCTAGACATCTTCCAGGGTGCACCAGTGCACCCAGGTGCGCCCTTTGAGAACCACTCGTCTCGACGCAAACACTCAGCCTGTTTCTTTTAGTTTCAGAACGATTATAGCTTTGTTTTTATCTCATGCGTTTAGACAATTTTATACTAGAATTCTCAGACTACTAGGCTCTGTAAACGGTATATATATTTATGGTTGTAAAGAGTAATGACGAATGATGTGTTTGATATGAATGAAAGAAAAGTGGTAGGAAGTGCAGATTATGAGAAGGATAGCTAACAATTGCTTTCGAGATATTAAAACTGTGATGTTCAGATGAAGTCGTGCGACATTTGTAGAATTTTTTGGTTCAGTGTGCTCTTTTGTACCAAATATAGGTGCCGTCTAGTATAGTCATCCGGCTATGACATTTCTCAAGTGATCAAATTAGCGTGTCCGTTCAAATAAACATTTCGAAGGATACAAAAGGAATTGCCGTGGAGAGAAATATTTGAAAATACAGTAGAATCGCTGACAACCAGACTAAGAATACCTTCCGGATATAAGGAATTGTTATAAATTCCGGATAAGAGCGATTATATTTAGATTAAAATAAAAGAACTGAAATCAGGTTTAACATTTATATTCAATGTTTTATAGTAAACAAAATAAGCTAATGGTGAGTGAAATATAACGGAACTGATTTTAAGTAAAATAAATAATTTATGTTATGTTAATGAAAATTCATTAAATTAATTATGCCACGTATGCAAAACAAATAATGTAACGAAGATTTTTTAATCACTGTTGCATGATGATTCTTTCTCTTCTAATGTCATTCTCAACTTTTTCCGCATTTCGTTTTGCTTTTGTTCTTGAAATTTTTAAACGAAAGCCATTTTTTAAAACTCTGCGTGCGTTATTGCAATCGTCATAGCTGAATGTAGGCTTTCTTTCCATAAAACTGACAACGTTTTCAATAGCTTTTTCAATTTCAGTTCAGGTTTCATCACAATCATATTTTTTTTTTATTTCCTTGTTCATTTTGACGGTGTGAATTCTAGAGAATAGTTTCTTTGGAAGATTTTATATCATACAATGTTAACTTTCCTATAATGATCTCAGCCATTAGTTGCAATGAACTTTCACCAGCATCTAGTTTTGTTTTGTTTTTTTTTAAATTTCCACTTTTTGTGATAACTTGAAAGGGATAAATATAAACGAAAATTACAATAAATTTATATTTAGATTAAAATATACAAGGCGGAAAGCGTGTGGGGGTGTTATCGAGGGTGTTTTGAAATTTTCCTCTTATTCCCTTCATCTTTTGCACCAATACAAGCCATTAGGGTGAAATAAGCATAAGCAATTATCCAAAGTAAATTTCCCGAAAAACAGAAATTTCAAATCAGTTACATATCACCCAAATAGTTCAAATATCCACATCAAAATTATGACCGGATATGCGGGATTCCTGATATGAGGCACTCCGGATCTGCGGGATTCCGGATATGAGGGATTCCGGATATGAGGGATTCTACTGTATAAGCGTCCTGCGCCAAATTAGCACTGTACTTCAGTTGCGTTAGAATAAGGAAAACTATGGTATCAAAACCGACGGGAAACCACTCTGTTATTTTTCCCAAGACGGCATGGTAATATATGCATGATAAAAGAAAAGGAAGCTGTGTAGAGCCATGACCGCTTAAATTCTGAAGGGACCTGATATTGAATAAAATATTTCAGGCTATTTGTTTAATGTTTCTACTTGTCCATTAAGAAAATCGCACACAACTTAAAACCACACACATAAACTTGATCGTTCTTAAATACATACATTGCCAAATAAAGCCATATTTGTTGTTGACTCTCGAACGCACGTCCCTATGAAAGATAGCAAGATAGATGAACACACATTTTTCCTTACACCGGACTGTTATTACTATCAACAAATGACCCGGTCTGTCCGCGTTCGGAACCCCACGCCTCTGCAAGCCACAAAACCCGCCCGATCTCCCACCCACAAAAGACGATCCTCATTGCATGCAAGACTTGGTGTTTTTCAATCCATCACGGCGAGCCCCTCTATTCAGCCTGCCCCCCACACCAACGATTACCTGCGCTGAATCTTAAAACGAACGCTGTGCTATGAAAATCTTTACTGTCACAACCAATTACGGGTCAGGGTCCCGGCCCTGGCCGAAAATCGGCACGAGCGTTCAAATATACAAGGCGGAAAACGTGTGGGGGTGTTGTCGAGGGTGGGTTGAAAGGTACACCGGAAAAGTTTTCGCAACTTTCATTACTACTGACTCGAACGCCAACATCCCACACTTGCAAAGGCAACTTAGCTTATTTCTGGACAATGGGGATTTGTATTTGGCTACGCAGGTGAAAAGATAGATAGATAGATAGATAGATAGATAGATAGATAGATAGATAGATAGATAGATAGATAGATAGATATGAACAAAATGACAGATATATATATATTAAGATAGATAGATAGATAGATATGAACAGACTGACATAGATAGATAGATAGAGAGAGAGAGAGAGAGATAGATAGATAGATAGATAGATAGATAGATAGATAGATAGATAGATAGATAGATATGAAGGGGAAGAGATAGACATATTGGAAATAGACAAATAGAAAGAGAGATATTCCTATGTGAAAATCAAATACAGAATGTGAAAAACAAAGGTAGACGTATAAATACATTTTATAATAGGAATATATATATATATATATATATATATATATATATATATATAGAGAGAGAGAGAGAGAGAGAGAGAGAGAGATAGATAGATAGATAGATAGAGAGAGAGAGAGAGAATGACAGACAGTGAGATAGTCAGTCACTGCAGAGTTTTTAGTTTCTGTTAGTTCTTTCAAATATTCCTATTCACGAATCTAAACGATAATCCTATACGATAATCCTATCAACGCAGGACAGCTAAATGAATGCCTCTGCTTGCGTGTCATAAATCATTATTATTTAGTTTTAAACTCAGTAACCGTAGAAGGTGTTCCGTACAATTTTCGCTTTGCGAATAATTACCCGATGATTTATTTGATTTGATGGCTGATCGAGCACTCTCTGTGGGCACGATATGCAAACATAAAAAAAAGAAAACAATAAAATATAACACGAGATATAATTATAGGAAGATTGAACATAGGATAGGCTGCGCTAGGGGTAGTTTTATTCAACACCACAACATAATGAACTCGAATCATATCCTTAGATAGCCTCTTCAGATCTAGACCTACATAAGGACATTACGCATGGCGTCCAATCCGTTCAGAAATGTCTAAACGATCAGTTATATACGTTTTCTCATATGAATGGTTAACAATAGCTTCAAATGAATGAACATTTGGGGTATTGAAATAGATTGTCCTTCAGCCGAAATCGTAAACTGGCGCTACATATTCACAATGACCTTTACCAAATAATAAAATAACTGAAATAGATAACATATACCGGGTGAAACACAAAATTTTCTTAGAAATTATTAAATATATCTTACTGGAATTATCTGAGGTTATTTCAACGCTCTTATACTCTACATTTAGCAATAAGAATGTATAATTACTTTCCAAACTTAACAGAAGAACCGTGATGAAATCGATCATAAACAAAAATGACATGTTCATCATAGATTAGGATATATATATATATATATATATATATATATATATATATATATATATATATATAAATATATATATATATATATATATATATATATATATATAATTCCAGGATCATTTTCCAACTTATTCAAGACACAGGACAACAGTAACTCCTCAAGGTACTTGATGCCGACCACCGGGTTGAGTGTGAGGCCCTGTGAGAAGATGAATGGAGGCATAGTATCGCCATCAGTACTGATCACTCTAAACACCTTCGTAATCACCGTTAGACTCAACCAACTCTTTCAGAATTCTCGGCACCGTCCTCAGATTGACGCCCAAGCACTGTGAAATGTTCGTAATTTAGCTTCTGGTGTGAATGCCAAGCAGTAGAGCATGCCGTTTTTCAAATTTCTGGCCGAGTGAATTGCGACATAGTGTTTTTTTTTTTGTTTTTTTTTTTTTCTCATAGAAAAGAAAGGTCCAACTGACCTTAATATAGTAATCTTACTGTGTAATCAACAAAATCAAAAGCAAACAACGTGCATGCGCGAAATTAAAAATTATAAAGTGGCGATAATTTACCCATTGTGCTCTCTGTATCTGAATATTAGTTACACTCGATTATTTAAAGATGTCATCTCTGTTGAAAATGGTAAAATAAAGAATATGGTTCCATCTCGGGACGTTTCCCAAGGATAGAGAATGCGAATGCCTATTCTGGTAAGAAGCTACTACATTATTTCGATTTCTTTGTTTACTTAATGACCGTAGAAAGAAAAGTTACATAACGATAGTAATACAGTTAAAGATTAGTATCAACAATTTTTCATTTCAGAATTCAATCTTCTTCAGATTATTACTAATTAGTGTAAAAGTCAAAGAAATAAGACTAAAGGCTAGTAAAAAAAATAAAAAATAAATTGCAGTATGAGCACTGGTAAAAAGTGAAGCTGAAACATTAGGATTAGAAGTCACAAAAATTCATACACAGATGACCTGAACGACACATGGCCCATTGGATAAAAACGTTGGTTAGATCCAGAGGCTAGATCAGTACCAGACCACGGCAATGTTGAACCAAAACTTGGAGAGTTCAGTTAAAGGGAAATAACTGAGGCATCCCGGAAGCGGTATGGCACGTGGAACTAGAACAATCAACCCCGGTGGACGAAATAAAGGCTTCAGTTCGAAAATCAAATCATATGAAGAAGGCCGGGGCGTACAACGGCTGAAACGTAGTGAATATGACAGTGAAGATGAAGATAACAGTCCGAATAATGTAAATAATGCATATAAGATTTACATTATTCGGTCTATTGTCCTCATCTTTGTCGCCATATTTATTACAACGTTTCGACCGTTGTACGGCCCGGCCTTCTGCAGGTGGCGGGGATATCGAATTGAACCCTTTATTTCGCTCATTGGGTAGACTGTTCTAGTTCTACGTGCCATGTCTAATGGATGTCAGTTATCAGTTATCTCCAACCAACTTTGAGTCCTGTCACTGGATCTAAGCAACGCCTTCATCCACTGTGCCATGGCACAGTAGATAAACGCGTTGGTTAGATCCATTTACAGGACCCAACGAGTGTGAGTTCAATACCTGGTTAAGGCGGTGGAGAACTTGGAGAGGGCAATTAACAGGAGATAACTGATAACTGACTCCTGTCTTAATAGTAAGTCCGATATATCCTACAAATGAAACTGGTAGCTGCTTTGGTCGAAGTTGTTAACTGGGGCAAGAAATGGCCTATAAATTTTAACGGTCAAAGGATGAAATTGCTATCATTTAATCATCATAAAGAACCATTTTTTCCATCCATCGGTATGGTTGATGCTAACATCCAGAGTAGTAAATTATTGCGTCTTATAGTTTTGTTTTCCTCTGCCAATTGCTAGATTCTGTTCCAGGAAAGTTGGTTTATTTTGTCGTGCCAGACATTTTTCTCGTTAGAATCTATCAAGCACATTTATGAATAATTCTGCTATATATATTAAGAAATTTATGTAATGTTAGTGGTCCTGATCGCGACCTCAGTTGCATTTCCACTGCCGCGATGAGGCTTCCCTCTGTCTTTTCTATAATTATTTTTATAGTAGTCTCCTGCTTCTTACTTCACCTGTATGAACTGAGGTCTACTACCAGATTAGCAATTCGGTCTCACCGTTTAAATACTGAAATATAGCTAGATGCAACCGTAAGGTCTATTTTAATGTTTCTTTTCTCGCACTTATCGCCTGTGGAATTTTCTTCTGATTTTTTTGTTTCC
>OZ010606.1:76258810-76303810 GCA_963932145.1 Acanthosepion lycidas
AATACTTTCATGGTAACTGCTCCGATGAGCTGCTTTCGCTGGTTCCCAGACTTCATGAATTTAAGCGTTCAACTAGGCTGGCATCTCGCACTCACCCTTTAAATGTCAAAACTGTTAAATATAGCCGTCTCTTTTACTCCAATATCGTCATGTCTCGCACTTCTCGCATGTAAAATTCCCTCTCCATTTCTTGTTTTCCTGATAGCTATAATCTCCAATTATTCAAATGTCATGTCAATCGACGTTTCCAGATGCCTTGATCTATCCCCTAACCTTCTCTTCATCCTTTCCTCTATCACTCCTATTTGCTCTAGCTCCAACTCTCTGTAACCCCTTGGGTGCTAGTGGCTTCCCACCTTGCTTGGGGTGAAATGCTTAATATATATATATATATATATATATATATATATATATATATATATATATATTTGAATAAAAACAGACCACTTTAAGGTTCAATGTAATAAGTTATTTCACCACAACCCCCTTAAAAGGGCTCTGGATCATCAGACTTTACTTCCAAAGGTTGAAATGAAAAATGAAAAGAAATTTACACATTTTTGACGGACCGCACCAAGCATATTTAAAATCAACGAAGTGAGGAAGAGAGGTGGGAGAGAAGACATGAGTGAGTTAGATGTACCATTTCAATTCTTTATCCTTAAGCTTACTTGGTGTGGGCCAGACATCGCTTAACTTAACGTATGTTATCTCTAGATATAGATGGGTAAGGGGTGAGGGAGAAGACCGACATTAAAGGAAGAAGCTACGACAACAACTTTTTTCATTTCAACCTTTGGAAGTAAAGTCTGATGATCCAGAGCCCTTTTAAGGGGTTTGTGGTGAAATAACTTATTACATGGAACCTTAAAGTGGTCTGTTTTTATTCAAATATATCAGCTCTGAACTTACATTGAGCTCTCTGGATATCATCCTCCTTGGGTCTACCCATACGGATTACCTAGTTTTGCATAAATTATATATATATATATATATATATATATATATATATATATATATATATATATATATATATTAAAATTAGGAGGCCAGTGGAATGCGCTAATCGCCTGAGGATACCGTAAGGTTTAAAGCAAGGTAGTGGATTCAACTGACCTCCTGATTTTTAAAGTTAAAAGCTCTACATGTTATTTTTACTTACATTTTATTTTTTCACACCTGTATTGAGCACTTTTTAATAATTTTCTTTCCTGATCTGATTCACCTCTAACGATTAACCTTATATACACACACACACACACACATACACACACACACACACATATATATATATATATATATATATATATATATATATATATATATATATATATATATATATATATAGATAATATTAGTGGTAAATATACATATATATGCAAAATCCACAGGTGCATATATACACATGTATATTTTAGAATAAAAAATTTCCTCTGGTATTTGAGAAGATTCTTCTTCAATTGCTATTCTCAAATGTTTCAGGTTTCCTGCTGTAAACTTTGTCATTTAGAAACTCCCACAAAAAGAAATCCAAGGGTGTCAAATCTGGGGATCTAGGTGGGTATTCAACTGTTCCTCTTCTTCCAATCCATCTGTTTTGCATATTTTCATCCATATAAAAATGTATTATTAACTATTAATATTTAAAGAGTGTATACATTTCCTTTGGACACCCTATATATATATATATATATATATATATATATATATATATATATATATATATATATATATATATATATATATATATATATATGCCTTTTAATAGCTCCATAAATATGAATTGAAAGGAAGTGGGGAATTAATTCTATAATTATTTGTGCTTCATTCGTTTCTCTTATAATTCTTTCGCTACACTTTCTTTCACACGCTCTTTCTCTCGCTCACTCTGTCTCTCTTTCTCTCTCTTTTTCTCTCTTTCTCTCTTTGTTTCTCTGTGTGTAATGTTTTTTCTTTTTTTTTTCTTTAACTTCTAAATATTTCTGGCGATGTACCGATATACGTGAGTCAACACCTGTCTATACTGAGTCTTTTTCTGCTCCAGTAAATTTAATTTTATCTTTTAACAATTACAACAATCATTTCTTTACACAATCAAAATTAAACAGACTTTCTTTGTTGGTGACTGTCTTTTTTTCTTTCTTTTTTCCATTTTGTCTTTCTTTCTTTCTTCTTTCTTTCTTTCTTTCTTTCTTTCTTTCTTTCTTTCTTTCTTCTTTCTTTCTCTCTTTTCGTCCGAATGTTCAGCTTTTCTTTTAATAGTTTCTGTCGTTCCTTTCAATTTCTTTCTTTCTTTTTTTCTTTCTTTTAATCCGAATTGTCCTTCTTTGTCTTTACATTCCCTCTTTTTCATTTTTCTTTATCTCGTTCTTTACATATTATGTTTTCTTTGTCTTTCTTTAAATTTTCTTTCTTTCTTTGTTTTATTTCGCATTATCTGTCTTTCTTTTCATATTCTCTTTCTTTCTTCCTTCCTTTCTTTCTTTCTTTCTTCCCATTTTGTCTTTCTTTCTTTTCGTCCGAATGTTCAGCTTTTCTTTTAATAGTTTCTATCATTTCTTTCAATTTCTTTCTTTCTTTCTTTCTGTTTTTCTTTTTTTCTTTCTTTCTTTCTCTCTTTCTTTCTTTTAATCCGAATTGTCCTTCTTTTAATTTACATTCCCTCTTTTTCACTTTTTTTTTCTCGTTCTTTACATATGTTTTCTTTGTCTTTCTTTAAATTTTCTTTCTTTTCTTTCGAATTTTCTTCCTTTCTTTTTTTCTTTCTTTCTTTCTTCAATATCCATTTTCTTTTAACCGTCTTTTTTTTTTTCCTTTGTTCTTTCTATTTCATTTTCACCTTCGTTCGAGCCTCTTAATTCTGTGTCTATTTACACCAAATCTACGGTGACAGTTTTTATATTGCTTTATTTTTATTTTTATTTTTTTTACTTGCCATAAGCTAAACTTAGGAAATCAATTTTGAAAAGTGTTGTAGGAAGACCGATGCAACACAGTCTTCTTACAACACTCTGAGGCTCTGTTTATTTATTAAACAGTATGCTTATTTAGTTTCACCTACCGGCCTGAATATTCGAAAAATTCGACAAGATTCAAGCTTGCTTCCCCTTGAGCATAGGAACCGTCGTAATCCGATGTGCTTTAACCGACTTGACCACGAAGAACCATTGCCAATGAAACAAGGTTGGATATTTCCTTTAAGCGAAATCTTTCTCGTTATAGATACTCAAAATGTTCACATGCGTTCAGTTTCGCATCCAAACGTAAACAAAGCAATTTCTAAAGAAGTAATGGACTCTTATTTATTAATCAAACAGATTTTATCACTTACAACGTTATTTTCTGTGGATATTTACATTTGAAAATTAAAGAAAAATATATAAACAGCGTCTACTCAAACATGAGTATCCGCTAGAAATAACGTTTAAATTGATAAAAATTGTCTTTTTTAGAATATATATATATATATATATATATATATATATATATATATATATATATATATATATATATATATATATTTGGGGAAGGTGCGTGTTATTATAATTGACATTTAAGAAAAAAAGCTGTTACAGAACAATTGTTTACTGGTCATTTATATATTCTTTCTCCTTTTAGGCGAGCGTTAGGATTAAATATGGATCGGTATTCCATAGGAGGATAAGATAGACAACAAATAGGAAATAAAAAATTTAAGATGGCGACAATTTACCAATCGCATCCTGTATGTATACATGTATGTATATGTGTGCATATATATATATATATATATATATATATATATATATATATATATATACACGAAAGATTAAATGTTGATCGAAATATGTGTTGTTGTTTTTTTTTTAGAAATGTGTTATTATTAACGGATAATAAATTTTGGAGCGTGCAGTCGCAACGCTAAGGTTGATGTTTTTTGAAAATTTAAGAGAGATTCCTGATATATATATATATATATATATATATATATATATATATATATATATTACTAATATTAAAAATATATTTTATATATATATATATATATATATATATATATATATATATATATATATATATATAAATAGAAAAAGTTAACTTAGAAGTCAACACTTAAAGGCGACAGTCTGTTTCATGCTATATGCAATCGTCAGGCCACATGTGCTGTTATTTTTCTCAGCTATTTATATATATACGGAGCAGTGGTGCATTGTGGGTAGTCTATTATGGCGGTTATTTTACCGGAAGTCGTTTATTTATTTATCTGGGTTAAATTATTTTGCTTGTTTTTATATTTATTTTTATTTTTTGTTTCTTATTTTATTTATTTATTTATTTATTTATTTAATCGGTTTTTTTATTAACGTAGTAAAAATTTGTTTATATCACTTATTTAATAGTTTTGTTTTGAGAATTTAATTAAAGCTATTTATTCGATTTGGGGGTTGATTGTTGTAGTTTGTTCTAACTATTATTTTGGCAAGAACAGTTTTTAATTTATGTTTATTTGGGTTGATTATCTTTATTTGTTTTTTCTAACGGTAACTTTATCGGGGTTGGTTTGTTTATTTATTTACTTGGATGAATTTAGGTCAATTTATTTTACTTGTATATTTTCTAAATAAATAAAATAAGAAACAATTTTTTTTCTAAATAAATAATGTGGCCTGACGATGGCATATAATATGAAACTCACTGTCGCCTCTAAGTGTTCACTTCTATGTTCACTTTTATATTTACACACGCTCTATCTCTGATATTGAGCACTTTATCCCATAAATATAGCACACCGTAAGACTATATTTCTTCATATATATATATATATATATATATATATATATATATATATATATATATATATATATTACTAATATTAAAAATGTCTCTTAAATTTTCAAAAAACTTCAACCTTAGCGTTGCGACTGCACGCTCCAAAATGTATTATCCGTTAATAATAAACATTATTATAACATTTAATATTTCGTGTCCCGCTACTACCTGGATTTACTAAAAAAAACAAATGAATTTCCATGCCTGAGGATGGTTGTAAGTACAGCTGAAAGTACTTGCAAAATAAAAAAAAGACCTTATACAACTTGAAGATATTAAAAACAAGGTTCATAACATTCATCGAATGGTTCGTGTGTTAATTAAACTTTTATAAATTTATTTGCAAAGATGTTTTTCGCCATTTATATCATTAACTTTACTAATCTACTTTTTGTATGAAAGTTTCATGTAATATAAATTGAACATCACCACATATTTGATATATATATATATATATATATATATATATATATATATATATATATATATAGAGAGAGAGAGAGAGAGAGAAAGAGAGAGAGAATGATAGACAGACAGACAGAGACCGAGAGAGAGAGTTAAGGGTTAAATGCAGATGAAATATGGATCGTAATCTAACAGTATGATAAGATAAACAACAAATCGGAAACGTATATTAAACTTTTTACACTTTTTTTAAAGCTTCGTCAGAGACTGAGAAATGTTAGTATCACCGCGTTTTCAGCCTGTTAAGTTGTTCAGCTTTGGTTTATTTGAACTCGGTTGAAGTTTGCAATCCCCCCCTCCGCAACTTCTGGTTTCGAAAATGCTTAAGTTGTTGAGCTCCGTTTAGTTGATTTGCTGAACATATCACATGAGGAGACCATAGAGTTCGAAACCGTGCTAGTCTGCTCTGGTCAGCTTTCATCCTTTTCAAATATTAAACAGTTCTACAAGTTTGGTCTTCGGATTTTGTATTGAGCACTTTTAATGCGTTCAGTTTTAACAAATATCTTACTATTTATGTTATTCTGGCATCTATCTATCTATCTATCTATCTATATATATATATATATATATATATATATATATATATATATATATATATATATATATATATATATATATAAATGGTGGTACTCGCTTGCAAAAACCTTGGGTATGTTGGCTTTTAGTAGAACAAACTAGTACCCAAGGAAAAATGAGGAATAAAAAAAGAAAGAACTAAGAACATGAAAATGAGGCGAAAACAATCGTCCAGAATTCAAGCTCAGAGTTCAAAGAAAAAAACCCACCAAAACGAGTAAAAGCAACTACGCAAAGTCCTCAATACAGGAAGTAGAACAAACCTAATATAAACCGAAAGGGCCAGGTAAACCGAACAAGGTTTCACCTAAACGGTTCGTCAGGGAAATGAAGGTAGGTTTGCCTGGCTCTTTAGGTTTATATATATATATATATATATATATATATATATATATATATGGCACCTAACATGTTTCACTTTTATTAAAGCTTCGTCTGAAACAGAGAAAGTTCTGGTCAGCTTTCATCCTTTTTAAATAAACACACACACATAAAAAAGGGTCAAACACTAATAGTCCATGGTTATAATTTATTACATTGGAATCGTAATCACGATCCAATTCATCAGACCTACAAATTATGATATATATATATTTCCTCGACGGAAAAATTCCCCACTAGCATGAAACAGTCTGTCGCCTCTGAGTGCTGACTTCAATGTTCACTTTTATATTTATATTTATATACGCTCTATCACTGATATTGAACACTTTATCCCATAAATATAGCACACCTTAAACCTATATTTCTTCATATATATATATATATATATATATATATATATATATACACCCAAACACACACGGACATATATATATATATATATATATATATATATATATATATATATATATATATTTGTGTGTGTGTGTTTTAAGCAAAGTAAACTGTCAATCCTATGCATTGGAATGTTGTTATGAGACCGGTCACGTCTTCTCATTTGACTGCTAATTACACAGCAATATTTAGACCATAGACAGATCCGATGACATATTCACCTTTACAAACAAGGTTTTTATCGCTCTTTTCTCCAATGCCACAACTGTGAATGATAATAGACCTGTACATATTAGGTGTTTTCTGTACCGTTTTGCGTATGAAAACGCACCTGATGCAGACACGTTTCCAGGTAAAATGGGCGTTTCTAGGTCATGACAAGAGATATGGCTGGAGAAAACTAGGTAAATTAAGAAGATTATTCCTAATACGAAGTATTAAATAGTTGAATATTATGAGATAGATACATAGATACATAGATAGATAGATAGATGCCAGCTGACTTGGTTAGATAGATTCATACAGGTTTAAACAATGTGATAGATAGATAGATAGATAGATAGATAGATTTAAACAGAATGTGATAGATAGATAGATAGATAGATAGATAGATAGATAGATAGATAAACAGAATGTGATAGATAGATAGATAGATAGATAGATAGATAGATAGATTTAAACAGAATGTGATAAATAGATAGATAGATAGATTTAAACAGAATGTGATAGATAGATAGATAGATTTAAACAGAATGTGATAGATAGATAGATAGATAGATAGATAGATTTAAACAGAATGTGATAGATAGATAGATAGATAGATAGATAGATAGATAGATAGATAGAAAGAAAGAAACCGAATGAGATATGTAGATAGATAGATAATTAGATCGATATCTAGCTAGCTAGATAAATAGGAATAGTGATAGATAGATAGATAGATAGATAGATAGATAGATAGATAGATAGATAGATATGTTGACAAATTTGAAGGAATGTTTAATAAAAGAAGAAAGTAACAAATGAACAGAAAATGCAATGAAATTCAAAAAAAGAAAGAAAGAAAGAAAGAAAGAAAGAAAGGAAGAAGAAAAACTGAATAAAAGATTAAATTGATTCATTATTTTCTTACAGCTTATCAACCTTTTTCAGATGATTTAATGCCAGATATTTTGAGTTTGGTAGAATATTTTGGAAAGAATAATGATTTTTTTTTATTGATACAGATTCTACTAATTAACCCATAGCTGTAGCCAAAAGAGATTGATTTATATCTTTCTCACGCGTATTTACGCGTAACTGAATATAACGTACCTGGATGGAATTGGAACATGACTCTGCAATTTCCAATTCTGTGTCGGTATACATTTCACTGACTGCACATACAATCTTGCGGCGGCTGCTATTCTCATGCGGTCACTTATTTAGGTACTGACCAAGTTCGACGTTGCTTAACTTTACTTTAAGCCAATAAACGCTTAAAGAAAGAATATTAAAGTAAAGAAAGAATATTGAATTAAATTTTAACGACGACGGAAACGAAAAGAAAAATTAAGTTTTATTGAAGAAAAGAGAAATATTAGTTGTAAAAACGATGGCTGAACATCAAAGATATATAAAAAGAAACACTGTAAACATAATCAGTAGAAGATAAAAGATAACTTGATTTAACCCCCAAATATAATAAAATCAAAATTAGAACGGTCCTTGTTATGACGATAAACTACATCCGCGTCCTGGGTAAGACGAGTAACTACATCCGGCACCAAGGCCTCTGATCAGGAGATTTTGAGGAGCGTGCAACCATCTCTTAATTACTGGTGTTCCCAGGTGCACCCTGACCGGGGTGGTAGCACCTTTTAGGGTCCCAGCTATGAGCAAATATTTAACCCCCAAACTGGGGTCAAAACATGTAAAAATAGGTTTTAATGCCAGCAATACATTTTTATAAAAATTATTACCAGCAATAAATTTTTGAAAAAAAATTGTTACCAGCAATACTTTTTTTGAAAAATTATAACCAACAATACATTTTTGAAAAAATATTGACAGCAATAAATTTTTGAAGAAAAAATTATTACCAGCAATACTTTTTTGAAAAAATATTACCAGCAATACCTTTTTGAAAAAAAATATTACCAGCAATACATTTTTAAAAAAATATTACCATCAATATATTTGAAAAAATATTACCAGCAATACTTTTTTTGAAAAAATATTACCAGCAATAGATATTTGAAAAAAATTATTACCAGCAATACATTTTTGAAAAAAAATATTACCAGCAATACATTTTTTGAAACGAAATATTACCAGCAATACATTTTTGAAAAGAAAAATATTACCAGCAATATACTTTTGAAAACAAAGAACATATTACCAGCAATAAAAATCGTCGGCATTAAATAATCCATTGAGGTTGATATGCCGAAAAACAAACCAAACCAGTCAAAAATAGAAAGAATATATTACCAGCAATACTTTAGAAAAATATAACAAAAATCATTTCTTTTAACAATGAATAATAATAAACCATACGTCCAGTAATAGTAAGAGTGGTTGAAATAAAGAAAAGAATACTGAACAATTATGTAATATCGATCCTCCTATATAGCAGTAAATGCTGGAGCATCGCATCACAGTAGAAGGGAATTGATGTAAAATAATTGTGCTAAATGGATGCTGAGATTATCATAGACTGAACAAGTGAGCAACAAGGAAGTTTTAGATATGGAAACAAAATGGACGCTTATACATAGCATCAGAAATAGACAGTTTAAATTTCTAGAGCACATAATGACAAAAGAATGCTTGTAAAATCCTACATCAACAGGACATATTAAACATGTGAGTGACAGAAGAAAGCAGCGCTTAACCTAAGGAACTGGTGTAAATATTGAGCGTTTAGGGAATATAGCAAAACGACAAAACGACAACAAAATACAGGAAGTTGTGGAGAATCATGACCGTTCATGTCCTGAAGGATAGATGAAGATGTAATAACAGCAATAGCAATAAAAAAAATACAATTTTGTGTAAAAATTATGTTAAATCACTGATTGCTACGAATAACACGGTATGGTTGTGTCATCGGCGACTGAAACAGTTCCCACAACCGACTTTTTCTGGTGACGAGGGTGGCTAAACAGGGTAAAAAAGAACGATCTGTAATATCTTGCATAGTCAATGTCCATCAAGCACAAGGCGGTCAACGACAAGGCAGAAATTAGTCCCAGTTGAATCACTGGCCACGTGTCCATGACCAAGGTGAGGACGTCAGCTGTGGTTTTGACACATGAATGAGTACCTCACCGCTTTTCAGCTATGATATGTGGATAGAACTTGTCAAGTGTTCAATTTTCGCAGCGAGCCTACGATCACACTCGCTCATGGAACTGACGATCATAATGATAATGATGATGATGTAATTGTAGAAATAAAGAAATACGCCCACTTGAAAGGATATGCTTAATCAGTAATATGATATATACCTCTGCGGTAAAATAATACGAATATATAAGAAAATGTAAATAGGAGCAAAAAAATAACCCTATAAGAAAGATAGTACACACATAAAGAATCTTTCGAGAGAAAAAAATATATTCAATAACATTGCTTTATCAAAATACGTAGTAGAACAAATGGAAAAAAATATCTCAACCAATATTAAATGGTAAATATTACATGAAGCAATATCATGTAATGCTAACAATAAAAACTGAAGACATTTCTATGAAGAAAAATTACATAATTTCAAAGATTAAATAAATTACGAAGAAAGAATAAAAAATACAATAGAATCCCTCATATCCGGAATCCCTCATATCCGGAATCCCTAATATCCGGAATCCCTCATATCCGGAATCCCGCATATCCGGACAAGAGTTTGATGTGTATATTTGAACTATTTGGGTGATATGTAACTGATTTGAAATTTCTGTTTTTCGAGAAATTTACTTTGGATAATTGTTTATGCTTGTTTCACCCTAATGGCTTGTATCAGTGCAAAAGATGATGGGAATAAGAGGAAATGAACAACTTTGGATTTATCGCAAAAAATGGAGATTTTAAACAGACTAGACGCTGGTGAAAGTTCATTGTAACTAATGGCTGAGTTCATCATGGGAAAGTCAACATTGTATGATATAAAATCTTCCAAAGAAACTATTCTCCAGCGTTCACAATGTCGCAATGAAGAAGGAAATAAAAAACAAGACTGTGATGAAACCTGGACTGAAATTGAAAAACCAATTGAAAAGGTTGTCTGTTTTATGGAAAGAAAGCCAACATTCAGCTATGGTGATTGCAATAACGCAACAAGAGTTAAAAAGAGTTTTTCGTTTAAAAAAATTCAAGAACAAAAGCAAAACGAAATTCGGAAAAAGTTGAGAATGACACTAGAAGAGAAAGAATCATCATGAAACAGCGATTAAAAAAATCCTAGTTACATTATTTGTTTTGCATACGTGGCATACTTAATTTAATGAATTTTCATTAACATAACATAATTTATTTATTTTACTTAAAATCAGTTCCGTTATATTTCACTCACCATTAGCTTATTTTGTTTACTATAAAACATTGAATATAAATGTTAAACCTGATTTCAGTTCTTTTATTTTAATCTAATTATAACCCCTCATATCCGGACTTTGTAACCAATTCCTTATATCCGAAAGGCCTTCTTAGTCCGGTTGTCAGGGATTCTACTGTAGATACCTGCTTTGCTATATAAAGCCAGATCAACTTATATCTCTTGTCTTGGACTGTTCTCTTATCTATATTGACCTCTTTGTATGTAGTAATTGCAATAATATAAAGTACAATACTTTATAGGTTAAACGAAAGACTAAAATAAATGGAGACCCAGACCAGGAGACAAGTTACAGTTATCATATAACAAATAATAAGAATTGCAAGCAAGCATTCCCCTAAACTCCAAATGGGACAAGAAAGAGTCTAAGGTACGAAGTAAATATCAGGAAATTACCAGAGAAAGAAAAGTATTGAGGAATATGATTCCGATAATTACTGGAGCACTTGGATTGTCGTGAAGCTCTACCATCGGAAGAAATGAAGATCCGAATAAGAACTGAAATAATTAAGAGGAAATAATATCAGCAAGAAGAATTTAAAGACTTGTTGTCACATGATCCTCAAATGGTTTCGCTAAATATTTGTTTAAACGCAACGTGTATTGATGTATTCATCTATATATACATACATACATACACACACACACACACATAGATAGATAGATAGATAGATAGAAATAAATGCATGAATTTGAAAAAAAGAAAAAAATCAAGAAGTTATAGGAAGTCAAAAAGAGAATATATATTTGGTAGTCACCCTGCATGTATTATTAATATTATTATTATTAATATTATTATTATTAATATTATTATTATTATTATTAAAAACAATTACAGTGGTTTACGCATGTTTAAATTGTTCTCTTGGTTTTTCTTTGTTTTCAGAAAGAGTGAAATTAATAACACGATCAGGCATAAATCGGAAGCTGGGGAGGTTTATTAATTTCAGGGTCGCGGAGGCTTCTTATTAATTACTTCTTATTAATTACTTTTGCATTTTAATTGCCGTGTTTCCTCAGAACGTTAGCGTAAGAAGTATATATATATATATGTTATACATGTATGTATATATATATATATATATATATATATATATATATATATATATGCAAGTATATATATTGTTTCGTAGATGTATATATATATATATATATATATATATATATATATATATATATTTCTTAGATGGATATATATATATATATATAATATATATATAAATATATTGTTTCTTAGATGTGTATATATATATTTACATCTAAGAAACAATATATATATATATACATATACATATATATGTGTGTATATATATATATATATTGTTTCTTATATATTTATCCATCTAATAAACAATATATATATATATGTATATATATAGTAAATCCCTATTGCAGACGCTCGCACAGGCACATTTGTGTTTGTTCAACACCCACAGAGCCCACCTCCAATTATGCTGGACATACTTTACAGCGTGTTATCTAGCGTGATCAGCATTCTGAAAAAGGCCAGCACACTCAGACCTTCGGCCATGATGACTTGTGACTTTGTGCTAGTACTGCTATCGACGGCTCTCTCTCTCTCTCTCTCTCTCTCTCTCTATATATATATATATATATATATATATATATATATATGAAAAAACACTCAATCAAATTCAAGCCGCTCTCAACATGCAAAGAATCAAAATAAACGGTCGGACAAGTATTCAATACATATATCTCGAACAGTCAAAACTTCATGACAAACTTGCAACATCCAAACAAAACCAACCTTATGATGGCTAATGATGTGGCCGAAATGGTTTGGGACAATGGACGATATGGGCAGTCTTTTTTACTCCCTCATTCTCACCAGTCAAATTATCCTTTCCATCACATTAAATGAAACATGTTTAAAAGAAAGGTTACTGTTCAAATATACATTAATCATATATATATATATATATATATATATATATATATATATATATATATATATATATATATATTAGGGTGGTCCAAAATTAGGTGAACACTAAATAATTACATTTATTTTGAGATTACATATACATACAATTATATTTACTAACACAATTATTACATTGACATTTAAATTTTATTGTGAACAATAATACAAAAGCCCTTAAATTTTATCAACGCATGTACTCAAACTGTTTTCCATCACAATTTACACAGCTTTGAAGTCTACCTGTAACTATTCGACAAACTTTTTTGCACAAGTCTTTTTGGGTATTAATTTCTTAAAATGCATCTCTTATGTAATTTTTCAAATCACCGACACTTCTTGGTTTTCGACTAGAAAATGTGTCCTTGAGTAGTCCCCAAAAGAAGAAATCCATTGGGGGTCGAGTCTGGTGAACGTGCCGGCTAATCAAATGGACCTCTTCGGCCAATCAATTGGACCTCTTCGGCCAATCTATTTCTCAGGAAATGTTTCATCAAGTTACTCAGTTGTAATAATATAACTGATACATATACCTATTACATATACAATCCACCTAATTTTGGTCCCTCCCCCTGTATATATGCATATATTGAGGTATGTGTTATTGAAGACTACGTAATTTTTCCGTTTAATAATGTTTCTTGCAATTTTTTCTTGCTTTCTCGCAAGTTTCTTTGTATTTGGGTCTAAGTTGTCGAAAAAGAACCCAGTTTTTGGAATGTTGCCGAGCGCTTTGAGTTGTCGTGAACCGTCATCATGTCTGTATGCTTTTGGTTTGTCGTAGGTTGCTTTATATTTTTATAGATATTTTGTGGTATTCAAGCCATGTTTTAGGGTTAGTTCATTAGCAATTGTGATGGCGTTGGTATTTATTTATTATTATGTAAATAATAAGTATATATTTATTATTATAACATTATAAAGTACAGGCTCTCGAGAAAGCAGTTGAGCAACATTCTCCATGAGTTTTCTATGGGGTTGAGGTCAGGAGATTGGGGCGGCCATGTCATAACACTCACCTGCTTCTCATCAAGGTATTCCTTCATCAATATTGATTTATGACAGGGAGCATTATCCTGCATAAAATGAGCTTGGTGGGGTCGATTTGCACCCTTTCAGCAGAAGGGAGCAGACAAGACTGTAAAATTATCTTGTACTGCTCGCTCCTGAGGGTCTTTTCAGTAGGTTTTAAGAAGCCAGTTCCATGAAAAGAAAAGCATCCCCAGAACATTGTACTGAACGGATGCTTTACAGTACTTACTGCTAAATTCAAAGAGCTTTCAAAGCTTCTTCTTCGGATTTTAGATCGCTTATCCTTTGAATTTAGCTCAACTTTCGTTTCATCGGAGAAAAGAACATTTAGTAAAAAAAATCAGGTAAGTCACTTTTATCGAACAGCCCTGTACTAGCAGATTAAAAAAAGACCTTATACAACTTGTAGTTATTAAAAACAAGGATCATAACTTTCATCGAGTGGTTCGTAGGTTAATGCAACTTTAAAATTTTGTTTGCGAAGAGTTTTCGCCATTTTATATCATTAACTTTACTAATCTACGTTTTGTATGAATGATTCATGTAATATAAATTGAACTGCATTTGGTATATATATATATATATATATATATATATATATATATATAGAGAGAGAGAGAGAGAGAGAGATTTTGAACTTGTTGATCAAAAATGTTTCCTTATTATTCCGAATTTGTTCAGTGGTTGTGTAGTCGCATTGGTAGAATGGGAATACACTAAATTTTGGCAGATTTTGTCCTCGGCATTCCTCTATATGTTTGCTAAGGGGTATTTTTATGGTGTGTGGGTCCCTGATTTGTTGGCAATGAACTGTTATCTTTTGCCGGAGTGACTGGCTGGTTCAGCCAATGTAATGTCCGTGGCAACCTTTGCATGTAATTATGCATATTAAATTCTCTGAGTCGCACGAGAAATCATTTTGAATTTTGATCCGTCTTTAAACTGAAATTCATGGCCCTCTAATAGGTAGATGCAGACCCCGCAAAATGGTCGGTTGAATTTTTCACCTGAAAATACACTAGGGATGTCGATTTTACTCTTTTTTGCTAAATCAACTTTGGAAAAACCTACATAGTTGGGACTTAAGATAAAAACTGACATCAAATTTTATATTCGTACCAAAAACCCACGTTTGAGGAAATGCAATCAAAATCGGTATTGAAAATGCGTTTAAAAAAGCCATTCATTTTGGCAATATTTGATTGAAAAATATTGTTATTTTAACAGTAGATAGAATGTTATTTTAATAAATAAATTTTTTGTTACATGAAAACTAATCCAATGCAAGTATTTATAATCTCATATCATCAATTTGACGTTTCCAGTGTAAGAGCCTTTAGAAAAATAGGATAGTCTTAGTTGGATACATAAGATTTTACTTCAAATCCGCAAACAGCATGTGAACCTTCAGATGTGAATTTAACGCCGAAGATGTGAAGGAAATTCAGGCAACTGAAATTTTGTGTTATTTATACGATATCCTTGAATTTCATATTCTGAAATTTTCTTCATTGATTGCAGGTTCACACAATCCATTTTAGGATTGATCGATAAATTCTAACATAAATATATCAATAGGGCCACTGATTTTCATAAATTCTACTTGTGGCAAATCCTGATACTCCCTTTGAGACAATTTACCTAACGGACCTGTAAAAGCAGTCGGGCTTCTCGTTGCAGCATCCGCATATTGAAAAACACATCTCAATGGTAGCTATTCTGATGTAATGAGCAGCCAATTGTATGTAATTTTCAATGGAGCTTCTTCTCCAGAGCAGTTACAAGGCCTGCCTTACATCCAGGATTTGTATTTGTGCTGTACAGGAAAAAAAAAAACTTAATTTTGTCTATACTATCAAATTCTTCCAAAAACCTAAAAACTAAAACTACTTTATCAGTCAGGTATTTCCCAGTTTTAGTTCCTGCCTCTTGAGAAAATGTTAAATGATGTTCCTGGCTACTTTCTTATTTTGTTTATTGTCACCATTTTACATTATAACATTTTTATACAACAAAGTTTCTTCATTAATCTCGATACCAATTCCTAAAAGGACAAGCTTTTTGATATCTCACTTTAATATCTTTCATGTGTCATTACTTTTAGCCTTTTATCTATCTATTTTTGACTTATCAATTAAAATGTTTTTAAAATCAAGTCCCGGGTTAAAAAACAAAAAAAAAAAAGGCCATAGCCTCTAAATCCAAGAGAAAGGCATTAGCATGAGATGCTCCAAGATTAGAGGAAACATCTCCACTATATTTCGTTTCCAAAATTTTTGAATAAATATTACACTAGGAAATAATAATAATTTGAACTATACTGTCAATGTATATTTTACTTTAAAAATTTGAAAGTAATATTTTTTACCTTATATTTCTTAAAAGCCTTCGATACCTAAAAAAAAAAAAGAGGAAAGAACACACGGTGTAAAGACAAATATTCACACACGAAATTTAAATCTGGTCCATGAAAAGTGAAAAGTGAAAGTGACGTTTTTTTGTCTTTTAGTTTTCTCCGAAATAAAACCATCACTTAAAATAAATTCGGACATATTTATGATTTATTAATGGTTTTACTGAATTCATTGGGAAAAAAATTCTTTCAGAAAAATAATAAAGTAAAAAAATAGTTTTTAATTGATCTTAACATAACCTGCGATTTGAATATATCTATATTGCCTTATAAATATTGGACATAAATAATTTATTTTAAAGTAAGATTTATAAAGAATTTTATTTCTTATAACAATTATATGGGAACTATTTTACATGTTTATCTGTTCCAGTATTTTAAAGAAATTTCAAATGATTTACAATCACTTTATTTCTTAGGAAGGAACAATTCAGTTCGGTTAACACCGCAACCACCTACCAGATATTAATTGCTTTGATTTCAATTGCATTTTTTCAAATGCAATCGAAATTTTAACGTAAAATATTCTTTGTATGGTTTTATGATGTAATGCCCGAAATATCTAGACCTGTCGCAAAGTTTGGTTTAAAAACTGACAAACCCTAATATATATATATATATATATATATATATATATATATATATATATATATATATATATATATATATATATATATATATATATATATATATATATGAAAGTATTTTTTTATTGATGTGCAAAAAAAGATAAATGGCTAACTTAAGAAATATTATCCTACAAAGAATAATAACAGTTTACTTTAAATATTGCATGAACTTAAATGTATGGATCTGAAGAAAGAAAGAAACAAGAAGTTATAGAAAATCAAAAAGTGAATATATATATATATATATATATATATATATATATATATATATATATATATATATATATATATATATTAAAGTGGTCTGTTTTTCTTTTAAATATTAGCTCTAGATTTACATTGAGTTCTCAGAATTTCATCCTCCTTGGGATTACCCATACGGATTACCAAGTTCTTCATAACTTAATTATACACACACACACACACACACACATATATATATATATATATATATATATATATATATATATATATATATATATATATATATATATATGCATATATATATATGAAAGTATTTTTTTATTGATGTGCAAAAAAAGATAAATGGCTAACTTAAGAAATATTATCCTACAAAGAATAATAACAGTTTACTTTAAATATTGCATGAACTTAAATGTATGGATCTGAAGAAAGAAAGAAACAAGAAGTTATAGAAAATCAAAAAGTGAATATATATATATATATATATATATATATATATATATATATATATATATATATATATATATATATATATATATATTAAAGTGGTCTGTTTTTCTTTTAAATGTTAGCTCTAGATTTACATTGAGTTCTCAGAATTTCATCCTCCTTGGGATTACCCATACGGATTACCAAGTTCTTCATAACTTAATTATACACACACACACACACACACACACACACATATATATATATATATATATATATATATATATATATATATATATATATATATATATAAGGAGAAGAATACACTGAACGGTTTTGACACGCAGTAATGTTCCATTATTATTTTAGGATTTTAAATCACTACAGATTTGATTTTACTAACTTGATATTTGAGGGAGACTATATATATATATATATATATATATATATGAAGAAATATAGTCTTAATATGTGCTATATTTATAGGATAAAGTACTCAATATCAGAGATAGAGCGTGTGTAAATATAAAAGTGAACATAGAAGTCAACACTTAGAGGCAACAGTCTGTTTCATGCTAGATACAACCGTGGCCTGACGATTGCATCTAGCATGAAACAGACTGTCGCCTCTAAGTGTTGACTTCTCTCTCTCTCTCTCTCTCTCTCTCTCTCTCTCCATATATATATATATATATATAAATGTAATGAAAAACAAACCACTTTAATGTACCATTACGATAATTTATTTCACCTAAATCCTTTTTTAAGGATTCAGGATCATCAGGTAAAACTTCCAACAACGAATTGAGAGGAAAAATGGGATTAGAAATTGGTGGGTAGTGTAATTTTTGTAATTTAATAGAGGGGGTTGAGAGTGGCAGTTAAACAGACAATGTAAAGTATAGGGAGGGGTTAATTTTATATCTCTCTTAAGTATGTTTTATATTGGAGTAGGAGGAGTGACAGAACCTTGACCTATTTAGATGGTTAACAAAACGGAAATGAAATGTAGAAAATGTATACAAGTGAGTCTTATGGTAAAGACAGAGATAGGGGGGAAAGAGAGATGGAGTTATAATTTTGTTTTAAAAAATTATGTAAAGGATAGCTTACAATGTTTGATAGAAAATTCGATGTCTGAAAAAAATTTTGTTATTAACTTAAATCTTTACTTTTTTTAGTAAATAGTTTCGGGACTAAATATAACTATTATTGTAATAAACATATTTATCTAGGACATAAAGAAATATTTAAAATTTTAATAGTTTATTCACCCGACTAATTGTATTTCCACAATATATAAAGAAAAAACAGTAAGAATAACATCTATTTTAATATTTAAAATTAATTTATGAATGTAATTTTTATTTATATTGGTAAACTAAATTAATGATTAGGTTTCATTATTTAATAGTATTTGAGGGTAATATTAATTTTCATTTATTCATATATGTCTCACAAATGTATTCATTTGAATCCCTACATACATACGATCATTAACAAGTCCAAAAAACACATAGAAACACATGAGATAATTTACACAAAAATTCATTTATCCTCGTACCTAAACTATATATACATTTTACAATCTTTATCTATATTTTAATATTTTAAATATATATAGATTTTAGTTTGATTCCATAGTTAAAATTTAATTTTAGGTGATTTCGGAAGTGTCTCATTTTAAAGGAATTTAGCTAATATTATTACTATTATTAATAGTTAAAGAATGGTATATTTAAATTTAAATTATCAATTTAGAAATGAAACTCCCTTCAGAAGATAACAAAATTTAAATTATAGAATATTACAAGAGAAGGATATTACAAATTAAGAATAGTAAATTTAAAATGTCATTAGAAAGACCCAATATTTCATTTAAAATCAATTCATGCACGTATGCACATATATACATACACACACACATACAGACATACATATATATATACATATATACATACACATACACACACATATACATCTATATATATATACATATATATATACACATATACATACATATACAATTCATATATCCATATACAAATCTATATATCAAAAAATTTATCTAACCATTTAATCATCTATATATATATATACATATATAGAGACATACTCATATACACATACACACCCTTAAATACATATACATTCATATATAAGCACAAAACACCTACATACAAAAAAGATATAAAAAGAATATATATATATATATATATATATATATATATATATATATATATATATATATATATATATATATGTATACATACCACCATACATACACACAATTATATATATATAAAGAATATTTTCTACAATTATTCACACATGCATGTATATGTATTTATATTACATTGTTATACACCCATTTACATACATATACATATATATTTTTTTTCAAATATTAATTCTAAGGTAATTACGTCTATATACATATATAGATTACAAGTAGTTGAATCTATAAAAATACACATATTTAAGTACATGTACACACACATATATCCGTACATATACATATAATATACATATACATACAAAACAAACATAAAAACATTTATACATATACATCCACACCCATGCAGCATACACGTTAAAAAAAAAAAATTGTCAGTATTCAAACATGCCTCATACTAGTATATTTATACTCACACACGTGTATATCTATTTATAAATATATATCCATACTATCATACATATGTGTCCACAATATAAATACATAGTTACCCTTATCTATAATGTTCATATATATATATCTAAATAAGTTCACATATAAAAAAAAATTAAGTTCAACAACACATATATCAAAGAGCACAGTGTCAGAATTTTCATATATTCATTTAAAACAATTTATATTATCTATTTATATATCTACACATACTTTGTTAAAATGAGGTGATTTTTATGCCTACATTTACAAATCAACTCATTATGTCTGTTCAATAGTATGTCCGGATCCTTATGTTTTATTATTAGTATTTTTTCCATAATGCACAAATTGCATCTGTCTCTGAAATTAATCGGAGTTTTGGCTCTTGAGACGATTTTCCATTTTATTTGTGGGGTTAATTTGTTTTCCAATAACTCCCAATAGTGCTTTGAAAGTGCAGTTTGGTGTTTTTTTGATTCATTATAAAAGGATTGGCGATGGTTGTAAAATCGTTGTTTCCAACTTCCCGCCGAAATTCCTATGTAGATCTTCTTATGTTCAATATTTTCTTTGGGGAAAATCGTAGCTTCGTATACTATGTTTTTAGACAAACATACTCCTTCTACTGGACAGACAGATCCTTCCCTGCAGTTACAGGTAGATTTGGTCTTTGGTCTTGTATTAGGATCTTTTTGAAGTTGATTATAAAATTCATTTAAAATTTTACTATTATGGGAGCTAATAATTTTTTCCATGTTGTTCATGCAGGAATAACTAATTTTTAAATTCATTTTATTGAACAACATTAATTACATTAATTATTTTCGGAAAGAGTGAAATTAAAAATGAGAATTCTGGAGTTGAGGTCCTGCTAATGTCTGGATCGCCGTGATTCTTCATGACGTAGCCGATCATCTGTTTGTCAGTGAATGCTGGAAAATGTGGTTGGAGTGCTTCTATTTCACTCGTTAATATCAATTATCTCCTGTTAATTCCCTTCTCCAATTCTCCATTTCTTTAACTAGGTATTAACCTCACACTCTTTGGGTTCTGTCACTGGATGGAACTAACGTCTTAATCCACTCTACCATATTTCCATGATGTCTCCTGTGTATGAATTTCTCAGAATTAAAAACCTAATTACTTCAGCAACCACTTTGATCGCGGTAATGTTCCATTATTATTTAAGGATATTAAATCGTTCAACAGATTTGATTTTTTAAAATTGACATTGAGCACGTTTTAACACATAGGTTTTTAAACAACTATTTTAGTATTTATTTACTTATAGATATACATATATGTTTAAAAACCAATGTGTTAAAAAGTTTTAACATAAATCTAACTGTAATAATATTTTAGATGTTGTTTTAAAAAAATAACTATATATTTTTAACTATATATATATATATAACTATATATATATATAGTTATATATATATATATATATATATATATATATATAGTTAAAAATATATAGTTATTTTTTAAACAACATCTAAAATATTATTACAGTTAGATTTACGTTAAAATATTCGAACACAGTGGCGTTCCATATCATCTCACGACGGGCGCTATTTGTAAACGAACCTCTAAAAACAGTTATTTCTGAAGAAAGATCGAGGTCGACCCAAAATATCAAATATAAATACATACTTTCATAAAAAAAAGATTATTATTTTTTTTAATTTGAAACTTTTTAATTGTTTTATATATATATATACATATATATATATATATACACTCGACTCACCTGTCGAATTCGATGTATGAGGGTCAAGCAGATCAGATCGACAACAGCAATGAGATTTGTTTATAGTGGTGAAGGTTTCGTGCCGGACCATCCAAACTTTTTGAAGGGCCGAATACGGAGACGTGGCGCACTACGTGACACAGGGTCCCCAAACGACCTTCCGAAGATTTAGGATCCTTCTTCTAGTCCAGTTGCTGTCCTGCTATTTACCCATAGCTGGAGGGAGAAAAAGGCGATTCACACCTTTCCCGACGGTATTAGCCCGTAAGTGAATGTAATAGATTCCACTGGAATTCGGACTAGGCTCTTCAATGCCTTAATCCAAGGCGCTGTCCATTACTCCAACGTGTCTCCTATCTATCGATATATATATATATATATATATATATATATATATATATATATATATATATATATATATATGTATATATATATATATATATATATATATATATATATATATATATATATATATATGTCTGTGTGTGTGTGTATATATATGTATATATATATGTATATATATGTATATATATATATATATGTATATATATATACATATGTATATATCATTCATATCCAGGTTTGGGGTTAGTGTACCTTATTGAAATTGTTTGCGAAGATGTATTCTCGGCATTTAAATCATTAACCTCTATATTTGTTTTTTGTAGGAATGATTCATGTAATATATATATATATATATATATATATATATATGTATATATATATATATATATATATATATATATATATTATTTTTAGTGGGTACTCGTATTCGAAATAAACGTTCGTATTTTAAAGTGGGTAATGACATCTATCAGCCTGCTCACACAAAAAATCTTAATAAAGAAAATGTACCACTAGTCAGCATAGACATTGCCATGAAGATACCATATATATATATATATATATATATATATATATATATATATATATATATATATATATATATATATATATAAAGAGATGTCGGAAGGATTTTGGCAGAATAAAGGACCCCTTTCCAAATAATCTACGCCGCTTGGAGGTAAGTCGTTCCATGAACATTTCGCTAACCCATTGATACACACACACACAAAAAAAAATCTATACATATATATATATATATATATATATATATATATATATATATATATATATATATATATATATATGAGAGTATGTATGTGTGCACGTGCGTGTGTGGGTGGGTATGTTGGTAAAAAAATGAAATTCGTGACAAAGAGCAGACAAGGGGGGGGTTAAAATCACGTGGCTCATCTAACTTTGTCAATGTCAAGTTGGTGATACGAATTGATGTGTACGTAAAATGACAGTCGGCACATAAAGAGTCGCGTTTCATTTGTTTATTACATTTTATTTCACGTATTTCAGATGGACAAACTGAAGACGAGTATTTTTTTTTTTCCCCAAGACCTGATCAATTTTATTGGGTCGCTTAAAGAAGTTTCAAAATTATAGTGCGCATCAAACAGTGTTGAACGTGAAGAAATGTTTGTCTTCTCTCTTTAGCACGATTTCCTCACACTTTCTCTCTCTCTCTCTCTCTCTCTCTCTCTCTCGTTCTTTCTCTTTGTATATATATATATATATATATATATATATATATATACATATATATATATATACATATACAGAGAGAGAGAGAGAGAGAGAGATAGGAACAGAGTATGATAGTATGACAAAACTATATATAGATAAATAGATATGAAAAATCTGAGATAGATAGCTATAAAGATAAAAAAGATATATATATATATATATATATATATATATATATATATATATACATATACAGAGAGAGAGAGCGAGAGAGAGATAGATAGATAGATAGATAGATAGATAGATAGATAGATAGATATGAAAAGAGTACGAGAGATATGACAAAACGATATATAGATAAATAGATATAAAAAACTGATATATATATACATATATATATATATATATATATATATATATATATATATATATAGATAGATAGATAGATAGATAGATAGATAGATAGATATGAAAAATTGAGATAGATAGATCGATAAGAAAAAAATATGACAGATAGCTGTGAAAAACTGAGATATAAAAAAACTGAGAGGTGGCGATAAAAAACAGATATTAAAAACTTAGATATAAAAACTGAAATAGATATGAAAAAACTGAGATAGATATATAGATGCAAAAAAACTGAGATAGATATAAAAGACTTAAATAGATTGTTAGATATATGTGAAAAGACTTGGATATGATAAAATTGAGATAGATAGATAGATAGATAGATTATCACCTTTCCTTAAGGTGGGTGAGTGATGTTTGGCAAAATATACTCAGTTCAATGTTAGCTTCTTATGTTCCAACTGCCGCGATACGAGTTAATACGACTAATCTCATCTTCATCATTATGAAGACTCGCTATTGGGAATTCCCTTCTGGAAACATTATTTTCCTAAATCCTTCCGTGACTACCGTCACTGCTATTCCCTGTTATGCCCCACCAATAAAACCTACAAGCTCCTCTTTATACCTTCTCTATGGTAATTTATTACAACATTGGATACTTATTGTGTACCAATCAAGCACCCTTTCGCTCCACCTGTTATCCTTTTTTTTCTATTCATCCCGCGTACTGATATTTTTAATGGTAAAAACATCAATTGATAGTAGCCTGAATGCATGGTTCTTACAAAAGGAACATAGATTGTCGATACAGAAATCAAACAGGTGTAATAATTTAAATATCTGGCAAGCGAATTATCAGAGGATGGAAAGTGTGACATCGAAATCCGAAGGTCATTGGGATAGAAAACTATGCCTTCCAAAAGCTAGGCAAAATATTAAGCAACAGGAAAATAACTTTAGAAACAAAGAAAGTAGTATTCAACTGTTATGTATTATCAATCCGCATATATGGCAGTGAATGCTGGTCAGTCTTCTCCCATATGAAGAAGAGACTTGAAACAACAGGAATGTGGTTCTACAGAAGGATGCTGAGAATACCATCGACCGAACAAGTGAACAAGGGCGAAAAACAATGGCAATAAAAAGGACACTTATATTTAATATTAGGAAGGTACATAGGCACATAGTTAAAACGTCCGCATTCTGACCATTAGACCCGGGTTCGAATCTCACTATGATCGATTTGTCAGGAATAAGTGTTCCTGGCCTTATCGGACTGGAGGTGCAGCACTTTTGGAAAATGCCGAAAAACCTTACCACTAAGCCTTGTGAGACGGAACCCTTGGGGGCTCTAGATTGCTGTGCTAGCACTAAGTCACAAGTCGAGGGCTTGAGCGTGCTGGCCTTGTTCAAATTGTTGATCACGCTAGATCACACGCTCTCTCCCAGAAACTGTAAATAAGGTCTACTGAGCGTAGTTGCATAAACCAGGGAAAGGTCTCTGTGGGTGTTAAATAAACGCAAATGCGCCTGAGCAAGCATCTTCAATAGGGATTGGCTAGCCGCCCTAGTAGACGGGTATCCTCGTATACGAGTAGCCAGTTATCGTAGTCGTCATCCGTCCGTTTCGAGAGACGACGGAGTAGCGCGGTGCGCTACGAGCCTGAGCGGGATATATGAAGGACTAGAGAAGTAGGGCTGCCCTGACGTCTAGTTCCCCCTCTCGGCCTTGCTAGCAGAGTCCAAAAGGAGAGCATAAAAATACAGTTTTGTACCATCGCGGCTGTAGGAGTTGCCGGGAGGTAGCACAAAGTGCTGTCAATCCGCTTTAGGGGCTCAACTCCGGGTTTGAATTCAGAGTTGCCCTTCTCCTAGACTAGTTTCCAACCAAGGCTATAGAACCTGGTCTGTCCTGCTATTAGGTTGGTGCAAAAATAATGACGTAATAATGTCGTTTTCTGACGTTAAAAAATACGTCAAAAAACGACATTATAACGTCATTATTTTTGCACCAACCTAATATTTACCCACAGCTGGAGGAAGAAGAAGAGGATTCACACCTTTTCCAAGGGTATTAACACGTAAGTAAATGTAATGTAATTCGAACTAGTCGCACCAAACTTAGACAGATAGAAAGACAGACAGATAGATAGAACATGACCTTTCCTTAAGGTGGGTAAGTGATGTTTGGCAAAATAGTATCATCGTGATCTGTTCTCTGACCCATGTAGGACTCTTTCTGTCATTCAAAATCCTATATTTAACATCCGTAAATATGAGCTCACATTAAATACGTCATCTTTAAGAAAAATATTTTCAATATGCTTTTAAACATGCCGGTAAATGCTTTCCAACAACTTTACAAAAAAAAACAAAAAAAAAAAAACAAAACAAACATTACAAAAAATTACTTGAGCAGGAAAATCCTCAAGGTAAGTTTAGATATAAACAAAAATAATGTTTATTTGTAAATATCCTAAAATGGATACTCGTATTTGGGGATACCCGTCTACTCAAGCGCGTGTTATCTAGCGTGATCAACACTTTGAACAAGGCCAGCACACTCAAGCCCTAGCACAGCTATCGACGGCCCCTAAGGTTTCCTCTGCTCAATTTCACTCCCAAGGCGTGCTATGGTTTTCTGGTATTTCCGAAAAGTGCCGCACTGTAGTATCGATCCTTCTAGTTCGATATTAAATCCACCATGGTGAGATTCGAACCCGGGTCTCGTTGTCAGAATACGAACGTTCTAACCACTCGGCCACATAAATATTCTAAAATGTAATTAGAATAAAGGACGAAGATCTGGAAAAGATCCAGGAATACATCTACTTGGTACGGTGATACAATTAAAGGAAAATAATTTAAAAATTAAATAAAAAATACGATACATACAGGTAGAGAGTAAATTATCTTAGGTCGTAAACTTAGGTCATAAACTTAGGTCATGATCTTAGGTCATAAACTTACCTGTCTCCCAAAAGTCTAATGTCTACTTCCAGGAGATTCGTACCTTCGAGATACAAACGGAAATTAATATATTTTCTTCACAAATTATCACGTATAATAATAATCAATTTTAAAAGCAAGACAGAGGGGACGGGAAGAATGGGTGTAAGAAGATTGTGTAGCATCAGTCCTTCAAAAGGGGTACAGTTGTGAATGAGAATAAGAAATTCATGTTACACCAATACTTCCTTTAATATTTTTCCTTTTGTCAAGTCCAGGATTTATTTTCTACTTAAGATGAGGGGAGAAAACACATTCTTGCCTAGAAATCAGCATTCAAAAGGCTAAATTTTACGTACGCTCTAAAACTCCTGTTTCTTTCAAAAAATATATAACTATATCACCCAGGTGGATGTCCGAGTTAATAGCTACAGAGAAATTGGTTGAAATACATGAAAAAAGCTGATGTTATAACTTCATTTTTTTTTTAAATTAACCGGAACTGGAATATTTTCCCGCCTTTCAAGATCTCGGCTATTGCTTGTGCCATTGCGGGTCTAAATATTTTTATTTTATTTATTTTTCTCTTTCTGATTTTATTTTTTCTGCTACCCTACCCTATCCTTACGTTCAATTTGTCAATTATTTTGATTAATTGACCTCCTATGTGATCGAGTTAGCCACAAACCGTTTAGAGTTTGTGTTATGTTTTTTATTTTATTTTAATGGACTGTTTTTAGTTTTTCATTATTTATTTATATATGTATTTATTTATTTATTTTTGGTTTTGCTCTTGGTGTTTTTTTTTTGTTTTTTTTTTCTCTTCCAGGATTGCAAAAATTTAGGGGTATACAAAGACGAATGAAAAAATATATGATAAAACGACAAAACAAAATTAAATGCCATGTTGGACTAAAACCAGATGACAGATGTTCCTTGTCGTTTATTACATGAACATAACAAAGTGAGATAGATAGATAGATAGATAGATAGATAGATAGATAGATAGATAGATAGATAGATAGATATGAACAGACTGAGAGATTTGAACAGAATGAGATAGATAGATTTGAACAGAATGAAATAGATAGATTTGAACAGAAAGATATAGATAGATAGATATGTTTGAACAGAATGAGATAGATAGATAGATAGATAGATAGATAGATAGATAGATTTGAACAGAATGAGATAGATAGATAGATAGATAGATAGATAGATAGATAGATTTGAACAGAATGAGATAGATAGATAGATAGATAGATAGATAGATAGATAGATTTGAACAGAATGAGATAGATAGATAGATAGATAGATTTGAACAGAATGAGATAGATAGATAGATAGATAGATAGATAGATAGATAGATATGTTTGAACAGAATGAGATAGATAGATAGATAGATAGATAGATAGATAGATAGATAGATAGATATGAACAGACTGAGATAGATAGATAGATAGATAGATAGATATGAACAGACTGAGAGATTTGAACAGAATGATAGATAGATTTGAAGAGAATGAAATAGATAGATTTGAACAGAAAGATATAGATAGATAGATATGTTTGAACAGAATGAGATAGATAGATAGATAGATAGATAGATAGATAGATAGATAGATAGATAGATAGATTTGAACAGAATGAGATAGATAGATAGATAGATATGTTTGAACAGAATGAGATAGATAGATAGATAGATAGATAGATAGATAGATAGATAGATAGATATGAACAGACTGAGATAGATAGATAGATAGATAGATAGAGAGAGAGAGAGAGAGAGAGATAGAGAAATAGATAGATTTGCTTTGATTGCATTAGCCTATCTATTACAATTAAGCTTGAGACATCCTTGGCTAGTCACTGTTACGGAAACAAAACTAATAATTAAAAATACGGGAGAGATAGTTGTGATAGCTTTTGGTCGGTAGAACATTTTTTTATCCGTTTTTTTTTTTATCCGTTTATTGACCATAGATAAAGATAATGTCCTTGAGGGCACATGGCACAGTGGATAAAGGCTTTAGTTAGATCCAGTGACAGGACCCAAAGAGTGTGAGTTCAATACCTGGTTAAGGCAATGGAGAACTTGCAGAGAATAATTAACAGGAGATAACTGATATCCATTAAGCATGGCACGTGGAACTAGAACAGTTTACCCCAGTGAGCGAAATAAAGGGTTCAATTCGACATTCCAACTACCTGAAAAAGGCCGGAACGTACAGCGGCCGAAACGTTGTAATGAATATGGCGACAAAGATGAGGACAATAGTCCTAATAATGTAAACATTGTACATAATACTTCATCTCAGAAATATAGACAGAGGCTGTTTCATGCTGGACGCAATCGCCAGGCCGCGAATACTGGATATTTCTTCGGCTATTTATATATATAGGTCAGTCGTGCATTGTGGGCAATCTATTATGGCGGTTAATTTTGCAGAAGAACGTAAAAATAGCTGTAATTGCTATATATCGATAAGAGAAAACACCCCTACGTTATTCAAAAATCTAACACTAAATAGAATAACTAAAAATATACACAATAAAAAAACTAATAAAAATTAATCCAAATAAATAAATAAATGAACAAATTAACAAATCGCCCCGCTAAAATAACCGTTAGAACTAATAAAAATAAGCATAAATAAGCAAAAACAAGTAAAAATACTCAATTCAAATAAATAAATTAAAAACTGTCCTCCCGCCAAAATAACAGAATATTCTACTGCAAGCAATCTAAACATTGGACGAATAAATAACTTTAATTATCTTCCCAGACTATAATAAAATATTAAATAAGTGACCTAAGCAAATCCCCATCAATTTTTTACTACGTTAATAAAACATCAAAAAACGAAAATAATAAATAATACAAAATGAAAATGAAAAACAAGTAAAATAAATTAAGCCAAACAAATAAATAAACAAACAAGCCACTCCCGCAAAATTAACCGCCAAAATAGATAACCTGTTATTCCGATTACGGTCGTCTTCGAGTATAGAATCCAGAGGTTAGCAGTGAATATTTCGGAGACAGTAGGAAAGCGTAGTCCAGGTTATCAGTGGATATTGCAGCAAAGTAGAAGAGCGTAGTACTTCCTTCTGTTCATCTTCGCCTGACAAGTTGGCACTGGTCATTCGAGTAGGGTAAACAAAAATGGCCGCCTTTATACACGACGAATTGAATGTTCTACGTCTTCTGATTGGTTAACCTTCTGTTGGTGGACTATAAAGTGAGTCCAGGCATTTTAACTAACTCACTAGTTACATATATATACCTAAGAAACTGTAACATTACCAACAATGCAACACTGACCCATATATATAAATAGTCGAGGAAAAATACAGCATCCTGTTGCCTCTGAGTGTTGAATTCAATGTTCACTTTTATATTTATATTTACATACGCTCTATCTCTGATATTGAGCACTTTATCCCATAAATATACCACACCTTAAAACTATATGTCTTCATATATATATATATATATATAAATATATATGTGTGTGTGTGTGTGTGTGTGTGTTTATGTGTGTGTGTGTGTTTATGTGTGTGTGTGTGTGTGTGTGTGTTTATGTGTGTGTGTGTATTTAGGCAGCAATCCTTCTTTCATGCACATTTCATTGAATACGAGAGACAAGGTGTTTTGATTTAGTTTTTTATGCAATTTCTCATGTGATTTAATAATTCTTTTTCCTTTCGGATGATAAATTATATAAAATCTATGCGAATGTTTTTTTTTTTTATGAGCTCTTTCGTCTATACATTTATCTATTTTCAAGACTGAAATATATTAACTGTTAACAAGAAATAGATTGTTGTATAATGTTTTCATTTCAGTTGATATTATTGAGTGTTAGGTTTTTGTTTTTTTTTTATTAATAAGGCTTCCATTATTTTAGACTTTTTGGCATGTAGACAACACAAATATAATAGCATCATCTACATGCACAAAAATATTTAAAATAAAGGAAGCCTTATTAATAAAACAAAAAAGAAACAACACTCAATTATATCAACGATGAACATGGACACAATATCTTGACCATGTTTTGAAAATGAAAACATTATATAAATACATACAACAATCTATTTCTTGTTAACATTTCAACCTTGAAAATGGCTAAATGTATAGCCGAAAGCTCTTGGATGAAAAGAACATTTTAATATAATTTACCATCCGTAAAGAAAAATATTATTAGATCACATGTGAAGTTGTATAAAAACTAGATCAAAGCACATTGTCTGTCGTATTCAATGAAAAATTACGTCAATTACTTTATGTTTGAAGAGAATATTTTTGAAGATAATATTTTCATGTGTAGAAATATTGCTTGTATTGTTGTGATGACGGATTCAACCATTTTTCTTTTGATTTCTTAATATATTTGTTGTTGGCTTGGGAGAGTAGTGATTCTGTTAGGAAAGGTGATATTTGGAAGAAATTTTTGGCATAGATTAATATTTGGATATTATTCAATATTATTTAAATATTTTTTCGACAAGACCCAATCCGTTCCTACTTCACCGGCAAGAAGTGAGAAACAATATACACAATGTAAGGCAAGGAGCCTCACTTCTCCTTCTAGGGCTCGGTCTTCTTCTTGTCCCTCCGCCAACCCTACTCAAGAAAAAGATGAGGAAAACAAAAGAACTGTTCCCAAGGTGGGGGGGGACTGTGTATTATAAACAGGCAAGACCTCGAGGGGGACCTTTCTACTCAGCAGAAGACCCTCTTGATGCCAATGTTTAAATGTTCTTCCGTGAATGCAAAGTCCGCGAAAAACCCACGTAACTTTCCAAAGTCCCCTGGAGTGATCACACTCGTTAGAAATATGGGTGGTAAGGTGTGAGATTACCTGTTGGAGGCTAAGAATGATTTCCAGGACATCATGATGATAACGTTGGAATCTCCCGAAATGAAAAAAAAAAAAGTCTAATTTCAGCTCTGGAAGAGTCACGGTGTTGGTCCATCCCTCCTTATATAGCGCTATAAAATTAACTTTCCCGACGAACGTCGATAGCTATTATCTCTGACGGTCGAATTACGACCGATATTGGAATCGGTAGCATGGGACAGTTCGTTGGGGTCCCGATTCCCATAGACTTCCGTCCAGTCTGTGTTTAAGGGTATTCTAAAAAACTAATTTAAAAGATTTCTGTCAAGCTATCTAGCTTGAATGTGAGGGGCTTGAGAAATCGGAGTAACCCTGCCTGTCTGCTTCAGGATCTCTTATCCTTTGGTGTGGATGTGGCCGCGATCCAGAAGATACACTTTCTTTGCGACGTCGATGCTCGTGTTCTGTCTAACGACTTTGTCTATTCAGTATGCTTGGACCGGCGGGCCAGAGGTGTTTCCTTGTTAGTTAAGCGTTCTCTGGATGCGAAGGTGGCCACTGTCCATGTGGGCGCCGAGGGCCGGTTGATCGTGGCTGATATTGCCGTGAGCAGTGGTTCGTTTCGGGTCGTTGCGGTTTATGCGTTCAACGTTCATGGGGTGCATGTCGACTTTTTCCGTCATTTGGGGCGTTCCTGGTGGATTCGTCGCGCTTAGTCTTAATGGGGTACTGGAATGCCATCCTGAACCCCAAGATAGGCAGGGGGCGGAGAGTTAGCAAGAAGGGAGATTGGTTGATCTGATTGGCGAGTTTGGGCTCGTTGATCATCCGGGCGGGAGATGTGGACGTGGACTCATAAGTGGCCATCTCTTCAGGTAACCAGCTACCTAGATTGAATGTTAGGTAAAAGGGCCGACCTAGATTTACTAGATTGCCCCATTTTCCACCCTTTAGACTATTCGGATCATAGACTTGTCTGTGCCTGGATGGTATTAGGGAGTAGGCCTAGAATGTCTGGATACTGGAAGTTCAACGTTTCCTTACTGCGTTATGCGTCCTTAATACGGTATGTGACACAAGTTCGTTTTTAATGTGGGATGCATACACACAAAATGGGTCCAGAAAAAAATTTGCCATGTCTCCGCTAACACTACCACACTGGCGTTGATATTCACTAACCCGCCCTCTTTAGTGCAGTGCGTTGCCGAAGTGTTGGAATCCCCCGCACCAGGCACCTCTCAAAGCTTTTTAGTGACCTGCTCGATGATTTGATCCCCCTTCGACGGCCTGTTAAAAAGACGTAATGCAAGGCAAAAGTTCCAGGGAGTAACACTTTTGATCTTAAATCACGTAGATGTTTTTCTTTTAGATAGACGGGCAAGATCCAGACCTAATCTTTTCATTTTCACGGGTATTCATATGGGTATTTTGTATTAAATATTAAAAACTATTAAATATAATAGACAATGCTAAAAAGACCGAGATCAAAATTTAATTTAGAAATAGATATCTCTCCGTCGATAAAGAACAATGCTTTTATACAATTTTAATTTGATGCAAAAATAATATTTTACTATTTTAAGAATTTTTTTTTTTTTTTTTTGGCTAAGTGGGTTGCTTTAACCTTTATATTCTCTTAACATTTGTTCATATCTGAAGCTATAAATATTGCAATGACAATCGCTCTGCTATCGTTCTTTCTCCTACCATGTAAGTCTTGTCTCTTCTGAGTGTTTCTGTTTTAAAATTTCTATCATGTACTCAGGAAACAATGCTATTCTAGATACCTGTATTTTTAGTCAGAATTTTCGTACATTTTTTTATAAATAACGTTTTATTCATGGAAAATTCAAATTCTTACATTAATGAAAATAGCAGTGTGTATAAAAAAAAACTTATGTAAGTCTTGACTATCTTAATGACCATTAAAAATCCTTCTTTTTTTTTTCAAATTTACCATAGTATTTTCATGAAATATTTGCTTCATTTTGTATGAGATTTCCAACTGTTGATTTAAAGAAGCGGTAGGAATTTAAATAGAAAATGTTTTGAGCATTTTTATGAAAAACATCGAAATAGTCTTGGGAGTAAATATGTTTTATATCAAAACTTTCCCTCCAAAAATTATGCCTTCAATATTTATTAAAGCGCTTTTTATTTTTATTTTTTTGCTCGAGTTTTTTTTTTTTTTTTTTTGTTAAAATGCAAATCGTTTGAAGTTTATTTTTTAAGCATGTCAAAAAAAAAAAACAAACCAAAAAACAAAATAGAGACATGAAAGAAAAATAAATTCATCGCCAACGCACGATGAAAGCCCGTCTTTCGGACGTCATACCTTTTTAGCGTTGACAAAGATCAGTTTTTACGCAAAAGCCGGATTGCATAAAGTTATATAAATTGCTTTTGACTTGAGACAATATTCCACCCGGCAGTCCACCCCCACATCGCTAACGTTCACATCGCCTTGGAACATACACCCAACATTTTATGGTTAAATATCAGGAAAGAGTGAGTGAGAGAGAGAGAGAGAGAGAGAGAGAGTGAGAGAGAGGAAGGTGAGACAGAGATAGTACAAAAGAAAGAAAGCAAGACTGATAAACACAGACTCTGCTCACTTTTTTTATTTTTTCACTCACATGAGCGAACTCATATATATATATATATATAGAGAGAGAGAGAGAGAGAAATAGATATAGATATGTGTGTGTGTTTGTGTGTTTGTGTGTGTGTGTTAACACTTAAACATTATTTTTAATGGATGCTCGCATTTGAGTAAACGCCCCGTTCATTCATTAAACGTTATATTTATTTATTTACGCCTGATTGTTCGAGAAAGGCGAATGATTTCACTCAAAGGCGCTATTCAGCCGTATTTGGTCGGCAAATGTCCTTCGTAGCTGACTCGCTACGAGCAAGTCGTATCTAAATGCGGTTTCTTCCGCTAAGGAGTACGCAATCTCGAATCCTGCCACGGGGTGCTTATTTTCTTTAAGATTTCTGGAATATTCGGGCCGGTAGGCGAAAATAAATAGACACAATTTGAGTTCAAATTCTTCCCGGCACCTTGTAAAATGGCCGAACCAAACCCCAAGAAAATTAACAGAAAAAAGTCTGAAAGATCATTCGCTGGTCTTCAACCAAACATCCAATGAAAACTTCCTGCCCAAATACATATATATTCAATTCTTCAGTATTTTCGGAAGTAAATTCATCTTTTTCATATTTTTATAACTTTTAGAGCTCTCTTTTCAAATGCTTGAGAGAGATATGAAATGAATCCCTCCCTAAACTAAACTAAACCTTTTACACTCTCTATTAAATTACAAAAACTTACACTACCCATTAATTTTAATTTCATTTTTCGTTTCATTTAATTTTTGGAAGTGCTATCTGATCCGGCGTCTGCTTTAAAATATGGTTTCTTCGCTACACAGGAATTACCGAGTTTCAAAAACAGAAGCTAAAAACTATATATACTCGCCTGTACTCATTATATATATATATATATATATATATATATATATATATATATATATATATGTGTGTGTGTGTGTGTGTGTGTGTGTGTGTGTGTGTATTATTATTTTTTAAAAATAAAAATATCTATAAGAACAACGGATTATATATCTTACTGTTCTTTCTAACTTTTGGATGACAGTTTCATACTCAAACGATTTTTAGAGACCAAATTAATTAAAATTAAACTTGAATACGGCTTACTAGTTTGGAAACAGTAATTTCTGTGTCGTGACGGAATCATATTTTTAAAAGTAATTATACATACATACACACACACACACACATATATATATATATATATATTAAGGACCTGAATAAATGCCTAGATTAATTTTGAAAATTATATTTATTATTACACAGTAAAGATTTATTTTTCAATATAACCAACTTTGTCAATGCTCTTATTTCTCAGGTTAATACTAATCCTATAAATCTTACATAATAGTTATAAAACGCAAACTAGTCTTAAGTACATATATATATATATATATATATATATATATATATATATATATATATATATAATAATAATAATAATAATAATAATAATCTTATAAATATAAGTATACTCGTCCGGAAAAAGTTTAGGTGATTTAGCTTGTAAATGAACAAACCAATACCCAAGAAAAAATAAGGAATAAAAAAAGAAAGAACTAAGAACATGTAATTCAGGCGAAAGCAATCGTTCAGAATCCAAGCTCAGAGTCCAAAGAAAAAAAACTCCGACACGAGTAAAGTAAAATAACTAAACAAAGTGCTAAGTAGAGCAAATCTAACTATGAACTTAAAGAACCAGGTAAACCTACCTAGGTTTCACCTACGCGGAATGTCAGGGTACACTGGTCAAAGAGGTAACATTATAACAGAATATAAATAGCCTACAACTCGGCGTACCCTGACGATCGCGTAGGTGAAACCTAGGTAGGTTTGCCTGGCTCTTTATGTTCGTAGTTATATATATATATATATATATATATATATATATATATATATATATATATATATGTGTGTGTGTGTGTGTGTGTGTGTGTGTGTGTGTGTGTGTGTGTGTGTATTATTTTATAAACGCAGTACTTAGTGGAAAGAACTCAATATCAGTTGTATGAATATGAGTTTGTGATCCTGGCGGGCGATCTGAAAAGGGTCAAGAGCTTGCCCCTTGTTGAAAGAATATCGCTACATACGTTCTCGACACCGAAATAGATTTACGATTGTATATGTATGTATGCTTGAAAGTATGGATATTTATCTGTGGATTTTTTATCTGGATGTTAATCTCAGATTTTTTATATGGTTGTGTTTGCGTGAACCGAAATACGTATACCTGTATGTGTGAGAGTCTCATCCCAAAGCAACACAGAGAATTTCTCTCCATCCCACTACGAAATATAATCAAACACAAACAAGCATGAAATAGATTCAATTTTTAAAAAATAAACCTGTTTGTTTGATGATCGCAGAAGCGTGAGGAACAGTATCATCAACTTATGTCCATACAACTGAATATATATATATATATATATATATATATATATATATATATATATATATATGTATGTATGTATGTATTTATATGTATGTATGTATGTATGTATGTAACAAACCAATTTCATCAAAATAACCGTCAGAATAGACTACAACAACCAATCCAAAAATTGAACGTAAAAATAGCTGCAACTGCTATATATCGGTACAAAAAAAACATCACTGCGTCACTCAAAAATCGAAAACCAAATAGAATAAATAAAAATAAGTAAAAAAAATAAGTAAAAAAATAAAAAAACTAATAAAAATTAATCCAAATAAATAAATGAATAAATTAACAAATCGCCCCTAATAAAATAACAGTTGGAACTAATATAAATAAGCAAAAATAAGCAAAAAGAAGTAAAAATACTCAATCCAAATAAATAAATTAAAAACTGTCCACCCGACAAAATAAGAGAATAGACTACGGCAAGCAATCTAAACATTGGACGAATAAATAGCTTTAATTATCTTCTTAGACTATAACAAACTATTAAATAAGCCACCTAAGCAAATCCTCCTGCAAATGTGTGTACTACTTTAATAAAACATCAAAAAACGAAAAGAATATATAATACTAAATGAAAATGAAAAACAAGTTAAATAAATTAACCCAAACAAATAAATAAACAAACAAGCCACTCCCGAAAAATAACCGCCAGATTACCCATAATGCAACACTGACCCATATATATATATATAAATAGCCGAGGAAGTATCCAGCATTCGTGGCCTGGCGATTGCATCCAGCATGAAACAGCCTGTCGCCTCTGAGTGTTGACTTCAATGTTCACTTTTATATTTATATTTAGATACGCTCTATCTCTGATATTGAGCACTTTATCCCATAAATGTAGCACATCTTCAAACTATAGTTCTTCATTTACATATATATAGGACTTTTTGGGGGCATTTGAACTGCGCGCCAAAGTTTAACTTTGTCATTTTCACCTTCTTAGTTCGTTAAGTAGAAGGAAAGGACCGTAGGATCTCGTTGAAAGAGGAAGGGGAAACAGTTAGACTGAAAGCCAGTTAAAAAGGAAAGAATATCAGTAAAATAGTAGGTGAAGAAAACGTGAAGGAAGAATGATTTTTTTTTAAAAAAAAGGAGATTAAAATCAAAAGGGATAAATATGAGGGTTTAGAAGCGTACTGATAAACGTTAAAGAATGAAATATTAAACAAACGAAAAAGGCGGAAAGAAGAATATGAGTGCGCATGGTCGGAAAGAAGAATTTTTTTTTTTTTTTTTAAAATGTCAATTAAAACTTAAAAAGAATCAAATTTGAACACAAATTCTGATTCTAAATTTAAAGAAGCAAAATTTGATCAAAGTGAGCTGAAGCCCTAATGCGTTAACGAAAAATGTAAAACGTCAAACAAACAACAAATGAGTAGATAATAACATAACCCCCCCCCAAACACACACCTTGAAATACTGGCAGCGGCAATGCAAAAGGCAAAAATGTAACTGTCTGTATACCTGCGGGGAAATGAGTCTTCACAGAAACGATTTGTCATCAAAACGTTTAGAATCAATATCTACTCTCAAAATATACTTATCTCATCTATAGTGAAATTTAAAAAAACAAAAAAAAAAAAGAGATAAAAACTGAAGAAATCTCGTAATGGACGTCTTTTGTCCTAAATAGCAAACAACTTTTATATTTTTCATGACTTATTCAGCAAGGCACATCATAAATTAACTTAAAACTAAATCTTGCTTGATTTTTCGCGCCTTCAGAAATGCCTCTAAAATTGTTTTTGAACTTGCCTTTTCGTTGCTGCCTGCAGTGACGACATGCCTTTACCGCAATTTACTTAATTAGTTTTTTTTTTGTTTTGTTTTGTTTTTCTTTTTTGAAACTGAAAGCAGAAAATTAGATTTTAAAACCATCTAAAAGTGTATCTTGAAAACAGCGGAAACCTTTTGAAAATCGCTTCCTATTTTCATTTATTCTACAGTGAAACCTTCTTGTGTTTTCTACAAAAATCCATCTTTAGTTCTTTAGATTCTGTCGCTGTTATTTTTAGCATCCTTCTCTCTTCTCTTTCTTCTTCCTACTCTTCTTTTTCTCCTTCTTCCTTTTCTTTTTTTCTTCTTTCTTTTCTTTTTCTTCTTCCGCCTCTTCTTTTTCTCCTTCCTCCTCTTCCTTTTTCTACGTTCTCCTTTTCATTTTCTTCTTCCTCCACTTCTTTGTTCTCCTTCCTCCTTTTCTTTTTTCATCTTTCTCCTTTGCCGTTTCTCCTTCCCCCTCTTCTTTTGTTCTTCTTATTCCTTTTTTTTTCTTTTTCCTCATTTCTTTTTTATTCTCCCTCCTCTCCTTTTTTTCTTCCTTCTCTTCTTTTTTCTCCCTGTTCTTTTTTCTTCACCTTCCACTCCTTTTTTCTTCTACCTCCTATTCTTTTTTCATCTTTCTCCTTTTCTTTTTCTCCTTCCTCCTCTTCTTTTTTCATCTTTCTCCTTTTCTTTTTCTCCTTCCTCCTCTTCTTTTTTCCTCTTATTCCTTTTCTTTTTCCTCCTTTTCTTTTTTATTCTCCCTCCTCTTCGTTTTACTTTCTTCTCTTCTTTTTCTTCTTCCTTTTCTTTTTTCTTCTTCCTCCTTTTCATTTTGCTCCCTCCTCTCCTTTCTCCTTCTTACATCTCTTCTTTTTTCTTCTTTTTCCTTTTCTTTTTCTCTTCTTTTTTCAGTTAACTTTTCTCCTTTTTTCTTCTTCCTCCTCTTCCTTTATTTTTCTTCCTCCAGCTGCAAGCTTTTTTTCTTTTTCTTTCTTTCTTGTCTTTTTTCATATTTTCTTTTATTCATCCACCTTCTCTTTCATTATTTCTTCCTCTTTTCTCCTTCTCCTCTATTCTTTTATTCTTTCTCTCTCTAATTACCCTCCCCCTTTGTCAATCGTTATTTTCTTCGTTTTACTTCACCTTTCTCTTCTTCTCAACCCTCAGTCTTTATCCTCTTTTATGTGCCGTATCCCTTCAGGACTTAGATGATCATGACCCTCCACATCTTCCTGTGCCTTCTAACTCTTAATAAATTTTGTGTTTTGTTATTTCTCTTAAACCCTAGCCCATCAAATATGTTACACGTCGCTTTCCTCTGTCCCCCCAATCTGTCCCGTAAGTGCTCTTCTTTTATGTGTCGTGTCTCTTCAGAAACTATGCGATCATGGCCCTCCACATTTTCCTTATCTTTTGTAACTCTTGATAAGATTTGTCTTTCTCCCCAAACCTGCTCTGCCATCTATTTGCGTAAGCCCATTAAGTGTGTCACACATTTATTTCCCTTGTCTCTCTTTCCCTCTATCCGTCCTCTGGGTATCAGATTTTCCAAGCCCACTTTCCTCATTACGTGTCCTAGGATTACTTCTTGATGTTAAGTATAAGTTTCCTTTTGTTTCTATTCTCTTCGAAACATCGTCGTTGCTCACATGTTTTGTTGAAATTATCCGCAGAATCCTTCTGTAGAACCAAATTTCTGTTGCTTCAAGTCTCTTTTTCATCTTTGAGATGGTCTAGCATTCGCTGTCATACGGGAGAACAGTTATCACGTAACGGTTCAATAGACTTTCTTTGTTTCGAACAATATTTTCCTGTCACTTAATATTCTGCATAACTTTTGGAATGCTTTCTTGGCCATCCCAATATGGATGGGATTTTTCAAACAAATTTATCTACTTTCCTCTAAATAATATATTTTACAGTTGTACTCCCTCATCAAGAGTGCCACCCTTCGTAATTCCAAGCAGGGGATAAAGAACTAGGTGTTAGCATACTGCTCACAAAGAGTAGCGGCAGAAGCCTGTACTACATTCTGTGTATATGCGCTGTTCAAATTCCAAAAAGTTTTGAGTGGCACATCATATTCTAAGCCGTATAAAGTATCCGACCGAACTTACGGAAAGAATAAAGACTACTGTCTAATATCATCATCTTTGTTTTTTGTATCAAAGCGTTCCAGCCAATATGTTCTTGAAACTATTTCAGGTTCATACTGGATCCTCTAAACCTATTTCGAATAAGTAGATCACGTGATGGTAAATGAAATTTATGTATGGGAATTAGTGTGGCGTCCAAGTGATCACTCTTGGAATTACTTCGGAAGAGTGCTTGTCAAACTCTCTGCCTCCAGGCAGAGAGGAGCCCAGACGAGTCTATGCCGAATGGCCGAGTCTCGTCCGGGGTAGTAGACAGCTACGCAACCCCGTTTGTTACGGGGTCTACAGGGAATATTTGACCGAGCCTCGGATACCCCACAATAATGTGGGCGTTAATGGGACGTTTAGTGAATATCTCACTCACCGAATTACTTCGGAGTTGTGCTTGTCTGGGTTCCTCTCTGCCCGGATGCAGAGAGGAACCCAGACGAGGCTATGCCGAAAAGCAGAGTCTCGTCTGTGGTGGGGCTCGAATACTCCACAATAAATTTGGCCTGGTGCCGCATCCAGCCGCTTGGGTTTGTTAGTGAATATCTCACTAGCCGAATTACTTCGGAGGAACCAAGACGAGACTCTGCCCTTTTGCATAGCCACGTCTGGGGTGTTAGACAGCTACCAGACCCCGTTTTTACTGGGTTTCCCAGACTTTTTGATCGAGCCTACGTGCTCGGATACGCCACAATAAACTTGGCCTTGTGCCTCATCCGGCCGCGTGGGGCGGTTCGTTAATATCTCATTATATGGATTACTATTTGATGCTTAATTTTCGAGCGAGTCTTATCGAGCAAGTACTATTAGTGCGAGTGATATTCGAAGGCGTCTGACACCAGTATTGTTCAACGGCGTTACTATAGTTGTATCTGCGATTACAAAGTCTCTACTACAACGAACATTACGAAAGTGACAACGTATATTCATTGCCATGAAAAAGTGGCAATGTGTGTTCGTTGACATTGCAAAATCAACAAATTTAATTTACGGCTTTATGCTAATCAATGGACATATATATGCATATATGCATATATACACACATACATATACAAATACACATAAATATACAAGTACACATACATATACATACACAGAAAGTTCTCAGAATATATCCGTAGAGAAGATAAATTTAACAAATAGACAATCGGAAAATAGTCGACATTCTGAGAACTTTAATATATTGTCCACATGGAAAACAAAAACACACACTTAGGAAAAAAACAAGTTACTAATAATCAAAAAGAGGCTCACACAAGAACGTCTTTTAAAGATTTTGAATTGCATGTAAGTATACAACATTTGGCTTTTGTCCATCATCACTTGCCTTGATAAAGTGAAATGACGAAACGCGTCGGCAAAGACAAAGTACTATTTTCCGATTGTCTATTTTATACAGATATTTAAAAATTATATAATATTTTTATCATCATTATTATTATTACAATTATTATTATTATTATTATTATTATTATTATTATTATTGTTGTTGTTGTTATTATTATTATTATTATTGCATTCTGCTCCATTTCTTCTTCCTATCAGCATTATCTTTCTCGTAACTTTCAGCAATTTGTTTAAATGACTGCTACTAGGAGACGCTTTTGTAATTCAAACAAAGACGCCGTTAAGTGAAACAGTTAAAAAACAAAACAGAAAGCAAAAATCAAGCAAATCTAGATTTGCATAAAATAATCGAAACACTAACAATGCAATTATACTTATAAATATGACATACATAACATGCAGATCAATAACACAATCATAGCAATGGTAGCAACTGCAATAGCAATTACAATAATAACAATATCCTATCAGTCACTTTTGAATGCTATAATTACTATGAAATGGACAAAGTCCGACAATTATTTAAGACAGTTTTTATGTTTATACGTTCTTTTTATATTATAACAAGAGCATTTACTTAAATATTTATATATATATATAAAAAACGTATAAACATGAAAAAATGTCTTAAATAATTGTCGGACTTTGTCCATTGTATCACGTCATTTGTTTACATTTGGATACGCATTGAGCAGATATGAATAAATGAGAGAAAAGCATGGAGAATTGTGTTTAAAAATCGTTTAAGGCGCGTCAGGCTATGTGACGGTTACGTATAGGATACAGGTTCGATTCCTGTGGGAGGACGCATGTTTTCTATGAAAATTTCTCGGACATTCAGGCTGGTAAATGTTGTTAATACTGTTTATTATAAACAGAACATTTACTTAAATATTTGTATCTATATAAAGAACGTATAAACATAATTCTTCTCTGTAAAAACTCATATATATTAAATAAATATCACTTTATAGATATATATATATATATGTGTGTGTGTGTGTGTGTGTGTGTGTGCATGTGTGTGTGTATATGTATGTGTATCTGCATGCATGTGAGTGAGTATATTATGAAATGGATTACTTCTGACAATTAATTGTCAACAAAGATAACTTATGAACAGAAAATATATTGAGTATATATATATATATATATATATATATTTATATATATGCATGTATGTGTATATATATATATATATGTGTGTGTGTGTATTTTAACACATTTTTATGTTTATACATTCTTTTTTTATAGATACAAATATTAAAGTAAATGGTCTGATTATAATCAACAGTATTAACAACATTTACCGGCCTGAATGTCCGAGAAATTTTCATAGAAAATATGCGTCCTCCGACAGGAATCGAACCTGTATCTTATACGGAACCGTCATATAGCCTAACGTGTTTTACCGATTTCGCCACAGAGGAGCGTTTCGGTTAGCAAACCTATACATTTATAGGATACAGGTTCGATTCCAGTCGGAGGACGCATATTTCCTATGGCACTTTCTCGGACATTCAGGCCCGCAAATGTTGTTTAATACTGTTTATTATAGACAGAGCATTTACTTAAATATTTTTATGTATAAAAAGAATGTATAAACATAAAAAATGTCAAATTGAACGCGTATATTTGTGCCATCGCAAAAGATGCTGGAAGAACAGTCGTTTGTATTGAAAATACCTAACTCCCGTGGCAATGTTCTATCTTCCTAATAGTCAGATCAGGCCAAGAATGGGAAATTGCTGCCATATTTGGGTTGGTGCTAGAGTATCTAACCGTGATAGAGTATAAAAGCGATTTAACAACCTTGTGGGTGATGAGTTATTCTCACCCTGCAACCTTCATCCGACAGACGAATCATTGCCAACATCTCACTACTCTATCACGATTACTATGGTAGATGTTCAAACGAGTTACATACTTTAATTCCCCCAAGACGAACCTTCTCGGCGAAGAATCAACGTACCAGGTTCACGGTGGAAAACCATCCCTCTATCCTTTATGTTCCTTTGATAATGAGCAAGTTCTACTCAGCATCTTTACCAGAACTGTTATATTGTGGAACAGCCACCCGAGAGGGTACATTCCTGAACACGGCAATCCTGGTCCGTTAAAGGCCAGGAATAACAAATATCTGCCGTACACGTCATCATCATATGCATTTCTTACTTTTGCTTTTCCTCCCTTACAGCAAACTGGATGGCGGGGAGGAGAAAAGTTGCATGAGCACATGAGAAAACTACACCCCCTCGAGTAACCGACCGTCCATGCTGACGTAAAAGAAAAAAGTCTGTTACACCTTATGGTAACCTTTACAGGCAACGTCATTATAAACAGAATATATGATATATATGTAGTCTCAAGAAATCTGACACAAGGCCGTTAAAATTAAGGTTATATAAAAGGAATCAGCGGTTATAGTAAATCTATCAAAGGTGGATGAATCTTTCTGTGATGACTAAGAGCCTTCTAGCACAATTGGTCTTCATAACTCTGTATGCAGTGATGACGGAATAGCAGGGCGGCAGGATTCCTTACCTGATGCCAGCAGCCAAGGCGTAAACTTCCCCACCAACAGAATCAATGGCTATCTGTCCATAACCAAAGTGGTCCTTCAGATTGGGGTATATCGGCTGTGATTTGACTTTTCCAGACTTATTTTGCCAAAAACTCGCTACGCATCCAGATTTCAACCCACTTACTGAAAAGGGA
>OZ010606.1:76308810-76313810 GCA_963932145.1 Acanthosepion lycidas
GAAATGTCAACCTACTGCGGGAAAAAATCTGTTCGTCTGCTATGTATCAAAAGATATATGATCGCCTAAGCGTGTATCACACATAGCTATTATCTGGCTGACTATATTGTAATGTTGCAACTCGAATCTGAGGATGCAAATCTACTAGGGCGGCTAGCTAATCCCGATCGAAGACGCCTGCACATTTTGTGCTTGTTCGACACCCACAGAGCCCACCTGTGGTTTATGCTGCAACTATGCTTAGCGGACCTTAGTTACAGTTTATGGGAGAGAAACGCGTTTATCTGTCGTGATCAGCAGTCCGAACAAGGCTAGCACTCTCAAATCCTCGGTCACGACGACTTGTGTCTTCGTGCTGTCCCAAAGATTCCGTCTCCTAATTTGACTCACAAGGCTTGCGGCAACCCGTGATTTGGTTTTCAGGCACTTTCCAAAGGTGCCGTACGCTGGGATCGCCTCCTCCAGGCTGATAACATCAAGAAATCCCCTTCCTGACAAATTGACTACGGTGTGATTCGAACCCGTTCTAACCACTTGGCCACGAACCTATAAACGTATTACTACTAAGTATGAAATCAAGAGAAATAAAATTAAAATATACTAGTTAAAAATTAACGATAACTGACAATGAGAATTTAAAAAACCTAGACAATTTAAGACTCTGACGACGACAATGAGAAACTGGAGAGCCGAGTTCGAATTCCAGTCGGATTTGTTACATTAAATTGCGCGCAAATATCTTTGGTATGCATCCATCTCTTCCCTCCCCCCAGCTGTGGGTTGAATAACAGAACAAACTGAGTTCTATAGCCTTGGTTAGCAACCAGTCTACCTCAGATAGAAACGGCAGCCTACTGTGGGAATATCTTCTGCGCAGTCATGAATCGAAAGAGACAGGATCACAAAAGCGTGCTTGACGTATGGCGTTTAACTGACTACGATATGTAAATTTAAGAGAAAAAACATGAAAGAAATACTCATCAAAAATTACTGATTAATTAAAAAAAATCAGAAAATTTACAACTATTACTACCTGAGGTAAAAAGCAAGAGAAATAAGATTAAATATATATATATAAAAACTGAATAATAATTAACCGTATACATCTAAGAAATTCAAAAAATTTAAGATTTCTATTCGTCTTGTTTTTGAACATACTTGCTACATCTCATATGGTGCCCCTGTTTTATATTTAGATATTCTTGATAGACGGCAAAGAAGAATCTGCAGTGTTATTGGTCCTGACCTGGCATCTCGGCTTCAGTTTATCTGTAACATAGCTTCACTGTTCTTTTTCTGTAAATATTTTCATGGTGATTGTTCTGATGAATGTTCCTCTATGGTACCTTAACTTTATGAATTTAAGTGAAGTAAAAGATTGGCAGCAAGGTCTTATCAATTCACAGTTTAAATGGTAGCTAGATATAACCGTAAGTTCTATGCTAATAGTTCCTTCTCTCATACTCCTCACCTGTGGAACTCTCTTTCAGGTTTTATCTTTCCCAGTGAAGTTTGATCTTCAAAAATTTAAATGCAGTATCAATCATTATCTCATGTCTTAATTCTTGTTCTTTAATTGTTCTCTCTCCTTAATAGTTTTTTTTTTCTCATATTCTTTAACACTTAATAACCCCTTGCATCTTAGTGGTTTTATTGCTTTGTTTGGGGTGAAATGATTAAAAAATAAAACTTAAATACCTAAACATGCACCTACTGCAACAAGACTTTCAAATGCACAGGCCGGTAGATGACAGTTAAAAAAAAAACTGGGATGTCTACTCAAACACATCTGGTCTGATTTTCCTACTATATATTTAGATATTCTTGATAAAATCCAGAGAAGAAACTGTAATGTTATTGGTCCTGACCTGGCATCTCGGCTTCAGCCACTTTCTCACCGCTGTAACGTAGCTTTTCTGTACATTTTTTTTTTTTTTTTTATAAATACTTTGATGGTAATACTTCCAATGGACGTTCCTCTATGGTATCAAGAATTATAAATTTAAGCGCAGTACTAGATTGGCGGTCTCATCATTTTAAGTTTGAAATTGCGAGATGTAACCGTAAGTTCTATGCTAGCAGTTTCTTCTCTCGCACTTCTTGATTGTGCAACTCTCTTCCGACTTTTACCTTCCCAATCAACTTTAAATGCAATGTCAATCTTTTTTCTTCTTAATTCTTGTTCGTTTCTTGTTCTCTTTCATTAATAGTGTTTGGTTTTCTCGTATTCTCTAACACTCAGTAACCCCTTGTGTCTTAACCGCTTTATTTCCTTACTTTGGGTGAAATGATTAAAAATAAAGTCTATTATTAGTAAATGTAAAAGCAAAAGAAATAAGATTAAATGAATACTAATCAAAAATTAATAATTAAAAGTGCTTTTCTGTGAAAGTACAGAAAATGTACTGCTATTACTACGAATGGAAAAACAAGCAAAATAAGACGTTAAAATGTTAATCTAAAATTAAAAGAAAATTGACAAAAGTCATATATTTCATTTCAACAACGTAAGCCTATTAATACTTGGGGTAAATCAAGAGAAATAAATTAAGAGAAAAGCTAGTGAAAATTTAATAATAACTGAAAATGTTTATATCTAAGACAATGTAAGATACTTTGTGTAAAAACAAGAGAAATAAGATGAAAAAAATACCTGTCTATATTTCTGAGATGAGGTATTATGTACCACTGTGTTTTTATCCACTGTGCTATGTGTCCTTGAGGACGCATGACACAGTCGATAAAGACGTTAGTTTGATCCAATGACAGGACCCAAAGAGTGTGAGTTCAATACCCGGTTAAGGCAGTGGAGAACTTTCAGAGGGGAATTAACAGATAACTGACATCCATTAAACATAGCACGTGGAATTAGAACAGTCTACCCTAGTGAGCGAAATAAAGGGTTAAGTTCGACATTCCACCCAACTGGAGAAGGCCGGAGCGTACAACGGCCGAAACGTTGTAATAAATATGGCGACAATGATGAGAGCAATAGTCCGAATAATGTAAATAATAAAAAAAATACTAATGAAAATTTAACAACTGAAACTGGTTCATATAAGAAACTCAAACAGCGTAAGACTATTAAAACTAGGTGGGGAAATAAAAGAAAACAGACTTCTTAAAATTAATGGCGACTGTCAATATTCATGTAAAAAATTCATACATGCTTTACACACACACACATCTCCTTTTCATAAAAATTTGCGTATTTTTGAACGCGCATGCGTTCGTGCATTTTTCAGTTTTTATGGTAGTTAAAGGCAACAAACAACTCGCTGTAATTTGTAAATAACAAGAGTAAAAGATAATTATAAAAGCAATTAGTGATGCCCTGATATTTGAGGAGTAAATTCTTTTACCAAGAATATCGCTCAATTAAAAATAAAGAAATGAATAATACTAGAAACAACATATATTTTACTTTTATTGCAAATGTTTACATCAAATGCGGGGCTTTGTTTTTTTTTCGTTTTTTCGTTTTTTTTTTGTTTTTGTTTTTTTCATTTTTAAGCACAGCTTTTTTTTTTTTTTTTTTTTTTTTTTTTTGTCTTTCTTAAATTTATCCGTTTTTACTAACTTTTTAAAAATTTATTTCGAAGCCCCAGTGCAATAACTGCCTGGGGCATCATCTCGCTTAGGGTGAGAAAATAATCAAAATGGTTATCCTGGTGAGAAAGTTCAGCGCCCTGAGGGGCAAATCTTGGCGAGGCGAAAAATGTAAGTCACGATCTATTTGAAGATTAGGGAAAACATGAAAAGTGGTCTTATCACATATCCTTCCGCCGGTGGGTCGCCATGAGAACTATTTCCAGTATTAGCAATAATCGGTTCAATACTGTTTTTATTTTCCCTTTCCTTTTCTTTTCCTTTTTTCTTTTCTTTTCCTTTTTTCTTTTCTTTTTCCTTTTGGCTTTTCTTTTTTCTTTAAAAAATCTAACTGAAGAATCTTCTGCTTCTTTTTTCATCTTGATTTACTATTATATTTTTAACATTTTTGCAACAATTCTTACACATCTCCCCTTATCTCTATTTCCATATCTCTCTTCTTCCCTATCGCTCATCATATCTTCTCTCTCTTCTTACCCCCCCCTCTCTCTCTCTCTCTATTAATCTCAGGGGCATGTTTTACATTTTTTTTTTAAAGAAAAAAGCTTTAAAAATAAAAAGATATGTCGTGCTGTCAATTAGATTTTAACCTTCCACCCTCCAAAAAATAAATCTCCACCTCAAGTGTTGTTGACAAAAATAAAATTAAAAAACATTTCCTCTGATGGAAGATGTAGAATCAAGGGGAGACATTGCTACAGACGTTTATTTTATATATTTTTTCCCCCAAAGTCAAGATCAAATATTGGAAATCATGATTCAACTAAATTGAACTCACGACATTTCGAATTATAAGCTGTTCGAGGATTTTTTTTAAATCTTAAAAAAAAAGAAAGAATTTTTACTCTTTCTAACTACCCTATCAATAACTTGATCTCTTCGGCACTTCTTTCTTTCGACTCTGCATTCCAGGTGATCCTTCATATTTCCAAATAATTAAATTAAATTGAGATTAATTATCCTCATCCCGTCTGCAGATATTTTTAGTATTTAACCTAGAAAATCATACAATACCGCTCCCCCTTATCAGAGGAAGAAATGTTCCATGAATTTTCGCTGATAAGTGAAATTACAAATTCGGCCGGTATGTACCATATGCCGTATATATATTTCATCGATACATCATTGTGTAGACATCTCTAATATGTAAACAAGTACCGGCCTGTTTTTTGTTCTTTTTAAATTCTATAATAGATATGTGCTCTTCAGCGGTGTTCGAACCTGTGTCCACAATAGATAGAGAGATATGATCATATACATATACAGATAAAACAGCGATGCATATGAATAGATTTAGATAGATAGATAGATAGATATGAACAGAACTGAGATAGATAGATATGAACAGAACTGAGATAGATAGATAGATAGATAGATAGATAGATAGATAG
>OZ010606.1:76316310-76341310 GCA_963932145.1 Acanthosepion lycidas
ATATATATATATATATATATATATATATATATATATATGAAGAAATAGTCTTAAGATGTACTGTATTTATGGGATAAAATGCTCAATATCAGAGATAGAGCGTGTGTAAATACAGAAGTGAACATACAAGTCATCACTTAGAGGCGACAGTCTGTTTCATCCTAGATGCAGTCGTCAGGCCTGACGATTGTATCTAGCATGAAACAGACTGTCGCCTCTAAGTGATGACGTGTATGTTCACTTTTAGATAGATAGATAGATAGATAGATAGATAGATAGATATAATTATCCTGACGATTGCACTTCAGCATGAAATAGACTCTCGCCGCTGGGTGTTGGCTTCAATGTCCATTTTATATTTACATACGCTCTGTCCATGACAATGAGCACTTTAGTCTATAAATACAGCATGAATGTATATTTTTTTAGCAACATTTCTTCTAAACTCCTTTTATTAAATAGGGCTGTCACAGATTTAAAACAAATTAAACTTTCCTTGTCTCACATATTTAATGATCTATATATCTATCTGTGTGTGCATGTATGTGAATATATATTACTATTATTATTAATATAAATATTATTTTAGAGCGTCCACATATCTGCGTTGCTCTCTCTGTTTTTATTTTTATGTTAATCATTGAAGAATCCATATTAAAGGGAGATTTTCCTCCGATCTCGGCCAGCAAGGGCGGACTATCATTATTGTTTTGTCTGTGTGTTGTTTGATATATTCAAATGTAATTGTCATCTTTGATAATGGCTTATGTAAGCAGAAAGCTTAGATTGGATTTAAACATGTATCAATATGGTGATTTCCTTTCGTCTTTCAATGATAATGTTATTAAGCTTATCAGACAATATGAAAGGAACTTACTTAAAATAAATAGACAAAACTTGTCTATATTATTTAATTAGACATGCATCAATATATATATATATATATATATATATATATATATATATATATATATATATAATTATTTATTTAAAAATATGGTTCCAACACGCTACATAAGAGTTCTCATGTTTCAAAACAAGAGTCGAAAACTTCGATATAATTATTTGAATTAAATTGAATTAAAGTACTAAGCTCTGTTCCATAATTCAAATAATTATATTGAAGTTTTCGGCTCTTGTTTTGAAACATGAGAACTCTTATGTAGCGTGTTGGAATGATATTTTTAAATAAATAATTATATTTATGCTCTACTTTTGTATCGATCACTATTTTTTTAAAATAATAACAAAAATACTGAAGAACTTCGTATTATTTACCTAACGAGTTCTTTCCTATTTTCTAGATATTTTCACACACACACACACACACACACACACACACACACACACACATATATATATATATATATATATATATATATATATATATATATATATATATATATATATATATTGGAGTAGCAAGGCATCGGGAACGAATGTATGACTCTACTGACTTTGTTCAACCTACTTATCAGACTAGATTATGATCTCCCATCCAGAAACTAGAGTTAGCAGAACAGTATAAAACCCAGATGTGCTTTTTTGTTTTGTTTTGAGCAACTGTAAATGTGTCTGAACAGACGTCTGCAAGAAGGATTGCTAGCTGTCCTAATTTGGATACTTCTGAAGCCTGCATGATATTTATATGATGTTCTAGATCTGAGGTTATTTAATTAGATCACTCCAGTTCTTAGGTTAATGTTCAATAATAGTTTGGTTTACATTCATTCCAGGTCATTTAAACAGGAGTAAAGATTTATTCCTTGTTTTCTGTTTAGGATTCGGTTTTTGGTTTCTCCAAAAGTATACTTCAACTCTAATCCTATAACGTCTTAGCCTAAAACACTGAAATTATATTTAATACATTTTTCTTTCCCCAATAAGATTAGACAGGTTCGACTATTGTCCGGTTCATACTCCTCCAATGCCTTTTGAACAAGAGTAAATTTCTATCCCTTGTTTCCTGTTTAGGATTTAGATTTCTTGTTTCTTGTAAAATCTTTTCCTTCTTTTTCACTTCCAGTAACCCCACTTGTGTCTTAGTGGCTCTCTTACCTTGCTTGGCATTGAGTCTCTTACTCTGTAAGCCTCTAGCTCAATTGGCTCTTTGGGTTTTTAGAGTGAACATCATTATAAAAAAAATATAGCTGTCTCTCTCTCTCTCTCTCTCTCTCTCTCTCTCTCTCTTGGATTCACTGCTTATAAAAACATCTCTTCGTGTCGTCATGGAAACATTTATTAATAAGGAAATATTTAATAATGTAACTACATGATTTCAAACAACACCGCTTCCTGTTTTCTTTTTCGCTCGCCGGATATTCTACATAAGAAGCCCAATTCTCCCTGCCTGTGTGCTGTTCCCACCCAATCACTTGAAATATGTTATTCTTATTAGATAAAATGTAATCAAGGACAGAGAATTAAAACGAACGCCCCAGTGCCTCTCTCACAAATGCATATTTGCTTTTACGCACCCGTTTATATGCCTAATATTTTTGCCTTTCGAGGAACATGAAAACTCGAAAAGAAAACATTATGAACGGACAGAAATTTGTTTGGTATGGGTTTTTTTTCTGTTCGTTTCTTGTTATGCGTTCGTCACTTGTTGAACGTCGCATGTTCAACACGAAGCATTCATGTCATATAAAAATTTCATTTTTCCCGCCTGCAAACAGTATCTTGTCCACAAAAGTTTGTAGACGACTGCCTCGAATTTTGCGAGCTTCGTTAGAGCGTACTAACAGAAAATGACTTTTAGTCAAAGAACTATTTCAACTGTCAGGAAAACTTTATTTTTATTTTTAAACATTATCGCCATGCAAGGAAGGAGTTGTCACTTGCACACACACACCCATCTACATATATACATACATATATACACATATAGACATACTTATACATAGGCATACACATGTCCACACATACACCCACTTATGCCTGCATTTAAAGACCATATCAATATAAATATGTAATTATATTATGAATACACAAAATCGTATAATTTACACGTATATTATCCGCTATCCCATATCTATGGTAAGACATATAAATACCCATCTAGTTCTACCCATTCACACTTACAAAAAAGAAAAAAAAAAGAAAAAGGAAACGCTTGTATGCCTCTCTTTCCATATAAACGCATATACATGTACGCATCACAAAGTATGTCAGTGTTCAAGTACAATACCATAGACATATACATACAGTCATGTGTTCGCGCTCATGCCTGCATAGCAATATTTCCAACAGCAAAAAGACCAAAGGTCATTCAATATTGTTCTTCCTATATAGCAATTTTTCAATGTATTTACTTAGGTTTAGGTTGTTCTTGTGTCTGCATTTAAAAACTAGTTCATTGTGTCTATTTAGCAATAGGTCTGGATCTTTAACTTTTTGAAGTAAAGTCTGATGATCCAGAGCCCTTTAAAAGGGTTGTCGTGAAATAACTTATTACATGGAACCTTAAAGTGATCTGTTTTTATTCAAACATATTTGCTCTGAATTTACATTGAGCTCTCTGGATATCATCCTCCTTGGGTCTACCCATACGGATTACCTAGTTTTGCATAAACTAAATATATATATATATATATATATATATATATATATATATATATATATATATGTGTGTGTGTGTGTGTGTGTGTGTGGGTGGGTGTGTGTGGGTGTGGGTGTAAAATTTGTGTATTTCTTCTTTCATGCACATTTCATTGAATACGACAGACATGGTGCTTTGATTGAGTTTTGTATACAATTTCTCATGCGATCTAATGCTCTTTATATCCGAAGAAGGCCGGAGTGTACATCGGCTGAAACGTCTTAATAAATATGGCGACAAAGATGAGGACAATTGTCCGAATAATGTAAATAGTGTGCATATTCTATTTAATTCAATTTATATCCGTATGCAGGTGGTTTCCACAGAGCATAAGTTTTGGTTTATTTTCTCATATTTCCCAAATAAATTTCACTGATGCCCCATCTGCATGAATTTAAGCGTGCTACTAGGTTGCCATTTCGGTCCCACCCTTTCACAGTTAACTGTAACCGCCTCTTCTACTCCAACAGTGGAACTCCCTTCCTTCTTACTTGCTTCCCTGATAGCGATAATCTTCAAATATTTAAATGTAATGTCAATCGCCATCTTCTGCTCCCTTGATCCTGACCCCATCTTTCTCTATATCCTTTCTTCTTTAGTCCTGCTCTCACTCTCTGTAAACCCTTGCATGCTAGTGTCACTCCACCTTTGCTCAAATAGTTCTTTTACTAAAAGCCATTCTCTGTCAATACGACCTAATGTTCTTTAAATCCGAGCGCTTTTGGCTATACACTTCGGATGAAATATTTTGCAAATATTTTGAAATACATGCAAAAACGGCTAAAAATAATGGAAGCCTTATTAATAAAATCAAAAAAAAAAATGCATAATAATATCAACTATGAACATGGACACAATATCTTGACCGTGTTTTGAAAAATGAAAACATTATATAAATACATACATGCAACAAACTATTTCTCTTGTAACAGTTAAAATATTTCATCCTTGAAAATGGCTAAATGTATAGCCGAAAGCGACCAGATAAAAAGAACATTCGGACAGTTTTTATATAATTTATCTTCTGAAAAGAAAAAATATTTGATCGCGTGAGAAATTTTATTAAAAACTGAATGAAAGCACCTTGTCTGTCGTATTCAATCGAATGTGCATATACATACATACATACATACATACATATAAATATATATATATATATATATGCATCTGTGTGAGAAAGAGAGAGCGTTAATATACGTTTCAGACACCGACTACGTTCCTCACTTAGGAGATTGTATGATTTGACGGTTCATGGGTAATTTCGACACAACTCGTCATTCATGCCAAATGACAAGGATGGACGCCACAAACATAGTATAAAAGCATTTCTTCAGGGTCATGTATTCATTTTACACACACACACACACACACACACACACACACACACACACACACACATACATATATATATATATATATATATAATTTTTTCATTTGATATCACTTTACGTTCTGACATCCCACACATTAAACACTGAGCCCGATCCTGTTTATTCTCTTAACAAGATGATATAAAAGTTTTATTCTTTAACTCTTGGCTTATGGATAAACGAGTTTCTTTGTTTGTTCCGCCCCGAAATGTAATACATCATAGTTTCTTTTATATAAACCATATTCCCGGCTTATGAATACATATCATTTTTTTGACGGGTCGGCAGAGAGTAAAAAGTGTCTTTCTTATCATACTTCCGCTTTGGTTGTTTTTAAGAAACTGGTGTTGTCCTTATGTGATACTAAGTGCTTAAAATGTAACGTATGGGAAGAAAAAAATTATCTTAAATTGCATCTGAAACATCTCGCCTCCATTTTCCCCTCTCCATATCATTTTCTCTTGTTCTCTATTTCTCACTCACCGAGAGATTTGTTGTATGGTGGTTGAAATGGTAGTGATTTTTATCTGGAGCTTATAGCAAGGGTTAATTGACTAAAGTCATCCTTTTGCAATGTTTTTTTTTTTTTTTTTACTGCTATATCCTTTCATGATTTCAGCGATCACGATTCTCCGCAGATTAATTGTATTTTATTCTCTGCAATTCTCTATGACTAGTTACGATTGTCTACCCAACGGTTTTAATTTCAGACTAGACCGAGACTGTCTGCTACAAACCAGAGTTAGAACAGTCATTCTACCCTAATATATAACCTGTTGTGGAAGGATCCACCTAATTTGCATAGTGGAGTACCGACCATATAAATATGGTTGGTACCGGGAAGAGAAGGGAGGAATCAAGAGATTCCTCGGCGACTGTCGAACTCTCTGCATTAGAAGAGGGGAACCCGGACGAGGCTTTGCCGAAGGGCAAGGTTTCGTCCGGGGAGGTTGACAGGGTCTGAACCCGTCTAGGCGGGTTCAGAAAGGCCATATTTTTGGCCGAGCCTACGGGCTCGGGGATACCTACATTAAAACGGCCTTGTGACACATTCGATCCTCGTGGGTGGATTGATAAATACAGGAATCAAGAGATTCAACCAGAGACTCTGCCCGACTCAGTCAACACATTCCCCAGGAACGGTCTTCCCAGGAATATACAAAAGACTATATGTAAATATTGTGTACACTTTCTTGTTTCAATACATTTTGTTCTAAGTACATTTTGTGTTGCATTATTATTCCATGCATTAGTCAAGTTTCAACATAACCCATAGATGACGAAGACAAAAAATGTTTTCACGTGTCCTTCAAGCGAATTAATGCGACGTGCAGCCAAAAGTCAACTTTGACATGCCAAATATAGCGTATGGGGAGACACACATCTGTCAAGTGTCTTACCGTTTCTCTCTCTCTCTCTCTCTCTATATATATATATATATATATATATATATATATATGTATATATATATATGACTATGTACCTAAAGAGCCAGGCAACCCTACCTAGGTTTCACCTACGCGGATCGTCAGCGTACCCTGAGGATCCGCGTAGGTGAAACCTAGGTAGGTTTGCCTGGCTTTTTAGGTACATACTTAGATTTGCTCTACTTAGTGTATTGAGCAATTTGCTTAGCTATTTTTGCTTTACTCGTGTTGGAGGTTTTTTCTTTGGACTCTGAGCTTGGATTCTGGACGATTGCTTTCGCCTGAGTTACATGTTTTTAGTTATTTCTTTTTTATTATTATTTAGAGAGAGAGTGAGCAAAAAAGAAAATTATGCCCGGCTATTCGTTTCCAAGCTGAACCGTCTGCTAAAGTGACAAGCCAATTCCTGTTTCAGAACCCTGCCCAGGCACTTTTTGTTCAACACTCACGGAGGTCACTTGTGCTTTATATTATAACTATACTGATCGGGCATTAGTTGCAGTTTCTCAGGGAGTGTATGATCTGGGGTGATCAAAAGTACGCTCACACTCTCGATCACGTTGACTTGTGAGTTTGTGCTCGCCCCAACTATCGGTGAACTTCGAACAGTTCCATCTACCCAATTTCACTGACAAGGCTTCCTTCAACGCGTGTATTGATTTTCAGACACTTCCAATGGTTATATATATATATATATATATATATATATATATATATATATATATATATATATATATATATATATATATATATATATATATATATATATATATATATATATATATATATATATATATATATATATATATATTATGCCTTAACCGATTGAACCACAGAGGATCGTTCGGCTATATGACGGTTCCGTATAGGGTACAGGTTCGATTCCTGTCGGAGGACGCATATTTTCTATGAAAATTTCTCGGACATTCAGGCCGGTAAATGTAATTAATACTGTTTATTATAAACAGAGCATATACTTTAATATTTGTATCTATAAAAAGAATGTATAAACATAAACATTTCTTAAAATAATTGTCGGACTTTGTCCATTTCATAATGTGTGACGTCATTTGTTTACATTTGGATACGCATTGAGCATATATGAATGTACGTGAGAGAAACATGGAAAATTGTAGTTTAAAAGCAGTAAAATCAACCTTGCTAACCGAACGAACCTCTGTGGCTCAATCGGTTAAAGCACGTCAGGCTAAATGATGGTTCCGTATAGGATAGAGGTTCGTTCCTGTCGGATGATGAATATTTTCTATGAAAATTTCTCGGATATTCAGGTAGGTAAATGTTATTAATACTGTTTATTATAAACAGAGCATATATTTGTATATATAAAAAGAATGTATAAACATAAAAATGTCTTGGAATATATATATATATATATATATATATATATATATATATATATATATATATATATATATATATATATATATATTGTGTATTTAGGCAGCAATCATTCTTTCGTGAACATTTCAGTGGATACGATAAACAAGGGGCTTTGGTTCTTCTTCTTCTTTCTTCACATCCGCCCCCGCTTTCTATAACACTCAACTTCGTGCGTTTGCTTATTTATTTAAAAAAAAAATATAGCGTTCATTAGTTTAACAAAAAAAGCGTTAAGAGGTCATTTGATAAAAAATTGCCTGAGGATACAGCAAGGTTAAAACTAAAGTAGCGGACTCAACTGACCTCCTGCTACACACACACACACACACACACACATATATATATATATATATATATATATATATATATAGAGAGAGAGAGAGAATGAGAAAGAGAGAGAATGAGAAAGAGAAAGAGAGAGAGAATGAGAAAGAGAAAGAGAGAGAGAGAATGAGAAAGAGAAAGAGAGAGAGAGAGAAAGAAAGAAAGAAAGAAAGAAAGAAAGAGATATTAACAAGATTTTTTAACTTCCCCCCCACAAAGTTTATTTATTATTTGCTTTTTATTATATCTTTCCGATTCCCGGATGTTGAGCGTGATTGAAATTATGAATAAATTGCGCAAAGTTCACGTTTATTATTTTCAATTAGTTGCGACTGTCATATTCATTGTCAATAATGGTTGATTGAATGATTGATTCGTTCTTTTATGGTTTATCAACTCTTTGACGGTAAATTAAAGTTAGAAAATATTATTAGATTTTAAGTATTTTTTTTTTTTTTTGCTAATAACGGCTGTAGTTATGCAAGTCTTACTAAATGAACCTATGCCTTTCCCAAAGGTGTTTGTGCGTAAGTCAATGCAATGAACCAAACGGGAATTGGAACTCGGCTCTCTGGTCAACAATTCCGAGCAAATTATCTATTACACCACCCGCACATCTAAGCTCAAAAGACGTTCAGAGCGAGGACAATCATTAATCCTAGAACAGTAACCATCAATTAAAGTTACACCTCTACTAACTCTGGGTATATCATACCCGATTTTGAAAATATCACAAAAAATATTAAATATAAATCTTTATTTGAAATATTTTACATGCAGGCACTTCAAACTTTGTACTTTGAGTTAACATTAATAGGAACTGAAAAACATTATTTAGGTAAGAAAATCAGGTACTGATAGAAAAATAGAAAAATTTGCGCTGGGTACTATATACCCATGGTTAATGTTCTAGGGTTAAGAGTCCAACCTTTTATCATGATAGGAAAAATGTTCAGGATAATTCAAACACACACACACACACATATATATATATATATATATATATATATATATATATAACTTATAGTAATCTGAATCTTACGATATAGCAAAATCATCGGATTTTCCATTTTAAATACGAATTTTTGACATTACGAATTATATCAATGTGTTTATCTATATATATATATATTTATCAATATTCACCCAATAAAAGGCTAATTGATTGATTTATTTTCTACTGATTAACCATTAAAGGTTATTTAAAGCCAGAATATTTTTTAGATTGTAAGAATTCTTTTGGAAATAATAACTGTTTAGTTTTACTGTTTAACCCACATGTGGATTCGTACCTTTACCAAGGGTGCTTGCATGTAAGTGAATCTAAGGAACCCATGAGGAATTGAAACTCGTCTGTCTGATCAATAATTCTTTTACACCACGCGCACATCTAAGCTTAGTAACAACTATTCCCAAACGATCACCCATCTAGGTACTCACCAGGTTTGACGTTGCTTAACTTTGATGATCGTACGGTGACCAGTGTTTCACCGTGATGTGGCTGTAATACTGCCAGAAATGGATGTTATCAGTAAGATTTATTTGACCAAATTCTGGTGGTTTAATTTGCTATAAATTGCAATTAGAATCAATTCCATGCAACAGAAGAATGGTTGCATCTGAACGGGCTCTTTTACATGTAGAATTCAATTTAAGATCTTCTATGGAGAAAGATATTTAATGTTGGTTGTTTCTTTTGAATTATATTGGCTTTTGAATATTTCTTACGTAAGGGCCGTATATAATAGAGGCTGTGCAATAATTTACTGTGACAGAAGTCCACATGATTGATGGCGCCACTCGGAACAAACTCTCCGTAAAGTAGCCATGGGTTATGAGATTAATCTCAGTCAAACACATACAAGTAAAACTAGATCAAGCAGACGTGGAGATACTATGAGTAACACATGCAACATGCAGAATAAAATCTGTTTCCATCATCTTTCATCTATTTTAATAATTCCACTCCAAGCAAGATAAAAAAAACCAATAAAACAAAATGAGTGAAAAAATTTAACAACGAGCTTCTGCAATAGGTTGGCAGAATAGGGCTTAGTAATTATTGTAAAAAGACAAGGATTACTAAGATCTACAAAGGACAGGGTGTTGTAGAGAGACATGATCGCCCGCTTCCTGAACGAAAAAAAGCAGACATAAGATGGCCACTAATTTAGCGTTGCTTAGTAAAGCCATTAAACTTTGAAGATCCATTAAATTTTGAACATGTGAAAATATGGAACTAGTTTCAGAGACGAACTTACTAACCACCACTTTTTGGTAAGCTCCTAAATAGATATTTATACTTACTCTGATACAAGGCCAAATATCGGAGGTATCTAACCAGAAGAAAACTCGTTCCATAATACTAATAATGTTATAGATTTATTCTCTACTCTTTATAACGCATCGAGGTGATTCTTAGGTTGAGCTTACTATGACAGAAGTCTACATGATTGATGGCACCACTAGGAACAAACTCCCCACAAAGTAGTTATGGTTTATGAGATTAATCTCAGTCAAACACACACAAGTAAATCCAGATCAAGCAGACGTGGAGATACTAAGAGTAAAAAATGCAACACAAAATAAAATCTGTTTCCACCATGTTTCAAATATTTTAATAATTTCACTCCAAGCAAGATAATAAAGGCCAATAAAACAAAATGAGTTAATGAGAACGAAGAATTCGAGAAAAAACCTTTATCAACTGGAATTGAAACTCGACAGTCTGATCAATAATTCCGTGTCATTATCGATTACACCACCCCTACCTCTAAGCTTACAGTACCAGTTCTTTCCAAATGGTTACACATCTAGGTATTCACCAGGTTTGACGTTGCTTAACTTTGATGATCGTACGGAGACCAATGTTTCACTGTGAGGTGGCTCTAAGACTAGAATTCAATTGAAGATCTTCTATGGAGAAAGATATTTAATATTGGCTGTTTGAATTATATTGGCTTTTGAATATTTCTTACGTATGAGTCGTATATAGTAAAGGGTGTTTCAATAACTTACTATGGCAGAAGTCCACATGATTGATAGCACCATTAGGAACAAAATTCCCGCAAAGTAGCCATGGTTTATGAGATTAATCTCAGTCAAACACCCACAAGTAAATCCAGATCAAGGAGACATTGAGATACTAAGAGTAAAAAATGCAACATGCAGAATAAAATCTGTTTCTACCATGTTTCATCTATTTTAATAATTTCACTCGTAGCAAGATAATAAAGGCCAATAAAACAAAATCAGTTAATAAGAGTGAAAAATCTAAAAAAAATCTTATTGAGTAGAGAAAACAATAAAAGGACATGATTTAAAAAGACATAACATGATGATTGACAATGTAAGGGTGTTCTAATAGGTTGGACCGATTTTAAATATGAATTAAGTTTAAGCGTTTAACCCTAGAACACTAAACATCCATTAGAGTTAAACCCCTACTAACCATGATTATATCATACCTGATTTTGAAAATATCAAAAAAAAAAATATTAAATATAAATCGTTATTTGAAATATTTTGCATGCAGGAACTTCAAACTTTGTACTTTGAGTTAACATTAATAGGAACTGAAAAACATTATTTACGTAAGAAAATCAGGTACTGAAAATTGTAATTAAAAATAGTAAACTTTGCGCTGGGGGGTACTATATACCCATGGTTAGTGTTCTAGGATTAATGATTTGTTTCCTTTTCTTTCAGATTTGGCGGACATTTAGGCGGTATTATTTGTCACGAATAGTTGCCATGACTTAAATAACATGATCCAATAGCGAAATAAACAAATTTCCACCAATAACACTGACTTATTTAATGCTGACTTAGATCCGTCTTAATGAAATACCCTTATATATAATCCATCTTAATGAAACACACTTTATTATCGCGTTATCTATTAACATTTTTCTGATGTTAAGAGTATTTTGTTTGTGCTGTGCTGATCGATATGTGCAGGAATTGCAATAAATTTCGAAAAGTAAAAATCAACCTCTGAGACAGTGTATCATGTATCTGTCGAACGTAAAAAAATAATTTTGTTTATTGACTATTAGTTTGGAGATACAGTCCCGTGAAAGGACATGATAATTCATGAACAACGTTTTATTTATTTATTTATTTATTTTTAAATAGGATAGATTCTGGATTTGCGGAATTATTGGAAATAATTACATCAGACATTTTGATTTTCTTTTTTTTATAATAAATGTTAGATGTAAAGAATTTTCTTCGGACCTTCAACTGTTACACAGCGACGAATTCTATTTTAATGGCTTGCCAGGTGCATCTGGTTACAATAAAATAATTTAATAATATCTTTATTTTTGTTTATATCAAGATGATTGCTTACGTTTTTTTCTAATTTTATTCAAAGTCGATCTCATTGCTTTATCAGCAAAATGGTTTGAGAAATTATTGTTAATAAATGTTTGTTTTATGTTGATTAATTCTCTGTAAGCAACTGTCCTGAGGGACTATTTTTTCCCTGGTAACTCGACTTCAAAAATTTAAGAGTTCTACTACATTAGCAACTACGTCTGACCGTTTTACTGTTGAACTAGATGGATGTAACATTTTCTCTGGCAGTTTCTTTTCACGCAATTCATACGCGTGGAACTCCCTTCCGATACTAAAAATGGGGAGGGTTGAGCAAAGGAAAAAAAACGGAACGGGGTTCAAGAAAACAGAAGATAGCGATTGATGTTCTAATTAAATTTTGAAAATTGTAGTAACATGAAAAAATTTAAAGACAACATCAATCGCCATCTTCTTTTTTTTTTTTAATTCTGTTCCTTCTTTTTCCTTTCTTCAATCCTCTCCATTCTCTTTATTCTCATTCCCTTTCACTTGATGATATTATTATTATTATTTTCTTTGATTTCTGGCATTTACACATTTCTTTCCGGGGTCCTGCCTAGGGACCTAAGGTTAAAAATGGCATCATGACACTTTCCACTGACAAAAAAAAAAAAAAATTATTAAATAATTACATAGATAAAGCCCTTCGTAAAGTGTGGGCTGTGCTTGTCAGAATAATTTTTGTATCTCTTTGAGGCATGGACTTCCAGGAATCCCTACAATAAGTCTACTGGAATCTTTTCCAACCAATCCAAGGGCTTCAACTACAACAGGTATTGTTGATGTTCCCATATGTCACATTTTGGGGATTTCTATTTCAAGATCCATGTATTTTGACAGCTTTTTGAATATCTTCAAAGATACATTGCAGTCAGCAGGGACTGCCATATCAATAAGGAGGCACCGTTTTTATTTGTGGTCTTTAATAACAATATCTGGGCGGTTGGCCTTGATTGTTCTGTCAGTGTGTATTGTGTAGTCCCATAGAATTGTAACAGGTCCTATCTTCGTAACCGGGTCTGGGTGGTGTTCATACCATTTACTTTCAGTTTCCTTCCCGTAGAAGTTGCAAATTTTCCATTGCAGATATTGGCCCACTCAGTCATGCCGGGTTTTATATTCAGTGGGTGCCAATATCGTGCAACTTGATACAAGATGATCAATCGTTTCTGGATATTTATCACAGAATCTGCATTTTGGGATAACACAATATTTTAGTATATGTGCTTGATAATTCTTAGTTAACAGGCATTGGTCCTGTACAGCAAGGATAAAACCTTCAGTTTCAGCTTTCAACCCTGCACTACGTAGCCACTGATGGGTACGGGTTTTGTCTACATCAGCTTGTTTGGTACGAGCAGAGTATTGGCCATGAAGCAGTTTATCTTGTCATCGCTTCTGTAACTGGTCGGTTGCATTTATCTTTGCTGTCTTTTAAAAGTATTTTGCAGCTTCAGTCGGTGTATGGTGCTGTACTTGCAATTCTGCACCCATTTGAAACTCCATTTTGAATGTATTGGCTTCTTTTATTACGGAGTAAAGACGCTTACTACTTTCATGTTCCTTGACGCATACCATTATCCAGTCTTCTGTTGTTTCCAAGTATCTTTGGAGGCCAATTGTTGTAGTTTTGTAGAACAGTTCTAGTTGAACTAATTCTCTGCCTGCTTCGGATCTGTGCACATACAAACGCACATCTAGCTTTGGCATGATGCATGCGGTAGCAAGTGAGAAGCTTTCTCGTTTTGGCGTCCATTGGCTTAATTTCAGCTATTTTCCAGTTAAGGACATTAAAGCTGTATTGCACCACAGGGACAGTCAATGTGTTTATGGCTGATATTCTGTTTTTTTTTTTTAAATTTAGCTCGGTATTTAGTATCAGACGAACTTGGAGAGGGGAATTAACAGGAGATAACTGATAACTGACACCCATTAAAAATGGCACGTGGAATTAGAACAGTCTATCGTAGTGATCAATATAAAGGGTTCGACATTCCAACCACGTGAAGAAGGCCGGAGCGTACAACGGGCGAAACGCTGTAATAAATATGTTAACAAAGATGAGAACAATAGTCCGAATAATGTATAGGTAACTCCACTAAATTGCTAAAAAAAGAACATAGTCTGATGAAAAAGACGCCAAACTTTATGAAAACAAAATTTTATCGTCTAAATACTTTTGTTTTTATGAAGAGGGAAGACCAAAGTTTTTTTTAATTATTTTAAAAAAATTTTCCTTCTTTTTCGATTATTCTAAATTTTGATTAAAAAAAATCTTGTTTCTCTTTGTACCAACCGGGACTAGAAAATAACATCGACAATTTTTAGCACTTTTTTTTTTTTTTTTTTTTTTTTTTTTTTTTCTATTACACACATTAATTTGGGAAATCTTGCAAAAATAAAAATCATTGTCGGATGTTAATAAAACTTTCAGAAACTATTCACAGATGATCGAAATTATTATAAATATGTTTTTTTTTTTTATTAAAGTCATGGCAGAAATATGTTTTTTGTTTTATATTTATTAACACCCCCATAACTAATTTTATGAAAAATTCTAGAAATTCGATCGCATCAATTTTAGTGATTACAATAGTTAAAAGCATAAGGCTTGGAAAAATGCAAATCATGTTTTTTTTTTTTTTTAATTAGATCCGCAGTACCTGAAAATCAGCTCTGAATTGAAACATACAAAACTCAATAAAACAAAGATACTATTTAATTTCAAATGCTTTTATTTGTTTTTAGTTGTTTTTTATGAATATGGACAATATTTTCTGAAAGCAAAAAAATTTTTCAATGTAAATTGTATTTTTAATACAATTATTTGTTATTTCTTTAATTATAATAGATTTTTATATTAATTTTTTTTTAATTATTATAAAATTAGTTAAAAGCCACATCAATTTTTCTAAATGTCCTCATGAGATTGTCTAGCGCTTTGAAAATTGTATCATTTGGACCAATCGGAAGATCCGAAGTAATTAAGAAATGTAATTTTGTGTTTATAATCGGGCGGTAATTATAAAGTACGGAAGACCAAACAGAATACAATTAAGTTGCATTATTTGAGTTCAGCATTGTTCTCCGCTGTTAAGGCCTTTACTTTTGCGAAACACGTATGGAGAAGTTAATTTGATTTTTCAATTTCAACTGAGAAGGGTACCTATAAGTATCAGTATCATCTTATGAAATTTAACTACTGCTAAACTTTAATTTATATGATCTTATTTTTATATTAATCTCAGTTATGACACTTTCCCATAAATGAAATATCAAAATTATTAATAAAATGAATGGAAATACAAATAACACAGTAAAATGTAATAAATGTACATAAAATTATAGTATTTTATGTACACTTCTGATAAAATTTCATAAGAAAGGTACCTATAAATTAATTAGATACCTTTCTTATGAAATTTAATCTCACACTTAACAGTCTTATTTTTTAATTTCTTTATAATATATTTTCCATAAAGCATCGTAAACGTAAAGATGAAAGCTAAGTACAAAAAAAAAAGAAAAATTAGAGCGCTGAAAGTTTTCCTTAAAAGTAACGAGGTAAATAATTTGTTCACTTAAATCTAAATAATTTCACTTCCTTCCATCCGTAGAAAGAATTATCCACCCGTAAGTTATCTAAACGTCATGAAAATGTCTTTCGTCACCTGTCAAGTGACGCGAAAGTTTATGACCTGCTTTGTTTTATTTTCAAATTACATTTTTTTGGCGCAGAAGCTAAGTTAAGCTTGGTTCAAAATATTTTAAATAAACATTATAATTTCTGATTCTATTAAAATAAGTTTTGAAAAAATGTAAATTGATTTTTAAAAGAATATCAAAGTGAGATTTTCATCTTTTTTATAAAATGGAAAAAAATGATTGAAAATGATGGATTATCTGTCTTTTTTTTTTAATAAAAAAAAACAAGATTTTTAACGAAAATTTCGGACATGCTAGGAGCGATTAAAAAATAGCCCAAAAATACTTTGATCGTTCCTCTTTAATAATAATATGAACATTAGACGATAAAAAATTGTTTTCGTCAATTTCGGCGTCTTTTTCATCATGCTATGCTCTTTTTGTTTACATTTCGTAGAGGCACCTATGTAAATAATATAAAAGAAATATATTATTAAAAATGTCTTGATCATGTTTTTTTTTTCATGAAATGGAAATAACTATTTAGCATGCTTTAAAATAATCTAGATTTTTTAAAAACAAGTGTGCTTTTTAATTTTTTGATCAGTATAAGGAAATACATTAATTAAATAAAACAAAGAAATTGAATGTTAAATTTGCTCCCTTATTATTCGACACCAAAAGAAAATTCACTTAAAGAGCCCGGTACAATGACACTCACAAGTAGAGCAAAGAAGTCAGGCCAAAATTTGGTCGGAATGCCCTAAATTAAGTGTCCTGTTTCGTATAATTCAACAGTTTGCTGAAGGTTTATAGCTGGAGACAAGACATCATGTTTGAAGACATCTGTTTCCCCTTAAATGTCCAATCACCAAGTTGAATTCATATGTCGGTTAGGTAGTGGCTGTCAGAGGTGTGAACTTCCACTTGACGGTGGTGTTCTAGTTTATTGAGTTCGAGGAGATTATTCAAATAACCACCTGTTGTATAAGCAAATCCATATATACAGACCGAAGCATAAAAATACATCGTTACGTTACTTTATACCTTCGTATGCAGTTGATAATACGATTAGGTTTTTTTTTTTTTTTTTAGATGAGTAATATAAACAGATTTATTCGAAATAGTATCCTCATCTCGCTTGTTTTAGTCACAAGCTTCCATCTATTTCCAAGACACCGAATTATTTTTATACATTGATTTATTCAAACGAGTATTCTCACATTGGTTATTTTAGTCAAAACGTTCCGGCTATTTCTAAGACAATGATTTCTGATTATTTTACATATTTATGGCTTCGTGTTGGTTATTTCGACCGTTGTACACTCCGGCATTCTTCAGTTGCAACTTGTAGTTGGCAAGCTTTCAAGAATTTAGAACTGAACCCATTAATCAGGAAACGAAGTAGATTCTTATTATTCTGCAATGATAAGGGAGATAACTCGCATCAGATAATATATGCTAGGGGAGATAACGCATATCACTTAATACTTTTTAATTTTTTTCAAAAAAGCAAGGTTTATTTTTTCAATAAATACAAGCTGTAACAATTTTAAAAATTGCTGGAAAAGCAAATTTTGATTAAATGGAGGCTATTAGCTGCTGCCAACGCCAAATTACTCTATGACTATTAACGTTTCAGGTATTTATATATATATATATATATATATATATATATATATATATATATATATATATATATATATATATATATATATATAATTGTGTATTTGTTCAGCAATGCCTCTTTTATACATGTTTGATTAAAGAGGTCACTACAGTTAAGTTTTTTATTAAATATGTTTTTTTTGTGTTTCTAAAATTTTATCTTTTCTGGACATAAATTCCGTAGAAATGACCGAGCGCTTTCAGGTCAACTTTTAGCCATTATCAAGAATCATTTTATTTCTACTTTTAACTGAATGTAAAAAAAAAAATCATACTTTGAGTTAAAAGTAAAAATAAAATCATCCTTGATAATGTCTAAAATTATAACCGAATAACTCATTTGAATAATTTCTACAAAATTCATATCCAGAAAAGAACAAATTATCAGAACGCAAACAAAATTGAATAAAAGAACTTAATCGCAGTAACTTTCCAACCATTTCCAACGGAATTATATATATATATATATATATATATATATATATATATATATATATATATATATATATATGCGAAAAATGATTGATACGGATGGAGACGGAAAGAGAGGAGAAAAATGCAGAAGTATTTTCTGTCTGTCTATGTATCTTTGTCAGACTGTTTCTTTATATCAATCTACCTCAATACGTTCATATATATCAATGTATCTATCTATCGCTCTATCTAACTATATATATATATATATATATATATATATATATATATATATATATATATATATATATATATATATACGTTCATATCTATGTATCTATCGCAATACGTTCATATCTATTTGTCTATCTATCTCAGTATGCTCATATCTATCTACCTCAATACGTTCATATCTATCTATCTATCTATCTATCTATCTATCTATCTATATATATATATATATATATATATATATATATATATATATGTATCTATCTATCTATCTATCTCAATACGTTCATATCAATTTATCTATCTCAATACCTTCATATCTATTTCAATAAGTTCATATCTATCTCAATACGTTTATATTTATCTATCTATCTATTTCAATACGTTCACATCTATCTAACTCAATACGTTAACTATCTGTCTATATATATAGTGAGAGTGAGAGAGAGAGAGTTAGTGAGTGAATGAATGAGTGTGTAAATAAGTCAGAGAGAGTGGGGAAGAGATAGATAGATAGATAGATAGATAGATAGATAGATAGATAGATAGATAGATAGATAGATAGATAGATAGATAGATAGATAGATTTGTCTTCATAGGAGACCGTCACATAATCATAGGATAAAGAACGTGGGTAAATGCTCATAGGCATTTACCCATTACAGTGGAATGTAGAACTTAGTGTCGATGTACCATTTATCAAGATCTTTTTTCGCAATGGTTTATGTTCACTCATCACTTTCTGACGGCTGTTCTGCTTCCTTCTTCGTCTGATTCAAATTATTCTTTTTAAAACTGATAAGATAGACACCGTACTTATCGCTGCTTTGGTGTTTTTTTTTTTTTGTGATGAAGGACGTTACACACGCTGATTCACCACGGGACGCAACGGGTTAAACATATTTACGAAGGATGGTTTCAATCTGGCACAAGATCACTCTTATGGGATGACGAAGTTAGTAAGAAAATCGCTAGATTTGAAATAATCTACAAAAACGAATTTGCTGACATCCATTCGACAGTGGAACCTCCACAACTTTCATTAAGTTTGAGCAGGTCTATTTTTAATTTAAAAAACAAAAACAAAACAAGATTTAAATTAAATTAAAGATTACCAAGAAATAAACAAAAATGAAATGAGAACAAATGAATGGTAAGAAATTACTTTATAATTTTGGGTAATCAGCGATACCTCAAAAACAAAGCCATAGTCTTATTATGACGATAAACTACACCCGGCAGCAATGTCTCTTTTCGATATGCTGGAGATTTTGACTAGCTTGGAACCACCTCTTAATTGCTATTGTTCCCAGGATCACCCTGACCTGGGGTAGTTGCACCTGTTAGAGTCCCAGCTCTGGGTAAATCGCGAACCTCCAAAACAAATAAAAGCATCAGGAAAGTATAAAATACATTTTTATAGTAAAAATATCAGCAATATATTTTTATACGAAAATAATTACCAAAAATACATTTTATGATAAAATTACCACTAATACATTTTATGAAATTACCAGCAGTACTATTTATAGTAAAATTACAACCAATACAGTTTTAACAAATTACCAATAAGATTATTTATATTAAAAGTACCAACAATGCCCTTTTAAAACAAAGTACCCCGTAATAGATTTTATAGCTAAATAACCAGCAATACAATATATATCAGAAATACCAACAATACATTTTATAATAAAATAACCAAGAATGTATTTTGTAACAAAATGACTACCAATACAACACAAAAAATTATAAAAATACATTTTTATAGTAAAATTACCAGCAATACATTTTAACTAATTACCGGTAATAATATCTTTAGTAAACTTACCAACAATACATTTTTAAAACAAAATAACCCGTAATAAATGTTATAGGAAAATGACCAACAATGTATTTTATATAGAATCACCAACAATATATTTTATAAAAAATAACCAACAATGCATTTTTATAGCAAAAATGACAACCAATAAAAAACTAAAAAAGTATAAAAAATATATTTTTATTGAAAAATTACCAGCAATATATTTCTATAGAAAAATTACCAACATTACATAATTGTAGGGAAATTATCAGCAATAAATTTAAAAATAACCTATAGAGGTTGATATGCCACTAAATACAATCATCTAAACTAATCAAAAACAAAGCTGGAAACATTCACTTGCCAGTGGAAAAAACATCAAAAAATCATGATCAACGGTTTTACTTTCTATGTAGATCCTTGCCTAGAGAATCTATTGGGATTCATGTTTACCTTAGACATCAAATGGAACTGCAAATTAATTGATACAAAACGAATAAATCAGTTATTGTTAATTTTTCTTTCGTATTTTTCCACTAAAACATGGCCCAGTGCACATGTTAGTACTTCGTCTGTCCATTCCACGAACTCTTTCCTTGCAGATTGACAACAGATTCTCGATTTGATCACCAGCAATACATTTTTATATTAAAATTACTATTAATACATTTTAACTAATTACAGGCAATACTATTTATTGTAAAATTACCAACAATAATTTTTAAAACAAAATAACCCGTAAGAAATGTTGTAGGAAAATCACCAACAATACATTTTATATACAATCACCAACAGTACATTTGATAATGAAATAACCAACAATACGTCTTTATAGCAAAAATGACAGCTAATATAATACTAAAAAGTATAAAAATACTTTTTTCACTGTAAAATTACTAACATTACATATTTGTAGGGAAATTATCAGTAATACATTAAAAAATGACACAGAGAAGTTGATATGCTGCAGAACAAAATCAACTAAACCGAGCAAAAGCAAAGGTAGAAACATTTACTTGTCAGTGGAAAACTTCTTCCATCATGATCAACGGTTTTACTTTTTATGTGGATCCTTGCCTTGAGCATCTATTGGGATTCACGTTCACCTCAGACATCAAGTGGAACCTGATATACACCCTTGTGAAAATTAATTGATACAAAACGAATAATTCCGTTATTATTTAGTTTTCTTTCGTATTTTTCCAATGAAACATGACCCAGTGTACAAATTAGTACTTCGTATGTCCATTCCACGAAGTCGTTCCTTCTAGATTGACTACAGATTCTCGATTGGATTTAAATCGGGAGAGTTTCCGGGCCAAACGATAGTACGTCGATTTGCTCACTGGTAAGGCTTGCCAGTGTGTTCCTGAAGCGTTAAAAATTTTCGTATGCTTCCTCGGAGTAACATCGCAGACAATGGCCGTAGGACAACTAATCGACAGTCGAGACAATAGTGTCTGGGCGTGATGAAAATCTGATGCAATCACGGATGACGCAGTATTTTTCAAGTCCAAACAAATTTCATCACACACCCCGAAAATAAATTCATATTACTGCACACCACTGCAAATAACCTAATATGAGGAAAAAATAGAAATTGATTACACCCTGTCACTCCAGTGGGTCTAAAAATGACCGTATGTTGAGCGAAAGGAATCTAAAGCGGTTGTTACAATTAATTTGTACAAGGATGTATATTGCTCATTGCTAAAGTTACCCACATATTTCTACTTTAATATGCAATATTTCATCATTGTATATAAGCTTATAAAATGATAACTCGCTTTTGATAAGTCATAATTTATCATGTAAATAAACCAATCACGGTATTAACTGTCATCTTTCCAGTCAGCGACGTTTGAACTTTGAAAACGTTTTAGTTTATTGAATTTTAGATTATTCAACTAGACGCCTGTTATATAAGCAAGTTCATATATACAGACATATATATGAAATTTAAGATGCATAGTTAAGTGAGGGGAGAAGAGATGGATTCATACCTTTGCCAAGGGTATCATTACGTAAGTGCATATAATGACCTCGACTGGAATTCGAACTTACCTCTCTGATTACTCAATCCGGGCCACAATCCATTGCTTCTCAATGGGTAAATAGTAGGACAAACTGGGTCCCATAGCCTTGGGTGGTAACCGATCTTAGAGAAAGTAAAACTCAAAACCATCCTGGGAAGGCGTTTCACTCTGTTAGGCTCTCTTGCCCAGGAAACACTCCGGCTACTGTGGCATGTGACGCTCCTATGATCCGGGATTCTTGATGATGAAAGATGCTGGAAACATTGTCGGTTCATGGCTTCGCAAAAAGAAATGCCTAACTACTGCCATGCTCTACCTGAACAAGAATCAGATTAGACTAATAATGCTGCCATATCTGAACCCGAGCTGCCTAATCTTCACTTCCTAACTTTAGGAGGACTTGTGGATGATGAATTATTATCAATCTGACACCCTTTCCACACAGATGAAACATGCTAAGCATAATGCTATTCTATCGCTATTTCCATGGCAAATTTTCAAATGAGCTCCATATTTTAGGTTCAAAAGTTCAGCCGTTTACAGCTAGGACCCGTCATGCCATGTACACATGGTCGCATCAGCCACATTCCTTTCTTATAGCATATTGGTAAGAATGAAGTTCCACTTAGATGTCTTTTTTCTCGAGAACCAATAGGTTATTGAAAAGTCTCCTGAGAGGATGCTTCCTCGATCATTACAATCTTAACCATTTTAAGTCTCGGTTTAGCTATATCACATCCTACATAATCTCACAATTTGCACTTAATTTTTCACTTACGTCTTTACAGCTATACCTTAAAGAATTTTTTTATCAAAATCAGACTTTTAGGGCCAAAACAGTATTCTCCATCATATTTTATATACTGTGTCTCCTCAGGATGTTCACTAGGTAAGATATGCGTTCTTTTCGCTTCTCCCATTGCCTTCAATCTGTCCTGTGAGTATAAAATTTTCCAAGCCCTCTTTCCTCATTATGTGCCTTAGAAATTTCAACTGTGTCTATCCGATGCTAATTATATGTGTCCTTTTTTATTCCATTTTCTCTAAAAGTTAATCGTTGTTTCTATGTTTCGTCCGTGGTACTCTCAGTATCCTTCTGTAGAACAACATTTCTGTTGCTTCAAGTCTCTTCTTCATATGTGAGGAGATTGTCCAGCATGCACAGCCATAGAGGAGGACTGATATTATGAAACACTTTAGTACTCTTTTCTTTGTTTCTAACGAAATTTTCCTGTTTCTTGATATTTTGCTTAGCTTATGAAAGGCAACTTTCGATATTCCAGTGTTCCTTCGGATTTCATTGTCGCACTTTCTGTCCTCTATTCAAACTTTTCTCAGATTTTTAAATTGTTGAACTAGTTTTGTCATCTCCAATTCGTAATTTGAATGTTAGGCATCTCTTTTTGTTAATGACCATGTAATAAATTTCATAAAATCACTAAATATAACACGAATAAATGTTATACAATGCCAAGGGTAGCATTTAAATATGTAAATATAAAATGATAATTTATTCGTATCGGGGAATGTAAATTTTAAGGCCTCCAAAACAAAACTGCTATCATTTAAAGAAATTTTAAGAAAATTCTCTGCGTTTTTTCAGCATGGCTGATGCTAATCTCCTGTAGATCATCTCTTTTTCCCTTCTTGGACTCACGTTTTCCACTGACATGAAGTAGAGATATTTTATTTAATCATTTGTGAGGTCTACAGCTATAAAAAAAAAATGCTTCACTGTGTCGGGATAGAGCATATTTCTCATCAGTACCCATCTGTGCTTCTCAAAGTTTTTCAGCCCACTATTTACATTATTCCGACTATTGTCCTCATCTTTTTCGCAATATTTACTACAACGTTTCGGCCGTTGTGCGCTCCGGCCTTCTTCAGGTCGTTGGAATGTCGAACTGAAACCTTTATTTCGCTCACTGGGGTAGACTGTTCTAGTTCCACGTGCCATGTTTTTAATGGATGTCATTTATCAGTTACTACAACGTTTCGGCCTTTCAGTATCTGTCTATATTTCTGAGATGAGATATTATGTACACTATTTACATTATTCGGACTGTCCTCATCTTTGTCGCCATATTTATTACAACGTTTCGGCCTTTCAGTTTCTGTCTATATTTCTGAGATGAGGTATTATGTACACTATTTACATGATTCCGACCAGTGTCCTCATCTTTGTTGCCATATTTATTACAACGTTTCGGCCGTTGTATGCTCCGGCCTTCTTCAGGTTCTTGGAATCTCGAACTGAAACCTTTATTTCGCTCACTGAGGTAGACTGTTAAATTTCCTCGTGCCATGTTTAATGGATGTCAATTACCACTTATCTCCTGGTAATTCCCCTCTCCAAGTTCTCCACCGCCTTAACCAAGAATTGAACTCACAACTCTATGGGCCCTCTTACTGGATCTAACTAACGTTTTTATCCATTGTGCCACGAGTTCTTGAGGCAATACATTTTACTGTGCCATTTTCACCTGTGTCATTTACACCGTCATTAGTCATACAATGCTTCATGTTTTCAAATGTTTAAGTACTTAAGCCTAATTTAGTAAGCATTCCAGAACAATTGAATTAGTAGCTTCTCAGACCAGAATCCCATTTAGTATTTTATCAAAAATCTATCTCTACGACGTCCATTCAATCGACATTCTCTTTTACTTTAGTTATTTTTAAATGTTTAAACATAACCTCACAATTAAATTGCT
>OZ010606.1:76346310-76381310 GCA_963932145.1 Acanthosepion lycidas
CCGGGTCGTGTTACCGGTGATATATATATATATATATATATATATATATATATATATATATATATATATATATATATATATATATATAAAACTTATATATATATATATATAACTTATATATATATATATAAAGGGTTTGTTTCGAATTTCCAATCACCTGAAGAATGTCAGAGCATACAACGCGCGAAACGTTATAAATATGATAATGAAGATGAGGATAACAGTCCAAATAATGGAAATAATTCAAGTAATCATAATACCTCATCTTAGAGATATAGACAGATTCTGAAGAGGGCCGAACCGTACAACGGCTGAAACCTTGTGAATATAACAATGAAGATGAGGATAACAGTTCGAATAATGTAAATAATGCAAGTAGCAAGGCATTATTAGCAGAACGACACCTGTGGATATAATTCAAACCGAAATGTGTTTTGTTTCATTTATTTTGTTTTTTTTTTGTGTTTTTTGTTTCCTGACCTCAAGATGTTATTAACTTTCTTTTCCCTTATCTTCGACCTTTGGAAAACCGGGTTGAATACTAAACATAGAAAAAGCCGACCTAAAAGAAAGTTGTATCAGCCGATAAAGCCAAACTCCAAGAGCACATCCCCAGGGCCACTTCGAACAACGCATTATAACCGAAGAAAAACAAGGAAAAATGTCATTCTTATGATTTCTATAAACAGAAATTAATTTCCCAACAAACCCGATGTTGAGAATAATAAGCGGTAAGCATATACATATATATATATATATATATATATATATATATATATATATATATATATATATATATATATATATACATATATATATATATATATACACACATATATGTATATATATACATAGATACACATATATATATACATATATATATGTATATATATATATATATATACATATATACATATATATATAGATATATATATATCTACTAGCTCTGTATATATATATATATACTAGCTCTGTATATATATATATATATATATATATATATATATATATATATATATATATATATATATATATACTAGCTCTGTACATATATATATATATATATATATATATATATATATATATATATATATGTTAAAAGAAATCTGTTTTTGGAAATTTCAAATTGGAGATCCAATCTTGTATCGCCGCGTTTCGGCTTATGTCATTCTTGTCGATTTCCTTTCTTCTCGGTTAAATTCAACCTCGAAAGCAATTACGCCAAACAAAATCAATTTCTCTGCTAAATGCGTAACCACATCATCCATTTTTCTCCTTCTTCAAAGCAGCGGTCTTATCATTATTATTATTATTATTATTGTGCTGCTGTTCATGTATTGTAGCTTCACCCCAGTAATATAAGCGGGGCTAGTGTTTAGTTCGTGTAACAAGTCTTTTCAATACATCGCTACTACTTTCAGTATTTTGGCTACTTTTTGCAGTGTTGTCGTCTCGATTGTTCCACATCGTCCTCTCTTGTCTGATTCTTTTTTGTAAAGCTTTTTTTTCCCGAATTGATCTCAGCACACAAAAAGTAATGGTTGAAATCTGCCGTTGTCATATCCGACATCTTTATTTCTTACCGATCTCTTGGCCACAGCTATTTTCCCACTTTTTACTATCTTTTAATTTTCATTGATGGTCTGCTCGAACTGCTATATCAGTTCTTGTCAGACAAACGTTCTTGCTCGCGATAACTAAATCTCTTCCTCTCCCTTGAACTGCGTGATCCATTTAAATTTAAAACTCCTAAAGAATATCATTTCTATCTGGAACGGCAGATTCAGGTTTGGTTTGGTTTGGTTTGGTTTGGTTTGGTTTGGTTTAGTTTGGTTTGGTTTACGGCATATTAACCTCAATGGGTTATTTAATGTCGACAAAATTTTTATTGCAGGTATTATATTTTTTTCCCAAAATGCATTGCTGTTAATATTTTTTCTCTTCAAAATTCTATTGCTGGTAATTTTTTTCTCAAAAATCTATTATTGGTAATTTTGTTTTTTTTTTAGAAATGTATTGCTGGTAGTATTTTTTCAAAAATGTATTGCTGATAATATTTTTTCCCAAAATGTATTTTTTTCCTCAAAAATCTATTGCTGGTAATTTTTTTTGGGGGGTGGGGGGGGTTTCAAAAATATATTGCTTGTAAATTCTTTTTCAAAAATGTATTGCTAGTAATAATGTGTTGCTGGTAATATTTTTTTACAAAAATTATTTCTGGTATTAAAACCAATTTTTACACTTTAATAGTGTTTTGACCCCAGTTTAGGGGTTCACTATTTGCCCATAACTGGGACCTTAACAGGTGCTACCACTCCGTGCCAGGGTGTTCCAGGGAACATCAGCAGTTAACTGGTGGTTCCACGCTCCTCAAAACTTCTTGACCAGTGGTCTTTCTGTTGGATGTACTTTATCGTCTTATCCTGGACGGAGCAGATTCAGGCTGGTAATTTGAAGTGTTTGTTTGGTTACACTTCCAACTCGTTAAGATATAAATTAATAGCTACATACAATCAAATTCTCAGGCTACTGATTAAAAATGGGTGCGAGCGAATGAAGCTTATAGGTCTTGAAGAGAACTGTCCTTCGTTGTATCTTGAAGACTGACGCTGCAGAATCACCGTCAAAGTCTTTTGCCAAATAACAAACACCACACCACCTGAAAACTTTCAACAGCAGCAACACCTAAAAAGAAAAACAAATTTAGCTAGAATAGGAAATAATATAATTATGTTGGCTTTCCACACTACATTAAGCAAAAGGTTAGAAAGGAATCTTCTGTCAATACTAAGTGATAACAGTATTTTTCAGCTCTACATTTGACTAAATTCTAATTATCCTTAAGAGCTTTTTCAAATTTCAAGGTAGTTTTCCATCACTACAGTAACTAGTTCTATAGTCATGTTCCATATATTTTTTCCTTTTACTAGAAAGATCCATTTATTTATCTATCTTTTCGACTTCTTTGCAGTTAACTCTTATATCAGGAGATGGAACAAATACGTTGAGTCAATAGCTTGGTCCACCGCAAGGAAAGATGGCTCCCTGTGCCGCGCCAGGAAATTTTTTCTTGTCGGAGTCGACTCTTCAAATCTACAAATCAACAATTCGCCCTTGCATGGAGTATTGCTGACATATGTGGTCTGGAGCCCCTTCTGTTTGTCTCAAGGTTCTTGATAAAATCCAGAGAGTGATATGCAATGTAATTGTCCCTGATCTGACATCCCGTCCACAGTCGCTCTCTCACAGACGTGCCGTCGCCTCCCTCTGTCATTTTTACAAATACTTTCACGGTAACTCTACCGATGAGCTGCTTTCGCTGGTTCTCATACGTCATGAAGGCTGGCATCTCACTCTCACCCTTTCACTGTCGAAACTGTTATATATTGATCTCTTTGTCACAGAAAACCTAATACTTATGCGTAATGACAGGGTAGGTCAATAACTGCATTGGAATATCTGTCATCACTTCGGGATAAAAGAATCTGCAAACTGGTATGAACATCATCCTGTATCTGTCGTTGATGGAACAGATAATTAGCAACTATTGGTTCCGTACAGCACAATAAAGTCTTGGGGTTCAGCTTTTAACCCTGCACTACGTAGCTACTGATAGCTACGGGGTTGGTCTACATCAGTTTCTGTGGTACGGGCAGAGTATTGACCGTGAAGCGGTTTATTTTGTCATCGTTTCTGTATCTGGTCGGTTGCATTGGCCTTTGTTTACCTAATGATTTTGCGGCTTCACTCGGTGTATTATGTTTTACTTGTATTCCTTTGTCCATTTGAAAATCCAAGCTACCTTTATTATTATTATTATTATTATTATTATTATTATTATTATTATTATTTTCTCTCCTTTGATTTCTGGTGTGGACGTATTTCTTTCCGGGTCCCGTCCAGAGATCTAAGGTCAGAAATGTCTTCATGACATTTTCCACTGAACAATTAAAAAAACAACAACATATTTTACATAAATAAAGCCCTTCGTTAGGTGGGGGCTGTACTAGTGAGAACAATTTTTTGTATTTCTTGAAGGCATGTGCTCCCAGGAATCCCTTCAATGAGTCTATTGGAATCTTTTCCAATAAATCCGAGGGCTCCAACTACAACAGGGATTGTTGATATTCCAATGTAACACATTTTTGAGATTTCGATTTCAAGGTCTTTGTATTTTGATATCTTATTGAACATCTTCAAAGATACATTGCAGTCTGCAGGGATTACCATATCAATAAGAAGGCTTTGCAGTCCCTAATAACGATGTCTTAGCGATTAACTTTGATTGTTCTGCCTGTGTGTATTTTGTAGTCCCAGAAAATTGTTACAGATCCTATCTCCGTAATCGGATCTGGGTGTTGTTATTCTTCTTCTTCTTCTTCTTCTTCTTCTTCTTATTATTATTATTATTATTATTATTATTATTATTATTATTTCCTTTGATTTATGGTGTGTACTCATTTCTTTCCGGCTCCCAACCAGAGACTTAAGGCCAGAAATAGCATCATGACATTTTTCACTGAGCAATTTTGAAAAAAATATCACACATATTTTACATAGATAAAGCCCTTTGTAAGGTGCGGGCTATACTCGTTTTTTGAAGATTATCAAAGATAAATTCTAGGCTGCAAGGACTACCATATCAATAAGGACTTTATTTTTTTGCGGTCTCTAATAACGATGTCTGGTCGATTAGCTTTTATTGTTCTGTCTGTGTATATTATGTAATCCCATAAAGTTGTTACACGTCCTATCTGCGTAACTGAATGTAGGTGGTGTTTACTATTATTATTATTACATTTGATTTCTGGCGTTTCCACATTTCTTTCCGGGTCCCGACCAGGGACCTAAGGTTAGAAATGGCATCATGACACTTTCCACTGACAAAAAAAAAAATGACATAGAAAAAGCCATTCGTAAAGTGTGCGTTGTACTTGTGAGAACAATTTTTTTGTATTTCTTTGAGGCATGGACTTCCAGGAATCCCTTCAATTAGTCTACTGGAATCTTTTCCAGACAATCCTAGGGTTCCAACTACAACAGGGATTGTTGATGCTTCCATGTGCCACATTTTTGAAATTTCTATTTGAAGGTCCTTGTATTTTGACAGCTTTTTGAATATCTTCAAAGATGCATTGCAGTCAGCAGGGACAGCCATATCAATATGGAGGCACTTTTTTTGTTTGTGGTCTTTAATAACAATGTCTCGGCGGTTGGCTTTTATTGTTCTGTCAGTGTGTATTGCGTAGTCCCATAGAATTTTAACAGGTCCCATCTCCGTAACCGGGCCTGGGTTGTGTTCATACCTGTTTCCTTCCCGTTATTATTATTATTATTATTATTATTATTATTATTATTATTTCTTTGATTTTTGTTCTCGACTTATTTTCTTCAAAAGACATAAGGTCATAAATATCATCATATAACATTTTGCACTAAACATTATTGTAAAAGCTAAAAATACGGGAGTCCGGCTACGGGAAACGAAGGCCTTCGACGAACTTCGGCATTTAACGATTCGACGGACTTACGCACTTACCTTCTGAGGCGCATTACGGGAGTCCGGCTACGGGAAACGAAGGCCTTCGACGTACTTAGGCACTTAACGATTCGACGTACTTACGCACTTACCTTCTGAGGCGCATTACGGGAGTCCGGCTACGGCAAACGAAGGCCTTCGACGAACTTCGGCATTTAACGATTCGACGGACTTACGCACTTACCTTCTGAGGCGCATTACGGGAGTCCGGCTACGGGAAACGAAGGCCTTCGACGTACTTAGGCACTTAACGATTCGACGTACTTACGCACTTACCTTCTGAGGCGCATTACGGGAGTCCGGCTACGGGAAACGAAGGCCTTCGACGAACTTCGGCATTTAACGATTCGACGGACTTACGCACTTACCTTCTGAGGCGCATTACGGGAGTCCGGCTACGGGAAACGAAGGCCTTCGACGTACTTAGGCACTTAACGATTCGACGTACTTACGCACTTACCTTCTGAGGCGCATTACGGGAGTCCGGCTACGGGAAACGAAGGCCTTCGACGAACTTAGGCACTTAACGATTCGACGGACTTACGCACTTACCTTCTGAGGCGCATTACGGGAGTCCGGCTACGGGAAACGAAGGCCTTCGACGTACTTAGGCACTTAACGATTCGACGTACTTACGCACTTACCTTCTGAGGCGCATTACGGGAGTCCGGCTACGGGAAACGAAGGCCTTCGACGAACTTAGGCACTTAACGATTCGACGGACTTACGCACTTACCTTCTGAGGCGCATTACGGGAGTCCGGCTACGGCAAACGAAGGCCTTCGACGAACTTCGGCATTTAACGATTCGACGGACTTACGCACTTACCTTCTGAGGCGCATTACGGGAGTCCGGCTACGGGAAACGAAGGCCTTCGACGTACTTAGGCACTTAACGATTCGACGTACTTACGCACTTACCTTCTGAGGCGCATTACGGGAGTCCGGCTACGGGAAACGAAGGCCTTCGACGAACTTAGGCACTTAACGATTCGACGGACTTACGCACTTACCTTCTGAGGCGCATTACGGGAGTCCGGCTACGGGAAACGAAGGCCTTCGACGTACTTAGGCACTTAACGATTCGACGTACTTACGCACTTACCTTCTGAGGCGCATTACGGGAGTCCGGCTACGGGAAACGAAGGCCTTCGACGTACTTAAGGTGTTAGCTGCATTTATGATCTTTTTGTTTCTATTTCATGGTCTACTAGGGATGAATTTAATGAGTCTATCAGAATATTTTCCAATCAAACCGAGGTCTCCAATAAATACTGGAATTATTTCTGTCTTCCTGTGCCAGGTTCTTGCGATTCCCACTTCCAAAACCTTGTATGGTAACCCTTCTATAGTCCTTAAAAAATGTGCTCCTGAACTGGCTCCTGTTCTCTTTAAAATTCTATAACGAATTCATTACTGCTTATTGCTTCCCTGCTTGTTGGAAATCCTCCCCTGTAATTCCAGCCTAACTCAAACAAATCATCTGATCCTCGTACTGGCCTCTTAGTCTTCTAACTCTTTTTGGAAAGGTTCTAGATCCACTCTGAATTGGTTAAACATCTCACCTCGCAGGGTTGAGTTTCCGTTAAGCAATATGGCTTTCGCTTCTCTAGGTCAACAAATGGTGTATTAACGATTATTGCTGAAAGAGCTTAGCCATTCTTATCTAAAATTGACTTTAGATAAGAATGGCTAAGCTCGAGTTGTGTTGCTTTAGATTATCATAAAGGTATTTGACAGGGTTTGTCTTGCTGGTCTTCTTTACAAGTTGAAAGTTTATGCTTTTTCTAGAAGAAGCTACAATCTTTCTTTCAAATCACGAAATAAAAAGTGACTTTGTTTGAAATGGCTTGCTGTAACCGTAGGTTCTATGCCAACAATGTCTTCTGTCGCACCTCTCGTTTGTGGAACTTTCGGTTTCTTGATTCCCAGCCAACTTTGATCTTCAAAAATTTAAATGCAATGTCAATCGTTATCTTTTGTCTTTCTAATACTTGTCCTATTATTGTTCTCTCTCCTTAATAATCTTTTTTTTTTCATATTCATAAATTCTCTCACACCCAGTAAACCACTGCGTCTTAGTGACATTATTACCTTGCTTCGGGTGAACTGCAGGAACTTTCATGTCAATAAGGATGCGCAGTCTGTTTTAGTAGTCTCTGATCACGATGTCTGGGTGATTGTTCTCTGTGTGTGTGTTATAAAGTCCCATAAAGTCGTTACAGGTCTTGTGCATGTAACCTAGTCTGGGTAGTGCTCATACCAATTTCTTGCAGATATTATTATTATTATTATTATTATTATTATTATTATTATGATTATTAATAATAATAATAATAATAATAATAATAATTATATTAATTTATTTTATTATTATTATTATTATTATTATTATTATTATTATTATTATTATTACTTAAAATGTAAACCTGTCAAATTATTGTGAATATCGTAAACTGTACAATGCTATTGAAAAGCAATGAGGAAAGCTTTATTAGAGAAACAGATCGAATAATCGAATAAAAAAAATCTGTTTCTTCTATATCCGTTGGAAAGGCTTTATCAAATGGAAACTTCGGTAAAGATTTTCTTAATCACATTTCACCGACTTTCCTTTTTTTTTTTGTATATGTGAGTACATATGTATGCAGAAAGGCAAATACTTATGTTCTGTTAACGGGCACTAAGCAACTGTAATGATCAGGGTGCGGCGAAGAGTGTGGGAAAAAAGTAATCGATAGAAAAAAAAATTATTCTTCAGAAGAAAAGAATAAAAATGTAAACAAACTGATGAATAGAGTGAATTTGGTTATACGAGATTTTCACACAAGAAAGCCGTTACGTAGCATCTTTGTGTTGTGAGTGGTGGCGCGCGAGGTAGGGTTTCGAGCGGGTGAATAGCCTCGTGGTTATTCGTATTAATCAAATTGAAAACAAAAAATTATCAAAAAAAAACGAATTAGACGACTGATCCATTTTCTTTACCTACTTGTCATTTTCTCATGTTTCGTTCATTTCATTCTTTAAAAGAAAAAAAAACGAAAGAGAAAGCAGAAAAAATGTCTTTGAATGAAGAAGAGAGAAAAGGGGGGAAGGGAAAGAGAAAGAGAGACAGAGGAAAGGGAAAGAGAAAGATAGAGCGAGAAAGCTAGGAGCAAATCCCTGAAAATTATAAACTTAGGATCTCAATATAAAATGAAGCGCCTGCGGATTCAGTGACGTCATCGGCCTCATCAGTGTCCGCCATCTCCAACACCTGCTCCTTCCTCAGTCACTTACACTGTCGATGTCATTATCAATGAATAGGATTTATTAAACAAATTCCTATAAATTTTCATTTGCTGTAATGATTATATATAATGATGATGAAAATACTACAAATATATAGAGTTAAAATAAAAATAAAGACTACATTTTAAACCTTAAATACAAGAAAACTAAAACCTTTATATAAGACTTTTTTCTGATCAAATCAGATAATATCTAAAAACTATGTTTGTGACGTACACCGTTGTGCAAATTAATTGAAACAAAACGAATAATTCCGATATTATTTACTTTTTTTCGTATTTTACAAATGAAACATAACCCAGTGCACATATTAGTAATTCGTATGTCCGTTCCCCGAAGTCTTTCCTTGCAGATGGACCACAGATTCTCCATTGGATTTAAATCAGTCGAATTTCCGCGCCAGTCTATAGTATTTTGACTTGATCACTGTTATGGCTTGCCAGTGTGTTCGTGCAGCGTTACAATTTTCGTACACTTCCTTGGAGTAACGTCCATCGCAGACAATGGCCGGAGGACAACTAATCGACACTCGAGACAATAGTGTCTGGGTGTGATGAAAATCTGATGCAACCACGGATGATTTCATCATACACTCTGAAAATAGATTCATATAAATGCACACCACTGGAAATGACCTAATATGCGAAAAAAATAAAAATCGATTCCACCCTGTCACTCCCGTAGGTCTAAAACTGACCGTATTGTGAAAGAAAGAAAACTAAAGTGTTTGTTTTTTTTTCAATTAATTGGCACAAGGGTGTAATTACACATTTCGTCACTATGAATTAGGCATCAACCAAGTAAGATAGATCCAAGCTTGAATAGTTAGAAACTGCGTCTAGAATAAGTGTACCTTGCTCTTTTTGAGTAAATTCACGTCTATTTATCATCTTTCAGTTGGGTCTCTGTCTTTGGGCAGAGTGCGCTCAGGGGTTTCTCTCTCAAAGTACACTGGGGCAACTGAGGAAAATAATACTGAAGAGGTGTCCAGCCCGAGGCCGCGCCCTCCCATTGCACCAGAGGGAGGGATCGGTGTTTGCACCGAGGCCAGCACAAATGTCGGTTGCGGGAGATAAAGGGGATTTTTTCCTGTGGGGACCTAAAAATAGACTTTGTGTTACATCTCGTCTTAGTGGTGGTAGTGGGGGGGGGGGTCAGAGTAAATACTGCATCTATCATTTCTTCTTTTAGGATTGCGGTTTTCTAAGCGTAGTACAGATGTGGCACAAGGCCGTAATTATGGGGGCATTCAGTGAGAATTGAGCTCACTACTCAGTCGTAATTAAGCTAGGAAGACAAGCTTGCAAGGCATCAAACCATGGCCGTCGCTTCCGTTAGGATATTTGTAATGTAATTTTGTATTTCACCGCTACGAAAATATGAATCGACCAACCAAGGCAGAATATTTGGAAACAGAGACGAAAGTTTTTTTTTTCTTCTATCCAATAGTGTGTCGTTTATATTACATACCAGTTTATTTAAGAAAACTTGCCAAAAATGAATTTGTAATCCTCTAGAGAACAGAAAACAACTTCTGCAGCAGTCTTTTCCACAGGAATGCCAAACTTTTCATCGCATTCTTACTGTGGATGAAAAATGTGTTTTTGTAAGTCAACAGGAAACGAACAAGTCGGTGATTGACACAAAATGAGAAACCAATGCCAATAACAAAACCATGAGTCCATCTTTGAAGAAGTTTTGCTTTCGCTTGTTTTTCTTCAAAAAATCATTGCTGATAATAATTGCTTACAAAAATGTACTGCTGGCATTAAAACCTATATTTACATTTTCATAGTGTTGTGGTTCAAGTTTGGGTATTAAGTATTTTTCCATAGCTGGGACCCTAAAACGTGCTACCAACCCAAGTTAGAGTGGACCTGGAAACACCACCAATTAAGAGGTGGTTCCACGCTCACCAAAACCTCCTGATCAGAGGCGTTGCATTTGATGTAACCTATCGTCTTACCCAAGACGCGGATGTTGTTTATCGTCTTACCCAAGAGGCTCTAAAGGTTTAATTATATCATTGCCAGGCAGTGAAGCCACTAAGACACAAAAGGTTACTGAGCATGAACGAATAAGAAAAAAAGCGAAACATTATTAAGGAGCTAGAACAATTGAAGAGTAATAAAAAAAAAATAGATAACGATTAAAATGCATTTAAATTTTTGAAGATCAAGAGACGGGAAGACAGTTCCACAAGCGAGAAGTGCGAGGAACGAAACTGTTGGAAACGAACTTATGATTAAATGTAGCTAATTTAACTGTGAATTGATGAGACCTCTCCGCCAATCTAGTACAACGCTTAATTTCATAAAGTCTCGGTACAATAGCGAAGAGTTACCAAAAATTACCATGAAAGTATTTATAGAAAAGACACAGAGAAGCTATGTTACCAAGGTGGGAAATGAACTGAAACCAAGATGCCGAGTCAGGACTAAATATATTGCTGATTCTTCTTTGGGTATTATCAAGAATCTCTAAATATTTAGCAGAAGCAGGAGCCCAAATATGGCAGCAATATTCAAAGCAAGGACGAATGGTAGACTTATAAATATGTAAGATAGATTCTTCTTTGAATATTATCAAGAATCTCTAAATATTTAGCAGAAGCAGGAGCCAAAATATGGCAGCGATATTCAAAGCAAGGACGAATGATAGACTTATATATATGTGAGATAGATTTATGGCGGGAGCAGCTGACCAGATATGGCAGCAATATTCAAATCAAAGATGAATGGTAGACTTATAAATATGTAAGATAGATTCTTCTTTGAATATTATCAAGAATCTCTAAATATTTAGCAGAAGCAGGAGCCCAAATATGGCAGCAATATTCAAAGCAAGGACGAATGGTAGACTTATAAATATATAAAATAGATTCAGGAGAGAAAAATTGTCTTGCACGACACAGTAAGCCAACTTTCTTGGCAACTGACCTAGCGATGGATTTAATATTTTCTTCCCACCTCATGTCAGCTAAGAATGTGAGCCTAAGAAGGCGCAATTAGTCACCCTCGTGGAGGTTAGCATCAGCCATACTGATTGTAAAACGTGCGATGTCATTCCGATGAAAGCAGCAAGGCATTGCCAGCTAATAAAACATGGAATGAACAGCAGACCTTTAATGCTAACAAGTTGATTGAACAAACGAAGAATTGCTTCAAAGGTGTTCTGTTTTGATACAAAGAAAAGAAACGCTGTCATTCTCCCGCGTGACTATGATATTGCACACTCCAGGGAAAATCAAATCGTGAATTTGGGAGGTTCTTCAAACTTTCGCTATAACTAGCAAATTTAGTACCTACAGATTTCCATTTATTTAGATTGCTATAACACTTCAGAATTGACAGAACTTTCAGAAGAGTCTTTGAAACATATCTCGGTGGAAATTCAGATTTCGTAAAGTGTGCAATTGAAACTTCGCCATTCTACTGAGTCGTTGAGAAATAATATTTAAATAAATTCAACATTTCTTTTCATATTCTTATTGTTTTATTCTTAGTGTTTTTTTTTTGTTTTTTTCGAATACCCTATTTCTCAAGAACTGAGTCACCATTGCTAGAAAGTGCGATAACAGTGGATTTGAGAAACCTAATTTGTTAAAAATTAAGAGAAGGGTTTATAAGTTTCAAACGACAGTAAGACTAATGGTAACAATGAATGCCGAATGTTTCCTTATAAGGAAACGGCTAATCCCAGTACTACTTTTACCACCAAGGATTCTCACTGAAGAATTTCAATACTCTTCCTAAGTAGTATTCTGTTTTTATCTGCCGTGTCCCTTCAGGGCGTGGTCAATAATGGCTCTTTACATTTTCCTGTCCTTTGCAGTGTCTCATAATCCTTATTCACACAAGCTTGTTGGGGAGTTTATTCGCCGCTTTCCTATGACCCCTTGCCTCCAATATGTTCTTTGAGTATCAAATTCTCCAATCCTTTTTTCCTCATTATATGCCTCAGAAATGCCAGCTGTTTTTTTTTTCTGATTCTTAATATAAGTCCTTTTTTATTACATTTTCATTAAGACTCACTCGTTGCTTTCGCGCTTCGTCCATGGAATTCTCAGCATCCTTCTGTAGAACCACATTTCTGTTCCTTCAGATCTCTTCTTTGTATGTATAGGATTGCCGCACCGATCTGAATATGGCTTTTACCAAAATAGTTCCAAGTTTGTTTGGTTTTTTTTTTTAGATAAATTACTGGGGAAATAACTAGCCTGTGATTTTCAGTACCACAAAAACGCAAAAAGTGGAAAAGAGTCTTTGAAACATCGCTCGGTGGAAATTCAGATTTCGTAAAGTGGAATTGAAATTTCGCCATTCTTTCGAGTCGTTGAGAAATAATATTTAAATAAATTCAACTTACATTTGTTTTCATATCCTTATTCGTAAAATGTTAGTTTTTTCCAAATACACTATTTGCCAACGACTGAACTACCATTGTTAATACAACTTTGCTATTCTTCCAGAATTCATCGAAGTATTTTGACAATTTTCTTGTTTTATCGTATCTAACTCTTCAATGTTACAAAAACAAATATGTTTTAAAAAAGAAGAGGAAACGACAATTAAAAAATAAAGGCACAGAAAATGACAATAAAATAAGAAAAAAAAAACTTTACAACATCAGCAGACCAGTTGTCGTTCCTCGCTCATCAAAGACTTAAAATATTGGACAGAACGACTAAGAGGTGGAAATGTATAAAAGGGTTATGACAATGTACAAGAGAAACTTATTTTGCTGAAAAATTATTGTAATTAATAGGTCTAGAAAGGTTCGCTTATCGTCCGGTTCACACTCCTCCCATTTTTTTTTTTTTTTTTTTTACAGGATTAGGTTTTACCATTTTTTCCTATTTACAACTGTGTTTCCAGTCCCTCCTAAAAGACTTCTCATTTTCTTTCACGCATAGTAACCTCTTGCATCTAGTGGCATTATCTCCCTGCTTGGAGTGAAACGATAAAAAAAAATGAAAGATCTAGTTGCTAGGTCAGTGAACACCAAATATTTCCACATGATAGAACAGTTAATATTAGCGTTATAATTAGAGATGAGAACAGATATTAGAATTTGATCCCAGTTCGAAAGCCAGGTAATAAAAAAAATAGCGTAACACGAGTAACACCATGTGATTGGTTCATGAATGGCAAATGTTTCCTAATAAGGTAACATGTTATTAGGTTACAGTTTAATTCAACAGGTTACCATTATTAGAGATGATGAGAACAGATTTTGATCCAAACCTGATGACCAGAAAGTGAAGTAAAGTGAAACTCAGGTACGCTTAATGTATGACAAATGTTCGCTTATCAATAACCTGAAGGAAATCGTAATTCGTGTCACACTCGCTGCTTGCTCAATGAATGTCGTATATATATATATAAGGAAGTGGCTAATATTAATTTTAGAATTTATAATTAATATTATTTGTACCTGTTCAGCTATATGTGTTGACATTTTTTATCATTTCACCCCAATCAAGGCAATAAAGCCACTAAGATGCAAGGGTTTACTGAGTGTTACAGAATATGAGATAACCCTGGGTTTGACGATAAACTAAATCCGCGTCCTGGGTATGACGATAAAGTAAATCAAACAGCAAGGCCTGTGATCAGGAGGTTTGGAGGCCTGTGGGACCACCTCTTAATTGTTTGTGTTCCCAGGTCCACTCTGACCGGGGGTGGTAGCACTTGTCAGGGTTCCAGATATGGGTTAATAGTTCCCCCACAAAAGAAGTCAATACACTATGAAAGTATAAAAAATAGGTTTTAATACCAGCAATACTTTTTTGTAAAAATTTTAACCACCAATACATTTTTGAAAAAAAAATCTTACCAGCAATAAAAATCTTGTCGGCATTAAATAACCCATTGAGGTTTATATGTCGTAAAAGAAAAAAAAACATACCTCTACCTTGAGTAACTCTCAAGCCTTGTATTGGTTGATCTTTAGTATAATAAGAAGAAAAGATTTTAAGGAATTCGATCTGTATTTCTGTTGATTTGACCGAACCAATCAACAATTAATGAAACGTAAGCGAAAGATCCCCTTGCTTTACATGAGGTGATCGCATCTTTGGAGGCCAGACAAAAATTGGCCCCAACTTTTACTCCTGACATCACTTCACTAGTAACTGCATCTTCCAATTATAATTAATTCTGGTCGTTAAAGCATAGTCCAAATGAAAACTTAAAATAAAAATAATAATTTCGCTGGAAAAAGAAAAAAAAAATACACCGTGATTAATCCTACTGGGAAATCAGTGAAAATATTAATTTGCTTGAAACATTAGATAAGGCAGAGGAATAAAACCACAAACGTGTTATTCAATTAAATAAACCCCTCCCCAATTATTTTGGGAGAAATGTTTCTGTAGTATCGTTTGCAAATTAGATAGACAAGCATACATAGAGAACAACTGGCGAACATAGGGCGGCTATGCCTAACGAACCCGATTCAGAACTCGCAGAACTGTACTACGACTACTACTCGAAGAGAATTATGCAAAACATACCAATTATAATTATTATTATTGTTGTTGTTGTTGTTGTATCGTACGCAAATTAGATAGACAAGTATAAATAGAGAACAAATGGCGAATATAGGGCGGCTATGCCGACCAAATCCGATTCATGACACAGAGAACTGTACTACGACTACTACTACGCAGAGAATTATGCAAAACATGACAATTATTATTATTGTTGTTGTTGTTGTATCGTATGCAAATTAGATAGAGAAGTATAAATAGAGAACAACTAGCGAACATAGGGCGGCTATGCCTAATAAACCCGATTCAGAACTCGGAGAACTGTACTATGACTACTACTACTACGCAGAGAATTATGCAAAACATGCCAATTATAATTATTATTATTGTTGTTGTTCTTGTATCGTATACAAATTAGATAGACAAGTATAAATAGAGAACAACTGGTGAATATAGGGCGCCTATGCCTAACAAACCCGATTCAGGACTCGGAGAACTGTACTACGACTGCTACCACGCAAAGTCATATGCAAAACATAACATTCATTTTTAGATGATTTTTTTTTAAATTTATTTTTAATATAATAACTGAGGCACCTTAGAGTAACTAAGCAGTGGCTAACATCTCTAACAGACGTATAAGTAAACAATTGGATTCTTTTTTAAGCTCAGAAGGGCTAAAATCAATCAAGATCTACGTGTGTAGTGGATTTTTGAAACTTATGCCTTGTACGTGTTTATTCGTCTGTGCTTGAAAATGACACTTTCAGTAAAAACGTATATATACGTCTTCGCCGGGGAAGGGGATAAGGCCTACAAATATCGGATATTCATTAACTAAACCGAATGAAATTTTTAGGTCCGCCCGTATCCCTCAGGGGTATACAAATAGCGATTAAAGACGGGCGGAATTTTGAAATGTCTTGGAATTCCAAATTCCAGTGAAGATAATAGCGTTCACTTTCGCAAATATTTCCTTGTCAAGTTCAGAAGCTATCTCTTCTCATCGCTTCATGGTAGGGATTAATTGCAGGGTAGACCGGACCTTTCTAACTTTGATCGGGAACCTGTCAGAGAGAACAATTTTGAATTCAAAACTAGCGGGGTGTGGGACTAGCAACAAAACCCCTTGAAAGACTACATGCGACTGGAAACCACAACAACAATGTCAACGTGGGGAGAAACAAGCTAGTCTACAGGGTTATCACGCATGCACACACACACACATATACATATACACACAAACACACACACACACACACACACATATATATATATATATATATATATATATATATATATATACATACATATATATATATACACACACACACACACGGTATTTACTTCTTCCCCCACCAGAACGAGATCTGACCCAAGGTCGTTTTAAAGTGGGAACCCGAGCGCGTACAATCGGGCATGAGACAAAAATTCCCCTCAGTTGCGTCGTTTGCGCTGGCCTCAGTTCGAGCACTGATCTCTCTTTCTTGTGCATTGGGAGGCCTCGGGAAACTGTTCCCCTGGGCTGGGCACCTCTCGCTATTATTTTCTCAGTTGCCCCTCTGTCCTTTGACAGAGAAACCCCTGAGCGCACTCTGCCCAAATCTCGGCACATTTTATCTATAAAGACACATATTATTAAAAAATAATAATGAACTTAATTAATTCTTATTCTAACAGAAATTAATGCATTTTTAAAATTCTAACTGGTGAAAAAAGTATTCGTCCAAATCAATTATTAGAATAAAATGATCAATTAATTATGAAAAAAGTATATTCTAGAATGTTCCAGTAATGTTATCAGTTATTATAGTTAACGCTATTAGCCAATATCAGAGCATTCTGCAATTTCTAGTTTTACAAGAAGGTTCTAATAATGCCTAAAGGTAAAGAATTGGCTATTTCACAACAGCAACACATTTTGTCTCTTTGGAAAGATGGGAACAATTACAGAACGATTTCTAACAACCTGAATATTCCTTTTACTACAATTGCTTCGTTCATTGCAAGGTTTAAAACTCGTAACAGCGTCGAAAACCAAAGACGAACAGGTGCTCCGACGAAGATTTCTCTATGATCAGCAAGGATATTAGGACGCCAGATCCAACAAAATCCACAGGTTACCCGAGAAGAGCTGCAGGAACATCTGCGTGCATTAGGGATTAAAGTAACCAAGCGTGCAATAAGTAATGAACAAAAACAGTCTGAAATCACGCATCCCAAGGAAGACTCCACTCCTCTTGAAACGTTACAGAGATGCTAGGCTAAAATTCGTTAGAGAGCATAAGGATAAAGAATATTCTTTTTGGGAAAAAGTACTATGGACAGATGAAACTAAAATAGAGTTGTTTGGTCATAATTATTGAAATCATGTATAGAGGAAGGACGGTAAAGCCTACTTACCAAAGAACACGTTGCCAACTGTAAAGTTTGGTGGTGGCAGTATCATGATTTGGGGCTGTTTTTCTGTAAAAGGTGTTGGCAGAATATCAATAATAGATGGCAAGATGAAAGCCGAAAGATACAAAAAAATCCTGCAAGACAATTTAATGCGTTCAGTTTAGAGACTTCGGCTACTTCCTGATTGGGTTTTCCAACTGGATAATGATCCTAAGCATACCTCTAGATCTACAAGGAAATGGTTAGCTGAAAGTAACGTTGATGTCTTGCAATGGCCAAGTCAGTCCCCAGACTTGAACGTAATCGAGAATTTATGGCGATATTTGAAAATTCAAATTGGGAAAAGAGCACCAACAAATATCAAGAATTTGAAGGCAATATGCCAAGAGGAATGGGACAAAATACCACTCAATGTGTGCAAATCATTAGTTGAGACGTACAGGAATAGACTGGTAGCTGTTGAACTCAATATTCCATAAAGTATTAAATTAAGTTAATATGCTTTTTTGTTTTTTGTACGAATACTTTTTTCATCAGTTAAAATGAAAAAAATGCATTAATTTCTGTTAGAATAAGAATTAATTAAGTGTATTACTATTTTTTAATAAAATGTATCTTTACACATAAAATGTATCAAAATTTGTTTCAGTTAAGGCTTTTACGTTTATAAAAATACAATTTTTCAAGTGTACGAATATTTATTTCCCCCCACTGTATATATGTATTGAGAGAGAAAGAGACAGAGAGAGAGAGAGAGAGAGTAAAGGTATGGCTTGACTGAAACATTGAAATGGATAAATTCTGTATTATTTTTTTTGACCTTGTTTGTTTTTTAAGTTTTCACATTTAAATATCTGACACGATCTCAGTCCATGCTGTGTTTAAGACAGACGAGACAACTAACGAAATAAGCTTATCCCACATATGAAGTGATTTTGGTTTTTATTTTCTAAGGAAAAACAGACCAATTTAAGGTATCATTATAATAATTTAATTCACCAGAGCCTTTTTAAAGGACGCCGGAGCATCAGATAGCACTTCCAAAAATGAAATGAAACGAAAAATGAAATTAAAATTGATGGGTAGTGTAAGTTTTTGTAATTTAACAGAGAGCGTAAAAGATTTCATTTTTCGTTTCATTTCATTTTTGTAAGTGCTATCTGATGATCCGGTGTCCTTTAAAAAGGCTCTGGTGAATTGAATTATTGTAATGGTACCTTAAAGTGTTGTTTTTCTTTAAAATATTAGCTGTTGATTTACATTGAGCTCTCAGGATTTCACCCTCCTTGGGATTACCCATACGGAATACCAAGTTCTTCATAACTTAACTATATATATATATATATATATATATATATATATATAAAATTGAAAATTCATCGCCTGACGATTGCGCCTAGCATGAAACAGCATGTCGCCATTGAGTTTTGACTTCAATGCTCACTTTTATATTTATATTTACATACGCTCTATCTCTAATATTGAGCACTTTATGCTATAAATATGGAACACCTTAAAACTATTTCTTCATATATATATATATATATATATATATATATATATATATATATATATATATATGCGTGTGTGTGTGTGTATGTATGTATTAATTATGACTATCTTTCTTTTCGTCAAATTAGTTCTTATAATTTCCGTCACTAATTCAAAATCTATTATCTTTTAAAATGCTGAAAATAATTATTTTAGGGTTTTCCTAATTAATTTGTTTTTACTTAAAAATTTTAAGATTGTGAACATTATCGTTATCAGGAATATTATTAACATCAAGATGAAATTAGCAATAAAACTGTTTCTTTTCTGCTTTCACTTTTGCTACACGTCATAAGAAAGAAAGAAAGAAAGAAAGAAAGAAAGAAGAAAATAAGTGGCCGTAAAGGAATAGAAATTAGAAGACAGGAAGGAAAACAAAACATAATGCGGATAGGAAGCAAAAGAAAGAAAGAAAGAAAGAAAGAAAGAAAGAAAGAAAGAAAGAAAGTTATGCAAAAGAGAGAAAGAAAGTTAATCAAAATTTACTCAAATGAAAGAGAGAAATAAAGAAAGAAAAAGAGTAAGAAAGTCAGAATGAAACATTATAGAAAAGAAAAGGTTCTGAGCGTTATACAAAAGAAATGTTCCGAAAATGTTATACAAATGAAACAAAGAAAGATAGGTATTTTTAAAAAAAGAAACAAAGAAATTTAAGAAAAAGTTATACAAAAGAAAGAAAGAAACAAACAAACAAACAAACAAAAAGTGACAAAGAAAGGCAGAAAGAATGTTATACAAAAGAAAAAAACAAAGAAAGTTCTTAAAACGTTATACAAAAGAAACAAAAATAGTTGCAAAAAAATTAATGAAAATTACAGAAAATTTGTACAAAGGAAAGAAAAGAAAAAGAAAAACAATAAAGTTATACCAAAGAAAGTAAAAATAGAAAATTATAAAAAAGAAAGAAATGATGATGAAATTTATACAAAAGAAAGATACGAAAAATTTACTAAGAAAGAAAGAAAGAAAGAAAGAAAGAAAGAAAGAAAGAAGCAAACGTACAAAGAAGCAAAAATAATTTTTTTTTTAAATTACGAAAACTTGAAACAAAAAAAATGAAAATGCAGAAAGCAGAAAGAAATACTTCACGTGGCATTGAAACCAAAACCTTAAGAGACATTGGAACGTATAAAGCCAAAACGGAACTTGAAAAAATAATTACAAATGTTCGGATTTTGATTTTATTTATTTATATATTTATAGTCGGATATTAACGGGGCGAAATGAAGGAGTGGTTAGTATCTCTCCTGTGGTGAATGCATCCGACTCCCGCCGAATTTTTCGCTAAAGGAATCTATCTGCCGACGAAGGAATAATCACAAAAGAACAAAAGAAAACAACTGAGAATTCAAACGAAAAACGAATCGAAACACTGAAGTTTTCTGCTTCTTTCGATTTATCAAATGGTAGCGGAAAATATAGAACTTTATAAAATAATCCAACGAAGGAATGTTATATTGAGAAAGTAAACATCAACAATTGTTGATCATTTATTTTTATGTGTTAGACACATTGTTGTTTTTGGAAGCAGCCAGTTTGTTTATTCAATTTTGCATTTATTTTGTTACTGCATTCTTTTTAAATGTTTTAATAAATATTTCGGTTCTACTACACAGCCCTTTCCTCCTTTCTTTGCGTTTATTTGATGCTTTTAGAACCATTCTTACCAATTTTTCTTCTATTTCCTTTTGTTCTTTAACTCCCCATGACGCTGACGTATTTAATACGGTTTCCTCTTTCTTTATGACTTATTCGTTTTTTCTGATTCTTAAGTCCTTTTTTCTTCTTTTTTTTTTCATTGTTTCGTAACGTTTTTTCTTTCTTTTTCTTTCCCTTTTTTCACACAATTCTTGAATATTTCTTTTCTTTTTGCTTCTTTGCTTTTACCCTATCTCTTTTCTTTCTTTTTCTTCTTTCATTTTCTGCTCTCTTTTCACTGATTATTTGCATTTTTATTTCGCTCTATCTATCTATCTATCTATCTATCTATCTATCTATCTATCTATCTATCTCTCTCTCTCTTGATGTCTCACGCTTATACACACACTCATATTGATATATACGGATACACACATTATACACACTCCCAAAGAACTAAAAGATAACATACACTTAAAACACACATCCCAATCTAAGCAACCAATAAAACACTCAGAATTACGAAGGAAGGGGTTATATATATATATATATATATATATATATATATATATATATATATATATATATATATGTGTGTGTGTGTGTGTATATGTATACATATATATATATCTTTCTTTCTATCTATCTATCTATCTATCTATCTCTCTCTCTCTCTCTCTCTATATATATATATATATGTGTGTGTGTGTATATGTATACATATATATATATATCTTTCTGTTCAAAACTGTCTATCTGATTCTGTTCAGATATCTATCTATCTATCTCATTCTGTTCAAACATATCTGTCTATCTATCTCATTCTGTTCAAATCTATCTATCTGTATGTATTCTGTTCAAAACTATCTCATTCTCTTTAAACATATCTATCTATCTCGTTCTGTTCAAATCTATCTATCTCTTTCTGTTCAAATCTGTCTATTTGATTCTGTTCAAATCTATCTATCTATCTATCTATCTCATTCTGTTCAAACATATCTATCTATCTCATTCTGTTCAAACATATCTATCTATCTCATTCTGTTCAAATCTATCTATCTCATTCTGTTCAAACCTATCTATCTCTTTCTGTTCAAATCTGTCTATTTCATTCTGTTCAAATCTATCTATCTATCTATCTATCTATCTATCTATCTATCTATCTCATTCTGTTCAAACATATCTATCTATCTATATCTTTCTGTTCAAATCTATCTATCTCATTCTGTTCAAATCTATTTCATTCTGTTCAAATCTATCTATCTCATTCTGTTCAAATCTCTCTATTTCATTTTGTTCAAATCTATCTATCTATCTATCTCATTCTGTTCCAATATATCAATGTATCTCATTGTGTTCAAATATATCTATGTATCTCATTCTGTTCAAATCTATCTATCTATCTATCTATCTATCTACCTGATCCTTTTTCTTTCTTATTCTCATTAGGTTATATTTATAAATTAAATTAATTTCCCTCTGCTTTTCTTTCATTTCTAGATCTTCTTCAATATCTTTCGTCTTTCATACATGAATTTTCTTTTCCCTCTTTTCTTTTATTAATCACTTTCCTCTTTTCATGTTTCCCTTTTTTTTTTAATTATTTCTCTTATTCTCTCTTCTTTCTTTCATTTTTTTTACTTCCTCTTCTTTTTTTACTGTCATTTCTTTATTTTTCTCTCTTTTCTTTTTTTTGTTTTATTCCGCGCCTTCTACTTATTCAGTAGCCATTTTTTTTGTCTTTTTCATCTTTCTTACTTTGTTTCCCATTTAAAAAAAAAAAAAGAAAACTATTCCAATATGAAAATAATCCCTATGCCACCAAGTAATGAAAACTCTTCGACTGTGCACCCCCCGTCGCCCTTGCGCTACTAGATTACTCACTATTGGCCTTATTGTCTAAATCAACTTATGTTTCCCGTCACAGCAGGTTCCATCGCTGAAATAAGGTAAAAAGAAATTCTATGAAATTTCCAACTTTCATCGTCTATTGTTCGCATTTTGCTTATTTTTCTTTTGCTTTATTTTAACTTCCTTCATTACTTTCTTATCGAAATGTTTCTTCTAAAACACGTCCGATTCTTTACACTCGTATTTGCGTCCTAACTATTTCGCTGCTGTTTGACTCGCAATCTGCTCCTACATCACGGCCTCTGTTATTGAACCGCGTGATGTTACGATAGACTAAAATATATTTAATCATTAGGAAACATATCTATGCATGATTTTTCTATAGTATTTTCTATGGGGTCTAGACTTTATGAATTCAAGCGCAGTACTAGATTGGCAGTTGGGTCACATCATTTTACAGTTTGAATGGCTACATTTAACCGTAAATGTTTCTTCTATTGCACTTTTCGCTTGTGGAACTCTCTTCTGGCCTCTTACTTTTCAGTCAAATTTAATCCTCAAAAATTTAAATACAATGTCAATCGTTATCTTCTGTCTGCTTAATTTATGTCCTTTTATTGGTTCTTCTCTTTAATAATTTTTTTCTCATATTCTCTTACACTCAGTGACCCCTTGTGTCTTAGTGGCTCTATTGCCTTGCTTGGAGTGAAACGATTTTTTTAAAAATCAAAACGTGCCGGCTGGCATTTTTACAAGCTGATCGCCAAGGTGAAAAGAATGGTAAAATATAATTCTTTTTATATTAGTTTAAGTCATAAGTAAAATCGTTTTTGGTAACCAATTGTAATGGCGAATGTATCATCCAACTATTAATCAAACGTGGCAGTTCAGAATTAGAATATTATTATCATACTTTAGATTTTGCACGGCAGTAGCAGCGTACACAGTGGATCAAAGGAAAAAAACAAACTTCTCTTCTACATAAAAACGCAAGGCTGCATATCGTAAACAAGAAAAAAGAATTGGAATCGCCTACTCTGTTCCACCTGAACTGCCATATTCACCTAAATTTGTTTAAAAAGCTTATTACCATTTTCGATCGCTGCAAGTCCCTTTGATAGGAAAAAGCTTTCTCTAATGCAGATCAGATTCTAGAGCAAATCAATAAGTATTTTCATATCAAAACCTGTGGAATTTTATTCAAAAGATATCGACGGTCTACCAATGCAAATAATGGTGAATATATAATTGAATAAAATCTAACTGTACATTATTTTCATAAAAATAAGAAACAAAAACTGTATTTTATACATGATTCAATCAAACACTTTCCTATTTGAGCCTAATATTTTTTTTCTTTATTTGAAGAATAAATATAGTTAAAAAATATAGTGAAAAATCTGGTGTCTTTCCACATGGGCTCAAATGATGCTAATTCGGCTCAATATATTTATATTACTAAGTGGGTAATTCCAATTCCTCCTTCAATGTATACTTCTGTCATAAAGAGTGTTCCAATTACTTGGACCGATTTTAAATGTGAATTCATTTTAAGAATCTAATGATTTTTTTTTTCTTTTAGATTTGGCAGGTATTTGGGCGATATTATTTTTCACACATAATTGCCATGACTTAAATAACATGATCCAATAGAGAAATAAATAAATTTTCACCAATAACACAAATTTATTTACTGCTGACTTTGATCCGTCTTAATGAAACACTCTTGTATATTATCCTTCATAATGAAACACTCTTTAGTTTCGTTATGGTAATTTTCTAAGCGTAGCTTTGATGAGGCACAATGCCGAAAGTATGGTGTGCCTAGTAAAGATCGAACTCATTATTCTGTTGTAACTGATCTAGCGAGACGAGCTTGCTAACCATTACACAACGTCGAAGTGCTCACATAATTTTGTTATGCTAATTCTGTTATAATCTGTTACTTTATAAAACAGAGCGGATTTAAGCATAACAATAATACTGCGCACTTCAATTCAGTTCATATATCACAACATCTGGCCACTTCGACGTGGTGTAATGTTCAACAAGCTTGTCTTCCTAGATCAATTACGACTGAATAGTGAGTTTGATCTTCACTGAGTGCCCCATATTTTCAGCCTTGTTTACATCCAAGCTACACGTAGAAAAGTATTTGCGCACCTCGGGGCGGTGTAATAGCAAGCTTGCCTCGCTAGAACAATTACAACTGTGTAGTGAGTTCGATCCTCACTGAGTGCCCATTCATTCGGCCTTGTGCCACATCTAAGCTACACTTAGAAAATCACTATTAGTGTGTAAATTACTCACTCGAGTAGTATGTGACATCCTATTTATCATCTCTCAGTTGCGTCTGTCTTTGGGCAGAGTGTCCTCAGGGGTGGCTCTGTCAAAGGACAGAGTCGCAACTGAGGAAAAATATACTGAGAAGTTCCAAGCCCTGGGGAACTGCTGCCCGAGGGCGCGCCCTCTCATTGCACCAGAGAGAGGGATCGGTTCTCGCACCGAGGCCAACGCAACCGACGGTTGCGGGGTCTCGAGTAATTTTTCTTCCTAGCCCGGGTGTACGCGCTCGGGCTCCTCACATTAAAACGACCATGTGTCACAACTTGACCTCGTGGTGATGGGGTGAGCAAATACAAATTACGACTGAATAGTGAGTTCGATCCTCACTCAGTGCCCTATATTTTCAGCCTTGTGCCACATGTAAGCTACGCTTAAAAATCATAAAGGGCACATTGACGTGGTGTAATGGTTAATAAGCTCTCCCTAGTGAGTTCAATCCTCATTAGGAGCCCAATACTTTCATCCAAGCTACTCTTAGAAAATCACCATATATCACAAAATCACATCTCTGGTAGATTTAGCTTACGTTGAAACAACGGTTACCTTACGATCATTGAAGTTAAGCAACATGAAGTCTGGCCAGTACCTAAATGAATGACCGCGTATACCAGGTGCTGTAAGCTTGGCTGTGCGGTTTTAATATGTAATGACTAGGAATTGTAAATCGGAGAAGCTGAGTTCCAATTCCCGTTGGGTTCGCTATATTCGCTTGAACGCAAATACCGTTGGGAGAGGTATGAATCCACCTCTTCTCCCCCATCTATGGGTTAATTAATAAGACTTGTATCACTAAACCATTCTTCTATGTATCATGATCCTTCAGGATGTAGCCGATTATAGCTCTTGACAATTTCCTGTCCTTTGTAGCTCTTAGTAAATTTTATCATTTTGTTTTCTCTCCTAAACTTTGTTCCTTCATCTATTTATTCAAACTCACGAAATAAGGTATAGGTTATATTCTTGTCTCTCTTGCCTTCTATCTGTCCTGTGTGGATCAGGTTTTACAAGTCCTCTTTCCTTATTAGGTGGTGTAGAAATTTCAACTGTCTCTTCCTGATATTAAGTACAAGTTTTTCCTATCTTTTTATTGGTCTTTTCGATCACCCAGTTAATTTCTTTTCATTCTCTCGAAGAGGTTGCCGATCACACAGAAGCATATGGCAGCATCATCAGATTTCCGCTTCTCATTCATTAGAAGCCATCTTCTGATGCCCATGTTGCGAGAGAATTATCATCTCCCAGTTGCGTCTCTGTCTTCGGGAAGAAAGCGCATCAGTTGTGTCTCTGTCCGAGATGCAGCTGAGGAAAATAAACACTGCACCCCTCCCATACCGATGCCAGCTTTGCCGAGTTGGGCAATCCTTGGCCCGGGTGTACGAACTCGGGTTCCACTCGTTAAACCCGACCTTGTGTAACATCTCTTCATAGTGGAGAGTCCGAGGTAAAGAATACCTTCCTGTATTTTACTTTACTGAATAGAGTGCAAAAATATAGAGATTTTCCAAGCGTAACTTGGGTGTGGCACAAGGCCGAAAGTAAGAGTACCCAGTGAGGATTGAACTCAGTGTTCAGTGGTAATTGTTCTAGCGAGACAAGCTTGCTAACCATTACACCACCACGAGGTGCCCTAAATGATTTTCTAAGCGTAGCTTAGTTGCAGCATACGGCCGAAAATATGGGGCACACAGTGAGGACCGTACTCACGATTCGCTGCTAACTGTTTTAGCGAGAAAAGATTGCTAACCATTACACCACGGCGAGGTGCCCATTTATTTTCTAAGCGTGACTTAGATGCTGAACATGGCCGAAAGTATGGGGGCACCCAGTGAGGATCGAACTCACTATTCAGTTGTAATTGCTTTAGCTAGACCAGCTTGCTAACCATTTCTCCACGACTAGGTGCCCATAGAATGCAAAAATATAGGTGCAAAAAGTCGTACAGGTCTGTTGCAGACCCCAACACAAACCTCATCGACAATACAAGAAGGAAATGAGAGCTCCAGTCTATTTAATCTTTCCTAGAGTAGTCTCTGTGCACGCAGATGTGAACAGAAGACAAATGATCATTTACCTCACCCCAAACGATTTTTTTAATAGAAAACAGCAGCATCTTAATAGTTGTTGTTCCCAGGTCCACCCTGGCTCGGGGTAGTAACACCTGTTAGGATCCCAGCTATGGGTAAATAGTTAACCCCCAAATTGGCGTTGAAACACAATTAAAGCATAAAAATAGATTTTTATTGTAAAAATACTAATAATGCAAACTGATCAGCAATAGATTTTACAGTAGAATTATCGACAATACATTTTATCTCTAGTTGAAGGTATGCGATTAGATTTTGACCTTAAATAACTCATAGAGGTTGATATGGTGGTAAACAAATTCAATCAATCAACCAACATGAAAGGATTCTTTCATGACATTAATGCATATATTCTGCAAATTCTTAAATCAAACTGTATTCCAAAATATAGCTTCAACAAAACTACAACATAAAACACACATATCACCATCTCTCGTAATCATGTCCACACAAACATGTATATATACAAAAGCTGAGTATCATCTACCATGTATTCAATTGTGAAAGCAGAATAACATCATATATTTTGATCCATAATGAGTTGATATGCCGTTAAATAAACAAACAGCAACAACAAAAATTGTATAGTTGATTTTTTTTTTTTGGTAGGGGGGTATAAAAAGGTATTGTATTTTAACTATAAAATGTATGTTTTTATACTTTACTAGTGTTTTAATTTTTGCTTTGTTTTGTGTTTCCCATATCTAAGACCCCAGAAGGTGCTACAACCACGGTTTGGTGTAGACCGAGGAACAACAGGATTGACATTTCTCAAAACCTCCAGTCTCCCGATCAGAGGCCTTGCTGCTTGATGTAGTTTAACGTCATACCCAGGACTACACTTTGAATGAACGATGAACTTACTGTAGATTTCTGCATATTTCCCTCATCAGCAGGAAATTGTTTTCTGTTTGTTTTTTGTTTTTTTTTTGTTTGTTTTCTTCTTTAGCGGCATATCAACTCTTTATGGGCCATTTACTGCTGAAATATAATTTCGTGGGAACAGAAGAATTTTCTTTTACAAACATTTATTTGCTGGTATATATATATATATATATATATATATATATATATATATATATATATATATATTACCATAATGTATTGCTGATAATTTTTTTAATCTTTTACAAAATTATACTTTCATTTATGCTCTTCAAAACCTCCAATCTGACGATCAGCGACCTTGCAGCTGAAAATAGACCAACAATACATTCTTATAGGAACATGACAATCCATGCATTTTATAGTAAAGTTGTCAATAATTCATTTCATTTCTTGTAAGGAGAAAAAAATTTCTCTTCTCGTTTGATTTTGTAAGATTATTTGGTAAAAAAAAAATGCAGCTAAGTAACTATAATTTTATCATAAAATAATGCCATCCTTTTTAAGTTTAAAATTTCCTATTTAGGTTTCGTCCTTAAATAACTCCAGTCGATATACCGCTATAAAAAAAGAAGAAACCGAGCTTTAAAACGATCATGGATCTCCACAAAATCCTACCCCTTTGTAAGCCATGTCTGTCCCCTTACCATCTCTTCCTTACCCTGTTCTTTCATCCACACTCCTTATGTGTCATGCCTCGTCAGGATGTTGGAGATTATGGCTCTCCACAATATCTTTTCCTTTATAGCTCTTAGTAAATTTTGTCTTTTTGTTATTTTTTCCTTAACCCTGTTCCAGGAGGCAGGAGTTATGTACTGCATTCCTCTGCCCCCTTGCCTTAAATATGTCGTGTGAGTGACAAATATTAAGTCCCACACGTGATACACGCTTGGCCGATCATATCTCTTTCGATCCATGACTTACGAGGCGGTTGCCATTTCTTACAGCAGTAGACTGGTTGCCAAACAAGGCTATAGAACCCAATCTTGATTGCCAAACAAGGCTATAGAACCCAATCTATCCTGTATTTAAACCATAGCTGGTTTGGGTGGCGGGGAGATGGATCCGTACTTTCCACAAGAGTATTTGAGCGTAAGTGAAGGTAACGAACTCGCCTGAATTCGAACTCGGCTCTCCGATTTCTCATTCCGTGTTGATATGGTATTTATAGAATCTTTCAGTAGAATCTTTCTGCTGTTTCAAGTCTTTTACTTCATCTGTGAAGAGATTGTTTGGCATTCACTGAGGACCGATATTGCATAATCGGTCACTACTGTTTTCTTCGTTTGTAATGAAATTTTCCTCATTTCTTAATACATTGCTTAACATTTGGAAGGCGTTTTTTGTCTATTTCAATGCTCCTTTGAATTTCGCTGTTGCACTTTACGTCCTCTGTTAAAAACTATACCCAGATATCTAAATTGTTGTACTTGTTTGATTTTGCTATCCCCATTTTGTAATTTTTCATACTCGGCTCCGTCTCTTTTGCTAACAATTATGCTTTCTGTCATTTGCAGTTAATGATTGCTACTTTCTTATCGATTTTCTTTCTATTTCTTCTGTATGAGTTCTTGCAGTTTTCTTCCGTGTCTGCTATCAACACAATGCCATCTAGATGTCTCATGTTCTTAAAACTGGGATCGCCATTAATGAATCCTGGTAAGGCTCTTAATTCTCTCAGAATGACCTCAATGTATAAGTTAAATATTTCCGGTGGGAAGACACATACTTCTTCTTGTAATTGATGTTTAGTTCTTTCTCCTTGCTTTCCTTCATTAGATTCTGTAGAAGATCATGTAGTTTTCTCACGTGACTGCTATCGACATTGTATAATATGCATATCTTCCGTTGTAATGGTTGTGACTACCAATAATGAACCCTGGTAGGACTTCTAATTCTCTGAGGATCGCCACATTTTATAGGTTGAATGAGTCCGGTGAGAAGACACATCCTTGTCTTACACCTCTTTGCATATTCACTGAATTCATTTTCTATCCGTACACAGGCGGTTTGCTACTAGTATACGTTCTGGGTTATTCTAATATACTTTCCAAATATAATCACAGATACCTAGCAGTTCCATTACAGTTAGAAATTTCAACCGTCTCTTTCTGGTGTTAAATATAAGTTTTCTTTTTGTATCTATTTTTTAAAATTTCGTTGTTGCTCACATGTTCGGTCCTTTTATTCTCAGCATCCTTCTGTAGAACCACATTTTATATCTCCTGTTCATCTGCGAGAGGACTATTTACTCATGGTCACTACGTTGGTAATGCGTTGTTTGCTTCTGACTCTCTTGCCTCCAGTCTGTCACGTGATTATCCCATTTTCCATGTCTTTTCCTCATTATGCAATCAAAAAATTTCAACCGTCTCTTTCTGATTTAAATATAAGTTTCCTTTTGTTTCCATATTTTTAACTTCATTGTTGCTCACATGTTCAGTCTTTTTATTCTCAGCATCCTTCTGTAGAAACACATTTTTTGTCCCTTGTTCATCTGTGAGAAGGTTTCCAAGGATTCACAGCCATGTAAGAGGACTGATATTACATAACAGTTAAATATTCTATTCTTTGTTTCTAACGATATTTTTCTGCTTTTGAATATTTTAATTATATTTCTGAATGCATCGAATTTCTGTGTCGCATTTTCCATCCTCTGCTAAAAAAAAACACATATTTAAATTGTTGCATTTGTTTGATCTTGCTACCTTCAATTTGTAATTTGCATGTTGAGCTATTCCTTTTGTTAACAACGATGCATTTCATCTTCCGTTGCACTATCTATTTATTTATATATTTGTCATGGTTTACATATCCCACATTGTTTCATCACTAATTTAGGTGTTAGAAATGGGAGTAAATTAAAATATTATAATCGTTTATTAATCGTAATGGAGAAAACTGTAAATTTCGATTAAACTTCCTCGGAGTAAAGTATATTCATTTTCATTAAACAGTATTTTCCAGATTAAAATTGGGAACAGACATGTTTAAGTGGCATACAAACGCAACGTATGCGTTGTTACACACACACACACAATTTGTGTTGCAGTAATGAAGAGTAAACGAGGATATTTTGACGAGAGCAAAATTTAATCATGATTTTTTTCTTTTTGTCATAATAAAACTTTTATAAAATATTGTCTCCTTTTTTAAAACGATATATAATATTTTTCTCTTATTTAAAGTTAAAAATGACCTCAAACTACTATATATATATATATATATATATATATATATATATGAGGAAATATACTCTTGAGGTGTGCTATATCGAATTTCAGTGTCGCACTTTCAGTACTCTGCTAAAAAAAAAACAAAAAAAAAACATATATTTAAATTGTTGCATTTGTTTGATCTTGCTCTTAATAAATTTTGCTATCTCCTAAACCTTGCTCCACGATCTATTTACTCATGGTCACTACGTTGGTAATGCGTTGTTTGCTTCTAACTCTCTTGCCTCCAGTCTGTCACGTGATTATCCCATTTTCCATGTCTTTTCCTCATTATGCAATCAAAAAATTTCAACCGTCTCTTTCTGATTTAAATATAAGTTTCCTTTTGTTTCCATATTTTTAACTTCATTGTTGCTCACATGTTCAGTCTTTTTATTCTCAGCACCCTTCTGTAGAAACACATTTTTTGTCCCTTGTTCATCTGTGAGAAGGTTTCCCAGGATTCACAGCCATATAAGAGGACTGATATTACATAACAGTTAAATACTCCATTATTTGTTTCTAATGAAATTTTTCTGTTTCTTAATACTTTGCTTAGCTTTCGGAATGCATCTTTCCCTATCTCCATGGGTCTTCGGATTGCGGTGTCACACTTGTAATCCTCTGTTAAAACACTTCCCAGATATTTAAATTGTTGTAATTGTTTTATCTTGTCATCTCCACTTTGTAATTTCCATGTTGGGCTGATCCCTTTTGCTAACAACCACACATTCAATCTTCCTACAATTGATTTTTTCCCTTTCTAATCGCCTTTCTTCACTTCGTCTATTTACACAAGCCACCGTAATGTATAATACGCATTGTTTTCTAAAAAATAATAAGCAAAATTAGGGGTGCGTATTATGCACAGCTACAACAAAAAACATTTTTAAAATTACCGTTTCATAGGTCGCTTTCAGTTACGAAATGACTACTCTCCACAAACGATCGGCGATTGACACTAACATTCGGCGATTGCGACCCTATAAAGATGTCAAATACAATCATATGTATACTATTTACATTATTCGGACTATTGTCCTCATCTTTGTCGCCATGTTTATCACAACGTTTCGGCTGTTGTACGATCCGTCCTTCTTCAGGTGGTTGGAATGTCGAACTGAACCCTTTATTTCGCTCACTGGCGTAGACTGTTCTAGTTCCACGTGCCATGTTTGATTGATGTCAGTTATTTTCTGTTAATTCCCCTTTCAAAGTTCTCCACTGCCTTAACCAGGTATTGAACTCACAGGGGATAAAGGAGTTAGATCCAGCGACATGACCCAAGGAGTGTGATTCTAAATGTAAGTGTTCGTTTTGTTTTCATTTTTCTCTAAGTCTTTGTCGTTCCAACCACCTGAAGAAGGCCGGAGCGTACAACGGCCGAAACATTGTGATAAATATGGCGACAAAGATGAGGACAATAGTCCGAATAATGTAAATAATGTACATAATACCTTATCTCAGAAATACAGACAGATACTGAAAGGCCGAAACGTTGTAATAAATATGGCGACAAAGATGAGGACAATAGTCCGAATAATGTAAATAATGTACATAATACCTCATCTCAGAAATATAAACAGTGTTTGTCGTTGCTCACATGTCCAGTCCATGCTATTCTCAGCATGCTCCTGTAGAACTACTTTCATGTTTCCTCAAGTTCCTACTGCATCTGTAAATCCAGTATTCTTTTGTAACGAAATTTTTTTTGTTTTCTTAATACTTTGCTTAGCTTTTGGAAGACATCTTTCGTTTCCCATTTCGAATTTCACTGCCGCTTCTTTCCGTTCTCTGTTAAAACACTTCCCAGATATTTAAATTGTTGTACTTGTTTGATCATGATATCTCCAATTTGTAATTTACATGTTGGGCTTTTGCTAACAACCATACATTCAGTCTTTTTAAAATTGTTTTTTTTTTTTTTTTTTACTTTCTGATCGCTTTTCTTCACTCCGTCTATTTACACAAGCTAGTTAGATAGTTTACTTCTGAAAACCTTCGATATTCCTTGAAAGGGTTAAATTCTCCAAGACTTCTTTATGTGTCCCAGATATTTCAAATGTTACTGATTCCTGCGTGTCCTTTTTGATTCAATTTTCTTTAAAAAATTCCGCGTTATTCGTAGTGATTGTCCAAGTGTAGATTAGCTGTGGCACAATTCCGAAAGTATGGGGCACCCAGTGAGGATCGAACTGATTTCTTTTCTTTTTATGTACCGTGTCCTTTCAGGACGTAGGCGATCATGGCTCTCCACTTCCTCCTATCCGTTGTAGCGCTCAAAAAGTTTCGTCCCTCTATCAGCTCACCCAGACCATTTTCCGTCATCCATTTGCCCAAGCCCGCCAAGTATATCGTGCATTGGTTTCCCTTGTCTCTCTTTCTTTCCATTCGACCTGGAAGTATCAGATTCTCCAGGTTTGGGAGAAAAGCTTGCTAACCATTAAGCCGCCTAGAGGTGCTCTCCTCGTTGCTTATATGTTCAGTTAATATTCTCAGCATCCTTCTGTAGAATCGCATCTCCTATTTGTGAAGAAATTGTTCAGCCGTCACTGACACATAGAAGGATTTCTATTAAATAAAAATTGGGCCCTCATATATTTTAACGTCATTTTCAACGTTCTCTGTTACTCACCAGACAGAACCATCCCTGCCTCGCATTAGAATGTTTGACGCTCAACTCCACGAGAGCACCACTTTGCGACTGCTCGGTCTCACATTGTCCGCTGACCTAAGATGGAACAAATACATTGAGTCAATAGCTTCGTCCACCGCAAGAAAAGTTGGCTCCCTGTGCTGCGCCAGGTAATTTTTCTCGCCGGAGTCGATCCTTCAAATCTACAAATCAACCATACGCCCTTGCATGGAGTATTGCTGCCATATATGGTCTGGCGCCCCTTCTGCTTGTCTCAAGGTTCTTGATAAAATCCAAAGATGGATATGCAATATAATTGACCCTGATCTTGCATCTCCTCTGCAGCCGCTCTCTCACAGACGTGTCGTTGCTTCCCTCTGTCTTTTTTGCAAATACTTTCACGGTAACTGCTCCGGGGAGCTGCTTTCGCTGGTTCCCAGACTTCATGAATTTAAGCGCTCAACTAGGCTGGCATCTCGCTCTCAACCTTTCACTGTCGAAATTGTTAAATATAGCCGTCTCTTCTACTCCAATAGCTTCATTTGTCGCACTTCTCGTCTGTGGAACTCCCTCGCCATTTCTTGTTTTCCTGATAGCTATAATCTCCAATTATTCAGAGTTGGAGCGAGAACGAAAAGGAGTGATAGAGGAAAGTATGAAGAGATGGTTAGGGGATACATCAGGGCATCTGGAGACGTCGATTGACATAAATGTAATGTCAATCGACGTCTCCAGATGCCCTGATCTATCCCCTAACCATCTCTTCATCCTTTCCTCTATCACTCCTTTTTGTTCTCGCTCCAACTCTGTAACCCCTTGTGTGTTAGTGGCTTCCCGCATTGCTTGGGGTTGAATGCTTAAAAAGAAATATTCTGTTTATTATTTTAAAGAAATTTAGGAAAAGTTAAAAACTAAGTCATCATTGAACTGCATCCGAACAGAATCGTGTTATGTTAGCGCGTGTTATATCGGGGTTTCTCTATTGGGAATAAGCGCTGACTTGCAAGGAAAGGAAAAAGTCCGTTGGTCCGTCCATTTGTCCGTTATTGCTGCCACTCTATCCATCACGCTGA
>OZ010606.1:76383810-76386310 GCA_963932145.1 Acanthosepion lycidas
TTGGAGCGAAGGTGTCAGAAAATGTTGAGGCGGTGGTCGTAAGTTGTAGAAAAGATGTGACGTAGTCCGCTTCACGCTTTAGGTTGACCCGAACACAAAGGTACCAAATTTTCATATCCGTTTCATTCTTCAAACTTCTTGTGGTCTCTTTCTGAAAGTTATCTGTGGCGGCCTTTTACCACATTTATTTAATTTGTTTAATTTCTTTAGGAACCCAAACTGATATGAAGTAAGGGACAAGGCAAAGGTATCAATATATACAAATTGTATTCAGCAAAACATGCAATAAAGAATGTATACGAAAAAGCAAGCAAAGAGTAAGGCGAGAGTTGTCTCTCTTTGACTATCAAAGTCTATCAATGTTCTCTGAAAGAAAATGAAAGAGTTATTAGTCTGTTATAAATGCTTTAACAGTTCTTCTGTACATGAGTAAAAATGTAAGTGTGAAAGAATGTGCAGTTTGAGAGTTGAGTGAGCAGATGGGTACATAACTTCAACTGTTGTGGATTTCTGTGTCAGCTGAATCTCACTAGTGCGACTCCTTTTTTCTTATGCTTATATAGGTGACTATTGGCTCAGGAGTGCTGCGCGGGAAAAATCTTTTTCTACATGCAGGAAATCTGATTGGTCGATACTGACAAATCAATGCATGAGCTCTGGGGAGACTTCTGGGAGCACTTTCTCTCAAAAGTGTACAAAATCTACTATATGAAAATATAGCAATTTTAAAATTGTCGCTTCAGATAGCAGCGTTGCTTCCTGACCAATGAATGAATGTTGTTGGAGATTTGAATTTGTAAGGGTGTATGTGTGTGTGTGTGTGTGTGTTTGTGTGTTTGTGTGTGTGTGTGTGTGTGTGATGATTGGTTTTATTCAGGACTGAGAGGAACCTTTAAACAAAACAGATTTCCATTACATTATATATTCGTTTGATTTTTTTTAACTGAATATGTTTATGGCGTTGTCTTCAGAGGCACGGTGGAGTAATGGATAGCGGCTCGGATTGAGGAATCAGGGAGCCTAGTTCGAATTCTGGACAAAATCCATTACATTCACTTACGTGCTAATACCCTTAGAAAAGGTATGAATCCTCTTCTTCTCCTCCAGCAATGGGTAAATAGCAGGACAGACCGGGTTCTATAGCCTTGGATGGCAACTGGTCTACCGCATAAAGAAATGGCAACCTACTGCGGGAAAAAATCTGCCTCGTCTGCCTTGTATCGAAAGATACATGATCGTCTAAGCGTGTATCACGCATGGTACATAACTGACTGACTGACTTTCCATTCGAATCCATTACATTCACTTACGTGCTAATAACTTTGGGAAAGGAAAGAATCCTCTTTTTCTCCCCTCAGCTATGGGTAAATAGCAGGACAGGCCGGGTTCTATAGCTTTGGATAGCAACTGGTCTAGAAAGAAATGGCAACATACTGCGGGAAAAATATGCTCGTCAGTCGTGTATACATGTTCACCTATCACACATGGCACAAAACTGACTTAGGTAGACAGCAAGTTCATTTCCGTTGCAGACGCCTAGTCAGTCACATTTGAGTTTGCTCAACGTCCAGAGCGCTCACATTTGATTTATACTTTAACTATGCTGAACAAGCTTTGTTTCAGTTTCTGGGGAAATGACTAGTTTGAGAAGAGTCAGTGCACTGAAACCCTCGCTCACAATGAGTTACAAATTCATGCTAACCCAACAATCGTGAGGCATGACGATAAACTAAACCCGGCAGCAAGACCTCTGATCAGGATGTTTTGGGGAGCGTGATGCCTACTCTTAATTGCTTTTGTTCCCAGATACACCCTGACCTGGAGTGGTAACACCTGTCCTATCTATTGGCAAATATTTAACCCCTAAAGATTTTTAAAAAAAATTACCAGTAATAGATTTAACTTACGGTGACAAAAAGCCTCTTTACAAAAATACGTCAATGAATCCTGATCTACAAACTGATTTCTGACAAGGAATACATATTCTAGTATACGAACCTATACTAAAAATCTTGTCGGCATTAAATAACCCATTGAGATGTTGATATGCCATAAAGCAAAATGAACTAAACCCAACAATCAATAGCTTCTACCTCGTTTCAGGCAGTCTGGGGCTTGGTTTGCCCCAACTTTGGTAGACGTTGAAACCCTATATCTATGCCGACATTATCAAGATGTCAACCCCTTGATAAATCGACCAATTTAAGACTGAAATCTGAGTCTCTTGGTTAGAATGATAACGTTCTAATGACTCAAGCACAAGGCCAAATATGTAACCATTCATACTGATGGAATATGACATCTTCAAACAGTTATTCCGTCCTGGGTATGACGATAAACTACATCCGCGTCCAGGGAAAAGCGTTAAACTACGTCCAACAGCAAATCATCTGATCAGGAGGCTTTGAGGAGCATGGAACCACCGCTTAATTGTTGATGTTCCCAGGTCCACCCTGATCCGGGGTGGTAGCACCTGTTATGGTCCCGGCTATGGTCAAAT
>OZ010606.1:76391310-76398810 GCA_963932145.1 Acanthosepion lycidas
AAAAGTTACACTACTATTGAAAAGCTTTGTATATCTTATAATTATCGAATTAATTAATGTTTCTTTATGTGAAAATATATTGTAAGGAAATAATTACGGAACATGATATCATGCAAATTTCCTCTGATTGCTATTTCCAAAGTGTGCTTTTTCTGACAATTGTATCTTGACTTTTGGGACACCCTGTACATATTTACGGTTTATATGAAAGTAAGATATTATTTTTATATTATTCAAATATTAACCTGCCAATGATTATCATAATCTCTAGTATTAATTTTGAACAGTCCGGTATCAACTATAGATTTCTAAAAACTTCGAGACCTCTAAACAAACAGTATTAATGATAAGCCCCTAAACACTCGGCAGTAATTACAGACCCCTAAAAATACGGTTTTAATTATAGGTTTCGACTTCCAACTCATTAATGTGTAAATGCTGCATTTTTTCGGTCTTTTCCGCAGTTTCATTAAGATATAATAGAAAAACTGCCATTGCAAATTCAAGGGAGATAACTCTAATACCATGAATAAATGACTCATATTGCAGAGAAAATACACTAATACAATCGACGTATTAAACACATAGATAGATAGATAGATAGATAGATAGATAGATAGATAGAGAGAGAGAGAGAGAGAGAGAGAGAGATTATATGCCTGTTTACGCATGCCTGTACTCAGATACACACAGATTTACTTACGTTGTCGACAAGCGAGAGAGACATGACGGAAGAATTTTCATACAGTTTTCCCAATAAAATCCACCATCTTCCTGCACAAAACGAAACAAAAATAACCTGAGACCTGTTTTTAGCCGAGTCCTTTAGTGTGACAACCCTGAATTGGCGTGTCACTTGACGCGTCAAAAACCCGCTGACTTTGTCCCCAGTGTCACACCTTGTGACGTGTGAACTTGAAATCTTGCTGGGACCCAAACGGAAACAATCCACAAAGCCAACACAAATCCGTAATTGTGAACGTCACAAAGACGTGACTCATTAAACAATCTCCCGAGTTTGTCCTTATCTAACCCTGGTTATTTCAATCTCAACTCTTCACAGAAGAATAGCAATTAAAATAAGTCCTCCTGTCTGTTTTGCCAGAGAATATTCTGAGCATAGACAAGCTATATTAACAGAAGCTTGTTTTCAAAATACACTCTTTACCATACTCTATTTACTGTCTGTCATTACTGACAAAAGATATAACTGTCCTCTTTCACCTGATCTCCAGAAAAATAAACAATTTACTACCGGTTGAATTAAAAAAATGCAGGCAGCATACAGTGGGCTATGATAAGTTTTTAGCCACCCTTGATTACAGTAATTTCGGCTTGTTTAATAACGTCTCTTCTTTTTTCTTTTTTCTTTTTTTCTTCAGAAATTACCATGTTAGTATCAAGCTACTCTCCCCTATGAATAATAGTTGATTTATGTCTTGCAATAAAAGTTCGTGCAAGTAAAGAAATTAGCGAATTTCAACAAGGGCAAATAATCAGATGGCATCAGTGTGGCAAGTCAAATAGAGAAATTGCTAGGGTTTTTCCTCGTTTATTATTAAAAGGTTAATAATATTGTTAAAAAATTTAATGAAGAAGGCCAATGTCGTGTGGAACAACGTTCAGGAAGACCAAGCATCGTGTCTGAGCGAACGAAAGGGGCACTGAATAGGGAAGTCATCAGAAACCGTTGTCAGAGCGTCAAAGATGTCGCCAACAGCATAGAAATGTCACCATACGCGGTGAGAAAGACTCTGAAAGAACTATGCTATCAAAGAAGAGTTGCAAGAAAAAAAAAACCTTGATTTCAGAGGTTAACAGCATCCTTCCTATGGATTGGGCGAGAGAATTCAAGAGTAAAGATTATGAATTTTGACAGTCTTTAATTTGATCAGATGAAAGTATATTCTGCCAATATTCTAATTCGAGATTGGTTTATGTTTCGAGAAATCAGAATGAGACTTGGAACACGAAATCTCTTCAGGCGACCGTGACACAGGGAGGGAATGGAGTAATGGCGTGGTTCGCCGTCTGGTTTGGAGGGAAATCTGAGCTGATTCTTGTAGACCAGCGGTTGAATGGTACAAAAAAATGTCAAATATTAGAGAAAGGACTACTCCCACTATTTGAAACCAATCAGATTGACAAGAATGTCAACCTCTTTCAAGAAAATGGAGCACCATGTCATACGAGGAAAGTAGCAAAGGCCTGGAGGGAATCGCAAGGAATCAAGTCACTGCCATGGGTATCCCAAAATCCTGACATGAATCCAATAGAGCACGTTTGGGAACACTTTGACGGAAGACTTCGAGAGCGTGCAACCAAAATCACGTCAGCGTCAAGCCTTAAAGAAACATTACTAAAGGAGTGACAAAATATGGCTCAGACGATTGTCGATAACTTGATCAAATCCATGAAAAATCGAATACAAGCATTGAAACTAGCAAATGAAGGACCTACTCAATACTAGCTCCAAATACTGTTTATGTTGAATTATTTACGTTATTCGGACTATTGTCCTCATCTTTGTTGTCATATTTATCACAACGTTTCGTCCGTTGTACGGTCCGCCCTTCATCAGGTGGTTGAAATGTCGAACTTATCCTGTTATTTCGCTCGCTGGGATAGACTGTTCTAGTTCCACGTGCCATGTCTAATGGATGTCAGTTATCAGTTATCGCCTGTTAATTACCCCTCTCTAAGTTTTCCGCCGCCTTAACTAGGTATTGAACTCACACTCTTTGGGTCCTGTCACTGGATCTAACTAACGCCTTTATCTACTGTGCCATGTGTCTTCAAAGACATTCCAACCACCTGAAGAAGGCCGGAGCGTACAACGGCCGAATCGTTGTGGCAACAAAAATGAGGAAAATAGGCCGAATAATGTAGTGTATATAATACCTCATCTCAGAAATATAGACGGATTGCGTAATTATATTTTGAAATTGGGTGTAGTTTATTTCCTGGCTAAAATCTTTTCTTAGGCCACTGTACAAGACTGTATACCCAATGCCAACTGTTGATATATTAAAACCATAGCCTTGAACAGGCCTGAGTGTTGACTGTGAATACTAAATATGAGTTTGATTGTTACTGGGTGCTCATTTGATATTAAGCAATGTTAATGTAACTATTAAGTAATAGTGTTTATGAAGAAAAAGTGTGTAAATCCCTCCCACATATCTATTTATCATCTCTCAGTTGCGTCTCCGTCAAAAAACAAAGTCGCAACTGAAGAAAATTATACTGAGGGGTGCCCAGCCCTGGGGAACAGCTGCCCAAGTCCGCGCCCTCTCATTGCACCAGAGAAAGGGATTGGTGCTCTCACCGAGGCCAGCGCAACCGCCGATGGTTGCGGGGGCTGCGGGAAATTTTTGTTCCTGGTCCGGGTGTACGCGCTCGGGTACCCACCTTAAAACTGACTTTGTGTCACACCTCGTGTTAGTGGGGCGACAGAGAAAATACCTAGTGCTTATGAAGAAAAAATTGAAAATCTGTACCGATTTAGAAACAAAATTAAAATCAAAAAACGAGGCAGATTTAAAAAAAAAATATAGCGTACCATAATGAGAATATAATCGTACCATAGCGTACCATAATAAGAAAAGATTCGAATAATTAATAAGTTTCAGTTAAAATAAAAAATAGTTTTATTGAAAATAAAGATACAGTATCTTTACTGAGTGGATACTAACTTAAAACAAGATTTCAAAAATATATCACACCTCTTCAAACATTGTGGACTGACGCTACAGGATCGCAAAGAACTGTACCAAATCATATAAGCCTCAATACTTGAAGATTTTAAGTCACAACAAGAGATAAAATGGAAAGCACATGCAACTCGAATAAAATATAATCACTTAAGATGTTGACATTCCGCATTACTTCAAATAAAAGGTTAGGAAGGAAACCCAAATCAATACTGTAAGGAGCGATAACAGCTACTGGACATGAGAAACCTATTTTCTTGAAATATTATTTTAAGAGAATGATTTGAAAAATTTCACCCGACAATAGTACTAACTGTTCGGTCAATGAGTTTCAAATGTTCTGTATAATTATAATATAAATAACATATCAATGAATCATTCCTTGATCAATAATCTTAATGATACTAACATTATCATTACCATCAAATAATTAATCTGCAAATTTTCAGATTTTGAGCATGTATATTTATTAAGTTATTAGAAATGTTATACTCTTTAACTAATACACTTTAAAATTGAGCCGATGATATCAAGTCGCTTGTCTGTCCTAGTGAGAGTCCACGTGAGAGTTTGTGTAGTAATCGGACGTAATAGTCCGAGCAGAAGTCATTAAAAACTCTGTCTGTGCCTAATTTATTCCCTGTCATCCGAAAATTGTCTTCATAAGAAGAAACAAAAAAGAAAATTCTTGTAAATCCCCGCAACTATTTGTAGATTATAATAATGCTGAATTTAGATATTATATAAAGTTAAGAATATACCTATTTCTCTTCCTTTGCATTTTCTATGTGGACGTGTTAAATATTTTACAAGGGCAAAATGTCAAACACTTAATCTTGTAAAAACCCAACAAGCATTGATATATCTTAAATTCAACCCACCCATTGACTGCTATATTAATTTGTGTCGTTCAGACAATAGTAGATAAAAATATTTTTAAAATGTCATATTTCACAATTGCAATAATTGTTTTCTTGAAAAACTGCTTAAAATTATATTTGTCTATCTATATATAAATTTTTGTGACTTCTGTTAGTCCGTCCGTCCTTCACAGCCTTTAAAATATCCATACATTGACCGATCGAAATAAAATTTTCGGTTGAAGTGCAAACAATGTACATTTAGTTTTACAAGGGTACGTAGCTTATGAATTTTCATCATTTTTCTTTTTTTGTTTTTTTTTGCGGAAAAATTAAAACTTTTATTATTTAACATACAAAATACTCCCACTGTTTAAAAATCAATCTAATGATTAAAATAAAAAAAAAACCTATTTGATAAAGAGGCAATATTGTTTTTTGCATATCTTTAAGTTTTTATTTTTCATCGTTTGATTTGCAAAATTAAAAGATTTTGTAAATTTTGACAAAAATATTAATAATCTTCAATAAAACTAAACACCCTCTCAGGGTTTCAACACGCGTCACATGTGCTAAAACAATCTAGTATAGAGATTTCCAAAGTGGAGCTCCGATGCGGCAGAAGGCCGAAAGTATGGAACACCAAATGCGGATAGAACTTACTACTAAGTCGCAAATGTTCTAGCGAGACATGCTTGCTAACCATTACACCACCTCCAGATGCCCCCAACAATCTAATATATATCAAAGTAAAGCTGATGTTTTGTATGCGGGGCTGGGAAATATACATTCGTATGTGTGCTGTTCATTATTATGTATTCTGAAAGGACCTTAGAGCAAATGGATTGCGGCTGGGATTGAGGAATCGAAGGCAGATTTGATTTGGTTTATTTTGTTTTACGGCATATCAACCTCAATGGGTTATTTAATGCCGACAACATTTTTAGGATAGATTCGTATAAATATAATATGTATTCTTTGGTTTAGATTGGTTTGGTTTATTTTGTTTTACGGCATATCAGCCTGAATGGGTTATTTAATGCCGACAACATTTTTAGGATAGATTCGTATGAATAGAGTATGTATTCTTTGGTTTTGATTGGTTTGGTTTATTTTGTTTTACGGCATATCAGCCTCAATGGGTTATTTAATGCCGACAAGATTTTTAGGATAGATTCGTATGAATAGAGTATGTATTCTTTGGTTTTGATTGGTTTGGTTTATTTTGTTTTACAGCATATCAACCTCAATGGGTTATTTAATGCCGACAACATATTTAGCATAGATTCGTATGAATAGAGTATGTATTCTTTGGTTTTGATTGGTTTGGTTTATTTTGTTTTACAGCATATCAACCTCAATGGGTTATTTAATGCCGACAACATTTTTAGGATAGATTCGTATAAATATAATATGTATTCTTTGGTTTAGATTGGTTTGGTTTATTTTGTTTTACGGCATATCAACATTTCAATGGGTTATTTTATGCCGACATTTTTTGGATAGATTCGTATAAATATAATGTGTATTCTTTGGTTTAGATTGGTTTGATTTATTTTGTTTTATGGCATATCAACCTCAATGAGTTATTTAATGCTGACAAAATTTTGTATTGATGGTAATATTTTGTTGTGTCAAAAATCTGTTTCTGGTAATATATTTCCTTCAAAATTTTATTGCTGGTAATAATTCTTTTCAAAAAAGTATTGCTGGTAATAGTTAACTATTTGCCCATAGCTGGGGCCCTAACAGATGCTACCACGCCGGGTCAGGATGGACCTGGAAACATCAACAATTTAGAGGTGGTTCCACGCTTCTCAAAACTTCCTCATTAGAGGCCTTGCTGCTGGACGTGGATGTAATTAACGTCTTACCCAGGACGCGGATGCAGTTTAACGTCTTAACCAGAACGCAAAATCAGACTGTGTATACCCTAAAGGAGAGGGTATACACTCGAAGGACCGAGTTCGAATTCCAATCGAGTTCATTACATTCAATTACTTGCTGTTACCCTTGGGAAAGGTAAGAATCCAATTCTTCGCCCTAAGCCATCGCTATGGGGAAATATTAGATCAGATCTGGGTGGCAATCTATCTAGAGATGGTGATTCTATAAATCAGCTATCTACCAGCAGGGCTTGGCAACCCGTAGGGATGAATTGGTCTATGAAACCTCAGACTGGCTGAAACTCTCCAGTCGTGTGAGTTGGAAATTCTGTACAGGTTGAAAAAGCGTTTACTTTTTGCGTGTGTTTGTCAATGTAGACACACGTACACGAACACAAAAAATTTAACTTCCTGGATAGCACCAACACAGTGTTGATCAATAAAGACACAAATTTTGAGACAAAAATGTGAATATTTAGACCCTAAAAATCCTTAACAAATAACTTTACTTTAGAGAGTTTTCCATAAATAAAAATGTAAATTCTGTAATCGGGATAAAATAAGACCAACGGACTTCTCATTGGTCGAAATAGATCTATAACACCTGCCCATGTGTGGTAATTTGGGATTTTGTTGTGCAATTAATATATATATATATATATATATATATATATATATATATATATATATATATATATATATATATATATATATATTAATTGCTTCATCGAGTCTGATAGAAACCTCAGGAAGCACTGGACGGCCGTTTCGTCCTATATTTGGGACTCATCAGCAGTGCGCATCCACTACCGAGGGAATCGAAACCCCGACAGTTAGGTTGGCAAGCGAACACAATACCAACTGCTCGGTGACGAAGAGATTGCAAATCAGACTCTAAGAAGCGCCGCTCACTCTCACATTCCGTGGTGGAACTCAACTGAGATTCTCTCTGACCATAGGACTGAGCCTCCTGGAGCCACGACTACTCTCACCGAGCCGCTCCAACTGGAGCATTAGAAGGTGGTTCAAGCGATGATAAAC
>OZ010606.1:76403810-76431310 GCA_963932145.1 Acanthosepion lycidas
TTCGACATTCCAACCACCTGAAAAAGGCCGGAGCGTACAACGACCGAAACGTTGTAATAATTATGGCCACAAGCATGAAGACAATAGTCCGAATAATGTAAATAGTGTAAATAATACCTCATCCCAGAAATATGGACAGATACTGTTTCAATTTTGTTGGTCAGTGGAAAACGTGAGATCAAGAAGTTGCAGAGAGAGTCTCTTGTGGAATATGGGCATCAGCTATATATTTAAAGACAAAAGAAAAGATTTTCTTAGATGACCTGTTTTATCCTCTGATGGACTTTATCAAGTTAAATGTAATGATTTAGAAGTATTTATAAACAGTTGTAAAACTGTTCCTTTTTAAGAATATCATATATATATATATATATATATATATATATATATATATATATATATATATATATGTATGTATGTATGTATGTATCTCCAACGAATTAAATAATATTTATGTTGGCCATACCACAAACTCGCTTTCACGACGCTTGACACTACATTTGAATGAAAACTCTAACATTTTTAGGCATTTAAAACAACATGCCTGCCCGCATACACAATTCCGTAAAATACTTGTCGAAAACACAATTATACTTCGACATGAAAACAATAGACAAAAACTAAAAATCCTTGAAGCATTATAGATCAAACCTGTTGAAACCCAACCTAAACAAAATCAATTATGGCATCTCTACAAATATTCTTAAATGTCTATAATTGGTAACAGAAGCCATTGGTTTATACCAACGGCTTTCCATATTTCATACTTCTACAATTCACTCTCTTGTGGTCATGTGTGACGTCATGAGATGCGGTGCAATTTTCGCTTCTAGCGTCTTATATGCGGGTGTTTATCGTTGCTTAGAAATCATCTATGATAGTCTGTCAATGTTCTTGTCCGTATATTGTTTAATATGTTGTAATTGACATCTTTGATAATGGCTTAATTCAGCCGAAATCATAGATTGTATTAAAAAAAATATGGATCACTATTGTGAATTTCTTTCTTCGTCCAACGATAATGTTATTAAACTTATCAGGTGTTACGAAAAAAATTTACATAAAATAAATAGACAACGATTGTCTATATTATTTAATGAAACGTGTATGAATGAAAAGATGCTGCCTAAATACACACAATTTATATATATATATATATATATATATATATATATATATATATATATATATATATATATATATAAGGGATCTTTTCCTTTTGCTTTTATTCATATTGTCTTTTTTTTAGTTATATCTGGATTTTGCCCCCCCCCACACACACACATATATATATATATATATATATATATATATATATATATATATATATATATATATATATATATATGGATAGATAAATAGATAGAGAGATAGATAGATATATAGATAGATGCTACTGTCAATCCTGGCACAGTAGATTGCGAAGATTACCATTGAGTAATTGCTTATTAAAAATGAACATTTGTCTCTAAACTTTTCAAATGCAATCATTTACGTTCAAAGTTAAATCATCTTCAGTCGTTCATCATTTTTGGCTGATTGCGACATCCGTAATCTTATTGTGGATGTCATTGGTAACTTAGAAAAGGCTGAACGGAACGATGAAAATGAACCGTTAAACGAAGCCGCTTCTGAAAATTAATAGAAAATTGCTTAATAAATATTTTAAAACTATACTTATTGGTTTTGGTAATATTAGTGATTTTTTTTTCTTTTGTTTGTTTTAAGTCTTGTTTGTTTGTATTTTTTTTTTTTTTTTTTTTGGTTTATTGCCTTAATTGTAAGTTTTTTTCTTATTTATTTATATTTTTACGTTTTCATATTTTTTTTATTTTTGGTAGCGAGTGTTGCTTTTTTTTTGTTACTTATGTGAATATTTTTTCTTTCTCTTTCTTTTTTATTGTTTATTGTTCTGTTTCATTTATTGTTGTTGTTACTCTTTCGTTTCGACGTCTTTTGCATATTTCATGGTGGCGTTTTTTCTTCATTCTGCTTTTGATCATATTCCACTAATAATTTGCTTAAGTGAAAAGTAAACAGTTTGAAACGAGAAACATTTAACTTGGTTCTTAAAATAAACACCTGTGCAAAACTAATAATACACGTTTATGTATGCATGTATGTACGTATATATGTGTGTATGTATATAGATAGATAGATAGATAGATAGATAGATAGAAAGAACAGTGGCACAGGTGTTTCTTAAGTATTTCAATTATATATACATATATGTATATACGCTTGAACTTACCCATATATATATATATATATATATATATATATATATATATATATATATATATATATATATATATATATATATATATATATATATATAACCCCTTCCTTCGTCATTTTGAGTGTTTTATTGGTTGCTTAGATTGGGATGTGTGTTTTAAGTGTATGTTATCTTTTAGTTCTTTGGGAGTGTGTATAATGTGTGTATCCGTATATATCAATATGAGTGTGTGTATAAGCGTGAGACATCAAGATGTCTGACTTGTGTGGATGAGAAATGTGGGTAGGGCTTGACTAATGGGGTTATATATTAATTCTATCTATGTTGTCAAATTTGTAGTTAAGCTCGTCTGAACGAAGTGTTTTTAGGCGCAAAATTTTTTTATATTATTTTATATATATATATATATATATATATATATATATATATATATGTTTAGTGGTACAAAATTATATCACTGCCATTAACAGAAAAAAATTAATTTTATTACAACCACTCATGATATAAAAAGTAAAAATGAAAAACGGTCGAGCTAACCGGTTTCGTACCTCGCTCAACAAAGCTAAATTAAAACTCCAACTAATTACCATCTAAATATTCCCCCCCCCGCACACTTTATCTATTGTTCCTTTTTTAAATAATTTACTTTATTAACCACGATTTAGCACTGTTGAACGAGGTTCGAATCCGGTTAGATAGTACGTTTTTCATCTTTCATTTTTATTATCATGAATGGTAATAATAAAACTAATATTTGTCTGTTTATATATATACTCAAGAATATGATTGGGGTATACGGAATAAATTCCAATAACCAACAATTACTATTCTTAAAAGAGTGCTCAATACAGAGTAGAGCGAATATAATTATTTATTTAAAAATTATAACATAAATGTTATAACATATTTACGTTATAATTTTTAAATAAATTGGACATGGCTAAGTGTAATTGGCAAAAACATCCAACAAACGTAAATCGTTTGTTGGATGTTTGAATGCAACATTACTGAAATTGAGACATTTCTGATGCAGTCACAATTTCGTTGGGCTGGTCTTGTATTGTCAGCTGGTTGACGCGGCCGTAGCAAAGGTATAAAGACAAGCTAAATTGTAACCCGTCAGTTGTCAACGTTTCTCACACTAAAACCCGTGCGATTCGCCCGGGATAGAAATAACTGGACAATTTCGTGTCACAGTTGTATCAGAAATTTTGAAATCAGTGGTATTTAACGGATATATATATATATATATATATATATATATATATATATATATATATATATCTGTGTGTATATATATATATATATATATATATATATATATATATATATATATATATATATATATATATATATATATAGAGAGAGAGAGAGAGAGAGAGAAATTGAGAAATGTTTCAATGAAAAATTTAGACATGTTCTGTCTACTTATTTTCAACTGGACCCATTCATATTCACGGATAAGCTTTTTGGTTTTATTATTGAAAGACAGGAGAAAATCGTCGTGTTGATACATATTTCTTTTAATCCGAGGACTTTCGACATAGCCCAATGTCATCATCAGGGTGTTTTTTATTGCAAGACAAAAATATAGTGTTCATTATTGTCGAAGACAAAATTGTTGGTTTATCTGAAAGTTAAATTTCTTACTTGTGGAGTGAAAAACGCTGAGTCGATGAGTGATCGCTGACACCGTTTAAAGGAAGGTAACTAGATATGGTTGTGGAGAGTTTTATTTTTATAAAATAAGTATGAAAAATGTATTATGGCAAAACTTGGTATTTCAAGCTATTGTATTGTAAAATTGTATTGTATTTTATTGTGTAGTATTCATAATTAATTTCATTAATGTTTGGTTATATATAAATATATATATATATATATATATATATATATATATATATATATATATATATATATATATATATATATGTAAGCAAATATATGGATCCGTATCCGTAGTTTATTAAATAGCACCAGCAAACAACATATTACATCCGATACTTGCATCTACCAAATCTCATGCAAAAACTGTGACTTAAAATATGTGGGTGAAACATGTAGGTCCGTAAAATCTCGTGTTTTCGAACATAAACGAGATATTCGCCTCGGAAATTTAAACAATGCTTTAGTTGTACACACAGATTATAATTTCGATTTTGATTCCGTGAAGATTTTAAAATATTTTCATAATAAAAATCTTAGGAGGATTTATGAAGCAGGCATAATATCCATCTCACGCACGGTGAATACTAGACCTGGCTTCTTTAGTATTTCAGCTTTTCTAGCGAGATTATTGCTCGACAAGCGTACATATAAATTTTAGATCAAAATAGAATTCTTTTCATTTTTCATTTTTCATTCAAAATACACAAATTTTAGGGATACGTTTTCCCAGCGTCGCCCACGTGACGACAACGTGACCATGTTTAAACGGAAAGCTGATCATATAAAACTTTCAATTATCTGTTTGGATAAGACTTGTTCTTATGTCCATCGTCTTTGTCCTGTTGAATTAATAATGTTAATTATATTTTATGAATATGTCCTGAAGATGGTTTATTAGACCGAAACGTCCGACGTTGACATTATATTAACATTAAAACAGCATAATTGCATATAAGGATTTTTGTTTGTTTTTTACGTATATTTTTCTTCATATATATATATATATATATATATATATATATATATATATATATATATATATATATATATAGACTGACATAAACAAACACTAAAATGTTTGTTAAAATCATACACTTTACAAAAGTGCTCAATTTCAAGTTAGAAAAATCAAACTTATAGAGTGATTTAATAGATAGAGTTAATAATACTTAGTAATAGAGTTTTCCGGTCAGCGGTTTATCTTTTTTAACATATATATATATATATATATATATATATATATATATATATATATATATATATATATATATATATATATATATATATACGTGTGTGTGTGTGTATAGATATATATATATATATATATATATATATATATATATATATATACAAGCAAGTACAGAGTTGGTACAGATGTAATAAACGTCCGATAGTCTAGACACAATTCTTAAAAGTGTGCTCAATACATCGTAGAATAAATAATATTAATTCAAAATTATAACATATGCATGTTATAACATCACCACAAAAAATAGCGATTTTGTTTTTCTTTTTTTCCAATCAACACCATCACTTAATAAGAGAAGTAAATTGCTGAAACAAAATGGTTATTTTTGTAATGATGTTAAAACAAGCATATATTGTAATTTTGAACATTCACTTGCAAGAATTTTCTAACCGATCATGGTAATAAGGCAATATTTATACGCTCTGTTAGAATAAATACATAGAGCTCTCTTTGTGGATCAGATATAATATTTTATATTATTGGGATTCACTTGCATTATATACCAACGGATTATTACATATATATATATATATATATATATATATATATATATATATGCAAGACAAAAGCGATATAGTCATGTGATTATAGTATTGGTACAAAAAAGAATAAAAATACGGCAAATGAGACCGTGAAGTTACTTATTTTGTTAGTTAAGAAGAAATCCCATCTTTCATCCGTTTGATTTGTCTCTAAATTATGGGAAGGGACATTTTTAATGTTCAATCTCCTACAGATTGAATGAAACTATACAATTTTCAGGTTCTTGGCATATCTTTTCAAATAAATTGTCCTATATATGAGTACTAATATATATATATATATATATATATATATATATATATATATATATATATATATATATATATATATATATATATATATATATATATTCGAATCACTCCTCTTTGTTTCCACTTTGGTGTACAGTGCTAATGGAGCGGCCGATTTTACACTGTAACAGAAGCAAGAAATTTGGTGAGATCAAGTTCAAACATTAATCACATGACCACAATAGTTCTAACTATAAGCCCGCATGAGCTGAAAGCGGTTTAATGAGCCTAAATATATACTAATGCACGGATAATATTTGGCTGATCCTCGTATATATCCGCAGTGATATAATCCTATGCTAGATTCAGCTCCTAATACTCTGAATGGACCGGCTAGGTGAAGGAAGACTTTGCTCTTAGGGCCTGTGGGTTATGGAGATTAAATAAGTATCACCACCTGAGATACGATGAGCTACGCTATATTATGTCTACCGACGACCGCTGCTGGCCTTATGGCATGTTGCCTGCCTTATATCGTTACGGTTCGTGTTCGATTCTCGGTAGTGGTGACGAGTCCCCAAAATAGGACGAAACGACTATCCATTTTCTGCATTCTGTTGAGTTTTCCTTATATATATATATATATATATATATATATATAGTTTATGAAAAACTAGTTAATCCGTATGGGTAAACCTAAGGAGGATATAATCCAGAGAGCTCAATGTAAATCCAGAGCAAATAATTTAAATAAAAATAGACCACTTTAAGGTTCACCACATAAGTTATTTCTTTTCATTTTCCATTTCAACTTTTGGAAGTAAAGTCTGATGATCCAGAGCTCTTTAAAAGGGTTGTGCTGAAAAACCTTATTACATGGAACCTTAAAGTGATCTGTTTTTATTCAAATATATATATATATATATATATATATATATATATATATATATATATATATATATATATATATATACAGGGTTTCCATGGAGGTCGTGTGCACTTTAAAAAATTTATAACTTTATTTGTATTTGCGACACAAATAATTTGTAAAAAGGATTAGAAAGAAGTAAATCTAAATTTTTTAAGGTTTTATTGAAATTTTATTTAAGTTTCTACATGTCCTCCATCATTAGCAATACAAAGGATAATAGGATTTTTGCAGTTTACGGAAAATATTTGCCAAATGATTTACAGTAATGCCTGAAATCACATTAGTTATTTTAGCTATACTTAAAACTAGGTTCATTAAACTTTATAACATTATTTACAGATTATTTCTATCGCAAATACAAATAAAGTTATAATTTTTTAAATTGCACACGAACTTGATGGACACCCAGTATAATGTATTCATTTATTTGTAAAACTGCCCTTTTTTCTGCATAGAATAAAATGTATAAAATGCATAAAAAATTGAACAAAGGTTCTATGTAAGACTTCATTCATTTAAAAGTTATTGCTTCATTTCTAAATAAATTGCTTTGTCCCTTTTCTCTTGGTCCTAAAAGAGTATATATACTCAATAAATTACAAAATGGTTTCAAATAAAACTGATAAATCCATTTAAAATTTACTGCATCCTTTACAAAACTTATTTATTTTTTACTTGGACCACAAAAATTGTTATAAACTATACGACGTTGCATTCGTATAGAAAAAAATCCTGACCGCTGAGCGTTATTTTTTATTTTTCTCTGCTAATCGATTTCTCTGATTCTTAATTCTAAATGTTCAAAGCGCCTGATCCGACCAAGAATGGAATAATGTGGTTATATTTGGGCGGCAGCTGCACAGAACGCATTTTCTAGCCTCGATAAAGTCCCAAAACGTCTCCGACTCCTTGTGGGTGACGAATTATTTTCCACCTTCCAATCTCTCTCTCACAGGCGGCATGTGACAAGCCTCTCGCTGCTCTATAACATGTGCTTCATTATTAGCAATACGATTTTACAGTTCACGGAAAAAAAATTGTTAACTGATTTACACCAATGCCTAAAATCACATTAATTATTTTGGCTATACTTAAAAGTAGGTACATTAAATTTTATAACTTTTTTTACAGATTATTTCTATCGCAAATACAAATAAAGTTATAATTTTTTAAAGTGCACAGGAACTTTATGGACACCCTGTATATATATATATATATATATATATATATATATATATATATATATATATATGTATATATATATATATATATATATATATATATATATATATATATATATATATATATTTTAATTATTTTTTGAATAAGATTCCTTCGTTACATAAGAGTTCTCATGTTTCAAAAACGAGAGCCGAAAACATCAATATAATTATTAAAATTAAATTGAGTTAAAGTATCAAGCTCTATTCCTGTATGGAGCACTTTTTTTTTAAAAATAAAAAAAATACTAAAGAACTCCGGATTATTTACCAAACGTGTTATTTCATGTTTCATTAAATAATATAGATAAGTGTTGTTTATTTATTTTATGTAAATTCTTTTCATATCGTGTGATAAGTTTAATAACATTATCATTAAAAGTCAAAAGAAAATCACAATATTGGTACATATTTTTAATACGATCTAGGCTTTCGGCTTACATAAGCCATTATCAAAGATGACAATTACATTACAATATAGTAAGCAAATTTACATAAAAAAGACAACATTTGTCTATATTATTTAATGAAACATGTATGACTATATATATATATATATATATATATATATATATATATATATATATATATATATTAATAGTAATACTTGTTTGGAAAAAATTATTTACACATATATATATATATATTTATATATATACATATATATATATATATATATATATATGTATATATATATATATATATACACATATATATGTACATATATATATATATATATATATATATATAGAGAGAGAGAGAGAGGGAGGGAGGGAGATCAAATTTCTACGAAGGCAAATAGGTAAGATGTTTATTCGCAAAGAAAGGTGGGGGTCTGTCTAAAAATCACCACAGCAGATTTTCTCTTTGAATTGTTCAGGCATATCGATCACTGTTGCACGTATGAAACCATATCTCTATGTGTTCACGTGAGTGTATTTAATTTTATTCGCGATAAATTCCAGACAGCCACACAGTCTTGAAGCAAATATCAAATTAATTCTTTTTAATCTCTCTTCTCCGGCTATGAAAAATTCTAATGCGATTGATTACAGAAACAAAAACTATATCTTGAAAATCTCTACGTCTTTTGTTGATTTTATTTTCTATTTTTCGGTTTTCTTTTGATTATTTTCGACATATATATATATATATATATATATATATATATATATATATATATATATATATAATAGCAGCATGGCGCGACGTTGCCCGTGCTTGATTCAAAAATCGTATGACTCATACAGCAATCGCTATCACTTGACTTAAAATATTTTTGCCCTTCCTTGCCTTTAAAGGAGTGCCCTTTGCCGTGCTGATGTTGCTACATGCCTGCGTGTAAATTTTGGTGTAAATCCGTCGAAAATTGCGACCGCGCATTCGTTACACACACACACATCCTGTCTTTTATATATATATATATATATATATATATATATATATATATATCGTCGGTGCATATAACGCAATTCATTTGTGTGGAAACGGGCTATATATGTTTTAAGTCGATTTAAAAATAATGACGATGTCTCCGCGTCGCAAATGCGCGCAAAAAACAAAATAAGTACACACAAAACAAAAAAAGCACCATTTGTACCAGAAGCTGTTTTATAAATTTGCTACATAGAAAAGAAGGTATATAATTTCCATTATATATATATATATATATATATATATATATATATATATATATAATGGAAATTAGAAAATAAACATTTAGATTGCAATTGGTATTTATTTTATATATCGATAAAGCCTAAAGTAACCAATAAGGCAGGACGTAATACATGCATACATACATACATATATATATATATATATATATATATATATATATATATATATATATATATATATATATATATGTGTGTGTGTGTGTGTGTGTATGTGTGTGTGTGTGTGTATGCGTGTGTGTGTATGTATTCAGTTGTATGGATATTAGTTTATAAGCCTGGGTTTCACGCTTTTGCGATCATCAGACAAACTGGTTTATTTTTTAAAAAGTGGATTTATTCATGCTTATATGTGTCTCATTATTTGTGCGTTGTGGAGGGGGAATTCTTTGTGTGTCTATGCATGTGAGAGTGTCACTGCACACAGAGATAGAAGAAAATTTCTCCCGTCCACCACAAAGAAATAATCTAACAAAAATAAGCATAAATATATTCACTTTTTATAAAATAAACCATTTTCTCTGATGATCGCAAAACTGTGAAAACGAGATTTACAAATTAATATCTATACAACTGAAAATATATATATATATATATATATATATATATATATATATATATATATATATATATATATATATATATGGACCTGCAAATTGTCAAAAAAATATATATTTTTGAAGATTACTAAATGCTTCCGTCTCAGGTCTGATAAGTTCACGGAACACTTTTGCCAACTGATTTAAAGAAGTCGATCTATGTTTTGTAAGGTTTTATTGAAATTTTATTTAAGTTTGCACATGTCCTCCATCATTAGCAATACAAAGGGTAATACGATTTTGCAGTTCACGGAAAACATTTGCCAACTGATTTACAGTAATGCCTGAATTCATATTAGTTATTTTAGCTATACTTAAAACTATGTACATTAAACTTTATAACATTTTTACAAATTATTTCTATCTCAAATACAAATAAAGTTATAAATTTTTTTAGGTGCACATGAACTCTATAGACATCTTGTATATAATGATAAATTTTAATCTATTTTATATTTGTCAGTATAACTTTTTTATTCGTTTTTTATTTTCCTAGGTCTAATCACCATATTTCCATTTTAGTTTAATATATTTACTGAGTACAAATATTATTTCTTCACGGATATATTTTTATATTAACTCTTTTTTTTTTTCCAATTCACCATAGTGTTTGTATTTAGCAGGAATGTCCTGATTTTGTTTTTCAGATATATAAATAAATAATGTAAATTTGAGTTTGATAATGCTTTCTTAAATTAAAGACTAATTGACAAAAGGTCCAAGGTGTTATTTCAAAGCTGGTCGAATTTTACTGTTATAACAGCTCAGCATATAATTAATATCGAGTAAATATAATTTAAAATGCTTTGCCTATAATTGAATTGATTTGGTTTTTACGGCTTAGAAACGTTTTCAAGGTTATTTAAAACCAAAAAATATTTTAGACTAAAAGAAGCTTTTGGATACAAATTATATTAATTAACCCATAGGAGGAGGAGAAAGGAAGTGAAGAATTCATTGCTTTCCTAAGTGTATTTGCGCGTAAGTGAATATGAGGAATCCGACTTAAATTGGTACTTGGCTCTCCGAACACCAAACCTGAGATGTTATCCATTATATCACCCACACATTCAATCTTACTGCATCTGGTATTCCCATGTGGTCACCCATCCAGATGCTGACCAGACTCGACGTTGCTCGGTGATCGTACGACAACCGATGATGGAACGTGATATGGCCGTAAAATGATTCATATATATATATATATATATATATATATATATATATATATATATATATATATATATATGCTCTGAATTATGTTGGAATCCCATTTTGGTAGGGCCAAGAACTTTTATCCTCTTCCGTGTTATGCGTGCTTGATAAGTAAAAATGCTCAAATATAGTTACGTTTTAAATGTGTACTATATAGATATATGCATATATAGATATATAGGCATAGACGTACATACAGACACACAGACATATATATATATATATATATATATATATATATATATATATGTGTGTGTGTGTGTGTGTGTGTGTCTGTATGTACGTGTATCTATTGTTCTCTATATCGATCTATCTCTCTCTGAATCGAACGCGTAGATTATATATTAGGTTGGTGCATAAATAATGTCGTTTTCTCACATAAGTTACTATGTGAGAAAACGATATTATTTTTGCACCAACCTAATACACACATATATATATATATATATATATATATATATATATATATATATATATATATATATATATATATATATATATATATATATATATATATATCCTTTTGTATTTGCAAATTTGCTTGTTCAGTTCTATAGAAAATGTTTAATTTTCACATGTGTCTTTCTTTATGACTAACAGAGGAAATTAATTATCTCAATTCTAAAAGGCTTAGTCCAAATAAGATTAGACCAAAAACTAGTTAGTGTCACCCCTAGGGAATTCACGTGCTTTTGATTAAACTCAGTTCAATAATTAATTGTGATAATTGCAAGAAAAATGTTTTTACTCGATAAAATGTTTCTCTCTTTCCTCTTTTGCCAAAATTAAAGTTTCAAGAATTCAAGCAACAAAAGCAAAAAAAAGTCTTTGTTTGGGATTATTAAGTTGTTCAACATGAAAATTCCGATTTCGCATTGACCTTGACATTTCCGCATTCTTTTTCAATCAAAATATAAATTCATGGTCGATTTGAGCTAATATAGTATTTCCTGATTATACAACAATTATTTCATCACATGCCATTAATTTTACTGCAATTTCTTTTCCAAATACCTCCTAGAAATCCTGGATAATTACACGGTTTTGATATTTTCATTTTTAAGCTAAGAATTGATGTTGAATATTTTACGATTATAAAATTCACTATCTGTCTATATTTCTGAGATGAGGTATTGTAATTATTTAGTTTCTGTCTATATTTCTGAGATGTGGTATTGTAATTATTTAGTATCTATCTATATTTCTGAGATGAGGTATTGTAATTAATTAGTATCTGTCTATATTTCTGAGATGAGGTATTGTAATTATTTAGTATCTATCTATATTTCTGAGATGAGGTATTGTAATTAATTAGTATCTGTCTATATTTCTGAGATGAGGTATTGTAATTATTTAGTATCTATCTATATTTCTGAGATGAGGTATTGTAATTAATTAGTATATGTCTATATTTCTGAGATGAGGTATTGTAATTATTTCGTATCTATCTATATTTCTGAGATGAGGTATTGTAATTAATTAGTATCTGTCTATATTTCTGAGATGAGGTATTGTAATTATTTAGTATCTATCTATATTTCTGAGATGAGGTATTGTAATTAATTAGTATCTGTCTATATTTCTGAGATGAGGTATTGTAATTATTTAGTATCTGTCTATATTTCTGAGATGAGGTATTGTAATTAATTAGTATCTGTCTATATTTCTGAGATGAGGTATTGTAATTATTTAGTATCTATCTATATTTCTGAGATGAGGTATTGTAATTAATTAGTATCTGTCTATATTTCTGAGATGAGGTATTGTAATTATTTAGTATCTATCTATATTTCTGAGATAAGGTATTGTAATTAATTAGTATCTGTCTATATTTCTGAGATGAGGTATTGTAATTATTTAGTATCTGTCTATATTTCTGAGATGAGGTATTGTAATTAATTAGTATCTGTCTATATTTCTGAGATGAGGTATTGTAATTATTTAGTATCTATCTATATTTCTGAGATGAGGTATTGTAATTAATTAGTATCTGTCTATATTTCTGAGATGAGGTATTGTAATTATTTAGTATCTGTCTATATTTCTGAGATGAGGTATTGTAATTAATTAGTATCTGTCTATATTTCTGAGATGAGGTATTGTAATTAATTATTATCTGTCTATATTTCTGAGATGAGGTATTGTAATTATTTAGTATCTGTCTATATTTCTGAGATGAGGTATTGTAATTAATTAGTATCTGTCTATATTTCTGAGATGAGGTATTGTAAATATTTAGTATCTATCTATATTTCTGAGATTAGGTATTGTAATTAATTAGTATCTGTCTATATTTCTGAGATGAGGTATTGTAATTAATTAGTATCTGTCTATATTTCTGAGATGAGGTATTGTAATTAATTAGTATCTGTCTATATTTCTGAGATGAGGTATTGTAATTATTTAGTATCTGTCTATATTTCTGAGATGAGGTATTGTAATTATTTAGTATCTGTCTATATTTCTGAGATGAGGTATTGTAATTATTTCGTATCTGTCTATATTTCTGAGATGAGGTATTGTAATTATTTAGTATCTGTCTATATTTCTGAGATGAGGTATTGTAATTAATTAGTATCTGTCTATATTTCTGAGATGAGGTATTGTAATTATTTAGTATCTATCTATATTTCTGAGATGAGGTATTGTAATTAATTAGTATCTGTCTATATTTCTGAGATGAGGTATTGTAATTATTTAGTATCTGTTCTATATTTCTGAGATGAGGTATTGTAATTATTTCGTATCTGTCTATATTTCTGAGATGAGGTATTGTAATTATTTAGTATCTGTCTATATTTCTGAGATGAGGTATTGTAATTATTTAGTATCTGTCTATATTTCTGAGATGAAGTATTGTAATTAATTAGTAGCTGTCTATATTTCTGAGATGAGGTATTGTAATTATTTAGTATCTGTCTATATTTCTGAGATGAGGTATTGTAATTATTTCGTATCTGTCTATATTTCTGAGATGAGGTATTGTAATTATTTCGTATCTGTCTATATTTCTGAGATGAGGTATTGTAATTATTTCGTATCTGTCTATATTTCTGAGATGAGGTATTGTAATTATTTAGTTTCTGTCTATATTTCTGAGATGAGGTATTGTAATTATTTAGTATCTGTCTATATTTCTGAGATGAGGTATTGTAATTATTTAGTATCTGTTCTATATTTCTGAGATGAGGTATTGTAATTATTTCGTATCTGTCTATATTTCTGAGATGAGGTATTGTAATTATTTAGTATCTGTCTATATTTCTGAGATGAGGTATTGTAATTAATTAGTATCTGTCTATATTTCTGAGATGAGGTATTGTAATTATTTAGTATCTATCTATATTTCTGAGATGAGGTATTGTAATTAATTAGTATCTGTCTATATTTCTGAGATGAGGTATTGTAATTATTTAGTATCTGTTCTATATTTCTGAGATGAGGTATTGTAATTATTTCGTATCTGTCTATATTTCTGAGATGAGGTATTGTAATTATTTAGTATCTGTCTATATTTCTGAGATGAGGTATTGTAATTATTTAGTATCTGTCTATATTTCTGAGATGAAGTATTGTAATTAATTAGTAGCTGTCTATATTTCTGAGATGAGGTATTGTAATTATTTAGTATCTGTCTATATTTCTGAGATGAGGTATTGTAATTATTTCGTATCTGTCTATATTTCTGAGATGAGGTATTGTAATTATTTCGTATCTGTCTATATTTCTGAGATGAGGTATTGTAATTATTTCGTATCTGTCTATATTTCTGAGATGAGGTATTGTAATTATTTAGTTTCTGTCTATATTTCTGAGATGAGGTATTGTAATTATTTAGTATCTGTCTATATTTCTGAGATGAGGTATTGTAATTATTTAGTATCTGTTCTATATTTCTGAGATGAGGTATTGTAATTATTTCGCATCTGTCTATATTTCTGAGATGAGGTATTGTAATTATTTAGTATCTGTCTATATTTCTGAGATGAGGTATTGTAATTATTTAGTATCTGTCTATATTTCTGAGATGAAGTATTGTAATTAATTAGTAGCTGTCTATATTTCTGAGATGAGGTATTGTAATTATTTAGTATCTGTCTATATTTCTGAGATGAGGTATTGTAATTATTTCGTATCTGTCTATATTTCTGAGATGAGGTATTGTAATTATTTCGTATCTGTCTATATTTCTGAGATGAGGTATTGTAATTATTTCGTATCTGTCTATATTTCTGAGATGAGGTATTGTAATTATTTAGTTTCTGTCTATATTTCTGAGATGAGGTATTGTAATTATTTAGTATCTGTCTATATTTCTAAGATGAGGTATTGTAATTATTTCGTATCTGTCTATATTTCTGAGATGAGGTATTGTAATTATTTAGTATCTTTCTATATTTCTGAGATGAGGTATTGTAATTATTTAATATCTATCTATATTTCTGAGATGAGGTATTGTAATTAATCAGTATCTGTCTATATTTCTGAGATGAGGTATTGTAATTATTTAGTATCTGTCTATATTTCTGAGATGAGGTATTGTAATTATTTAGTATCTGTCTATATTTCTGAGATGAGGTATTGTAATTATTTAGTATCTGTCTATATTTCTGAGATGAAGTATTGTAATTAATTAGTAGCTGTCTATATTTCTGAGATGAGGTATTGTAATTATTTAGTATCTATCTATATTTCTGAGATGAGGTATTGTAATTATTTCGTATCTGTCTATATTTCTGAGATGAGGTATTGTAATTATTTCGTATCTGTCTATATTTCTGAGATGAGGTATTGTAATTATTTCGTATCTGTCTATATTTCTGAGATGAGGTATTGTAATTATTTAGTTTCTGTCTATATTTCTGAGATGAGGTATTGTAATTATTTAGTATCTGTCTATATTTCTGAGATGAGGTATTGTAATTATTTAGTATCTGTTCTATATTTCTGAGATGAGGTATTGTAATTATTTCGTATCTGTCTATATTTCTGAGATGAGGTATTGTAATTATTTAGTATCTGTCTATATTTCTGAGATGAGGTATTGTAATTATTTAGTATCTGTCTATATTTCTGAGATGAAGTATTGTAATTAATTAGTAGCTGTCTATATTTCTGAGATGAGGTATTGTAATTATTTAGTATCTGTCTATATTTCTGAGATGAGGTATTGTAATTATTTCGTATCTGTCTATATTTCTGAGATGAGGTATTGTAATTATTTCGTATCTGTCTATATTTCTGAGATGAGGTATTGTAATTATTTAGTTTCTGTCTATATTTCTGAGATGAGGTATTGTAATTATTTAGTATCTGTCTATATTTCTAAGATGAGGTATTGTAATTATTTCGTATCTGTCTATATTTCTGAGATGAGGTATTGTAATTATTTAGTATCTTTCTATATTTCTGAGATGAGGTATTGTAATTATTTAGTATCTATCTATATTTCTGAGATGAGGTATTGTAATTAATCAGTATCTGTCTATATTTCTGAGATGAGGTATTGTAATTATTTAGTATCTGTCTATATTTCTGAGATGAGGTATTGTAATTATTTAGTATATGTCTATATTTCTGAGATGAGGTATTATGTGCATTATTTACGTTATTCGGACTATTGCCCTCATCTTTGACGCCATATTCAGTTCGACATTCCAACCACCTGAAGAAGGTCGGAGCGTACAACGGCCGAAACGTTGTGAATGTGGCAATGAAGATGAGGATAACAGTCCGAAAAATGTAAATAATCCAAGTAATCGTAATACCTCATCTCAGAGATATAGACAAAAAAATGAATATTAATTGATAATGTTTCGTTTAATAAATTCAGAAGAGAATTTTCAACAAGCTGGAAGGCAACATGTCCTAGTGGATGAAGACATTGGTTAGATCCAGTGACTAGACACAAAGAGTTCAATACCAGGTCAAAGCAATAGTGAACAAGAAAAAAAATGAGAGTTGAGTTAAAGGGAAGTAACTGAAACATCCCAAAGAGGCACGGCACGTGGAACTAGAACGATGTACCCCGGTGGACGCTTTGAAATTCCAAACACCTGAAAAAGGCCGTAGCGTACAACGTTGTGAATATGGCAATGAAGATGAGGATAACAGTTCGAATAATGTAAATGATGCAAGTAGTTTTTGATAGCGTTCCAAGAGCTACTATGTGAAAATTTTTTTTTTCGTTTTGGATGTTCCAACCATTTTATCTCTCTGGTTCAAGCAATGCATGAAAATATGTCTGCATGTTTATTTCACCAAATGATGCTTTCAGAAGAATTTCCAATCATGTGCGGATTAAAACAAGGATGTGTCGTGACACTTTTGTTATTCTCCTTATATCTGGCCGCAATGCTCACAAACCTCTCCAGAAAATCCAGGCGTTGATATCATATATTGATATAATGGAGGAATTTTAAACATTACGTATATCAAATTCGTGGAGGTGCCTACATAAAACAATTCAGCTTTCCGACGTATAAACGATATATTCACGTCTTCTATTACATGTGGGAAAAAAGGAATTTTTGCACACAGATTATACCTACTACTACTAGAGAAAAGCAATAATAACTACAAAATTGCAATATGAGCTCCGGTAAAAAATATAATACTAAAACATTGAGTTAATGAGTCCCCCAAATTCATACATTGATCTCCTCCTGGCCCAGTGGTTAAAAGTGTTGGTTAGATCCAGTGACTTAACCCAATGGTTGTTAATTGAATACCTAGCTACGGCAGTGGTGAGTTGAGTTAAAGGGAGATAACTGAGACATCCATAAGAGGCATGGCACGTGGAACTAGAACAATTTACCCCGGTTGACGAAATAAAGGTTTCAGTTGGAAATTCCAATGACCTGAAGATGGCCGGAGCGTACAATGGTTGAAACGTCGTGAACATGTCAATAAATATGAAGACAACAGTCCGAACAATGTAAATATACTTGCCACATCTGTCTTTTTTTTTCTTTTTTACTTTATTTGCTAATTTCATATTGAACAAACTGAGATTTTAAAAATATTATTTCTAGCGTTTTATTCTCTTTGTTTTATTTTTACTGGTTCGTTTTTATTCTTTTTAAGACTTATTTGTTTTTGTTTTTGTTTTTTTTTAGGGGTTTCGGTTTTTTGGGGCGTGGATAGGGGTTAACTCAACTTTTGTTCCCAGAGTGCATTCGATTTCATTGTTCAGCGTCTGGGTTTTTCTCAACTCTAGACTTGTGAATGAAAGATATCGTTATTAATATATTAATGTTTGCTAATGAAAACTTAATTTTAATCTGTTCAAGATGTGAAAGGAAGAAAAAGACTAAATCAGTTGAAAGGCTAATTAAGCCCCAAATTGAAAGTCTAATTTACAAAATGCAACACTGATGCAGAGAAGGAAAAAAATAGAAAGAGAATTGAATTCTTTTTTTGTTTCCTTCTAGGAGACGTTTATTTAAAGATCGTCTGATTAAATTTCCCAATGGGAGATGAATTGCGAAAGAAAGGAATCAATTGTCTTTGTAAACTGCACGATTTACAGATAGCGAAGCGTGTATGAATATGCCGAAAGTGATTGTGAAGAAATGAACTCTTGCGAAATGGTCAGCTGGCAGAATTAGAAAGGCGAACTGAGAATTTCTTGGAATCGGGCGAATTTTGAAATGAAACGACTGAAAATAAATATTATTTATATTAAGAATAGAGTCGAGGAAAATGTTCAACTAAAATAAAATACTGTAAATTGAAGGAACGATGTTGTTAGATGTCACGAACAGCTAACGTCCATAACTTTAAAATACGGAAGCTTATTAATTTCCATTATATTTCTGAAAAAGCTAAAATTATAACAGCTGTTTGCTATACTATTGCTCATCGAATACAAGCCAAGGAGCCACTCGAGATAGAGTGTTACCAAAAGAGGTGGTTGTAAAGGGGGACTAGGAGGGATTAAGACATGCACATTATCAGGATATCTAGGATATATAATGGTTGACCCAAGATTTAAAGCGGTTAAAATTGGAATGATCGGGGAAATATTCACTCGGGAGTAACAGTTCTGGTGAAGATGCTGCCTGAACGGAACTTACTTCTAATAAATGAAATATAAAGGAATGAGGATGAGTCGACTTTATCTCACCGACCAGTCTTGCACATCTTTATATTTGGGCTTCAGATAGGACAATTTGCATGGCTGATGCTAACCACACAGGAGAGTGATTCATTTTGCCTTCTCGTATGAACGTTTTTAGCTGACATAAAGTGGAAAGAGTATATTGAATCAATTACTATATATGCAGCCAAGTTAGTTTCGTGCAAAAAAAAAATGTTCAAGTCTACCATTCGTCCTTTCTTTGAATATTGCTGCCATATCTGGTCTGGTTCTCCTGCTATATATTTAGAGATTCTTGATAAAATCCAAAGAAGAATCTGCAATGTTATTGGTCTTGACATGGCATCTCGGCTTCAGTCTCTATCCCACTATCGTAACGTAACTTCCCTGTGTCTCTTCTATAATTAGTTTAATGGTAATTGTTCTAATGAACTTTCCTCTATATTATCTGGACTTTATGAATGCGCTGCATATTTTAATTCCCACAAAAAATTATACAATAGGGGTTTAGTTAGGACTTCGTAGAGACACTGAAGTGTTGTGGTCATTGTAGTAAGAATAGTAAATATGACTGTCTTAACGAATATTGCAGTTTGTTTGGGTCAGTGCTTGTGGCTAGCTAAGTTTAAGATAAGACAGATTTAAGACCAGACATCTCTCATCCCACCATTAGACTTTGTGCTAATTTTTTTTTTTTGTATTTTTAAAAATAAATATCCCTTTTTCTCTATGATACCTAGACTTTATGAATTTAAGCTCAGTACTAGATTGTCAGATAGGTCTCATCGTTTTATAGTTGAAATGGCTAGATGTAACCGTAATTTCTGTGCTAACAGTTCTTTCTTTTGCACTTCTCGCCTGTGGAACTCTCTTCCGGCTTCTTGCTTCCCAGTTAATTTTCATCTTGAAAAATTTAACTGTAATGTCAATCGTTATCTAGTGTCTTCTTGATTACTCTGCCATTGTTTTCACTCCTTAATAATGCTTCTCTTTTTCTTATTCTTTCACACCCAGTAACCCCTTGAAATGCAATACCAATCATTACCTTCTGTCTCATTTCTTGTTCTTTTATTGCCCCCTTTCCTTAATAGTTTTTTTTTTTTTTTTCTCATATTTTTTTGTTTTTGTTTTGCTTTACGGTATATTAACCTCAATGGCACTTCTATCTTGTGGAGCTTCATTCTGGCTTCTTGCTTCCCCTTCGACTTTGATCATTAAAAAATTAAATGCAATGTTAATCGTTATATTCTGTGTTCTTAATCCCTATTTTTTGTATTGTTTTCTGTCTTTTTTTCTGTTTCTTTTGTTTTTTCTGGTTTTTTCTGAGTTTTTTTTCGCAGGGTACAAACACTAAGTAAGTAATATTTGTTTAAATTATTTTCCTCAAATAACGTTTCCGAAATATATATTTTATTTTTACAATTTTTTAAACTCGAGAAATAACCTTTGTTTACAAAGGTGTCAAAAACTGCCGTTTTGATCGTTTAAAAAAAAAAAAATCAATTCCGATCAATATAATTTCTGCTTTAACTACACCATAGAATATTTTGCTGACTGGAACTAGTAAAATTGGAATGTTGATAGTTCAAGCGTCTCTGTTTTTTTGGAGAAAGAGTGGACGGACTTGACAGTGACGGAAATTCTGAGAGCCACCGCTAGCAGAGCAGTATGGAGAAAGCTGCCTGTTTCATCTCTCCTCAGCTCCCGTCGGCGATTGAAACAGTGGAGGCACTGATGATGATGATGATGATGATGATGATGATGATGATGATGATGATGATGACGATGATGGTGATGGTGATGATGATGACGATGATGATGATGATGATGATGATGATGGTGATGATGATGGTGATGATGATGGTGATGATGATAACGGTTATGGTGATGATTATGATGATGATGACGATGATGGTGATGGTGTTGGTGGTGGTGGTGATGATGATGATGGTGATGATGGTGATGATGGTGATGGTGATGGTGATGATGATGATGATGATACAAAGTTTTGATTGCATCTATATGTATCACTTCGAATTCGATTGGTTGTTTTTATGGGTTTTCGTTTTTTACTCTTGCAGAGATAATTTTGCGTTCAAACCCAAATCGCAGCTGTTTTCACCTTCTTTCATTTTGAATTTTCTATTAATCAAAACCAAATCAAGAATCAGTGAATTCTCATTCTCGTGAACATGGAGAATTTAGAAGAACCACCAATCCTAACAATATTATTTTTATTTTTGTTTGTCTTGTAGTGTTTACACTTCCATTCTCATACCAAATAATAACCCCTTTTTTGTCCAGGACACTTTCGAAATAATGCCGGCAATAGACATCTAGAATTATGACCCTTCCATGTTCGGCATCACATGCACGGACAAAGTTAGCAAAATTGTTGTGCTGGAACGAGCAGAATCCTGGCGTATGCATCTTCTTTGTCATTTTTATCTCAAATGTCTGGGTCACGTATATGGAATGAATGACGACCGTATACCAAGATATCATGTAAGGGGGATGCAGGCCACGGTAGACCGCATCAAACTACGTTTCAATGACGTTTACAAGAGGGGCCTGACATGCACAGGCATCGATTCTGGTAACTAGAGACAACGAGCAGACGACTGAAGTGCTTGGTGCCATGTTATTGAAGGAGGAGTCATGAAGGCCGGAGAAAGGCGAAATCAACTGTTGGTGATCATTTAATTGACAGTACTTCTTTTTGCCCTAATTTTTTTTTATTTTTACCCCAGGGTCTAAGCTAATACAGGTGATTTGTTGTAGCGGTCCTCGAAAAATTGTGGCTTTAGCATATTTATCCAAACCTAATTCCATTCCAATGTCATCTTTAAAATACTTCACTCTTTTTAGAGGACCTTCCAGTTCACTATCATTCCTAGTTTATAGCTTTACAATCACCTATGTAAAAATAGATGGCTTATTTTCTTTTGGGATACCTTATAACCATAGTCCGTCCTTTTCGTAGGTTAATGCTATTAGGCATAAAGAAAATAGCAAGGATGACAAAAAGGCACCTTGATGTTTATTTTACCAGACGTATAGACTCCGTTTATATGATTGAGGTGATGGGTTTATTAATATTATTATTATCATTATTTAGGGACCTCCATTAGGTCACGTAAAAAAGCAGCATATCACGATTAAAAAACGTTCGATTGTGACGAGGTGATGACAGATTACTATGGATGATCGAAATTGACAATTTTTGCAAAGTAAGCGAACGCGGTTTTTCGTTTTTAACTAGTACTTTTTAAATATTAACATTTTTATTCAACAATTATATACTTTCTTAATTAGGTAATTATTTAAAGTTTTTTATTAATTAGATAATTATTTAAATTTTTTTAAGGATTATGTCGTGTATACATTTCCATACGTAGAAATTATGAACGTTTTTTTTCAATAAATTTTTTAAAAAATTATTTTAAAAATATTTGTGGTCAAACGACTGTTATGTGCTTTTCAAATTTCGATTCGTAAATTTAATTTTTCATTAACGTTATCATTGCATTACGTGCTTGAAAGCAATAAAGAATTTTAAATGATTTTTGAAGTATTAAGAAGTTAATGAAAAATTATTTTTAAATTTGTAAAAAATACATTATTCATAAAAAAAAATTTATTTCTTCACAAAATAATGTCCTTAGTATAACGTATTTATAAAAACAGGTGAAAGCTTTTCTAATTAATTAATGTGATAGTTTTTTACATTTTTTTTTATAATTCAGAGCAGATTTTTTATGATATGGGGTACTGTTTTACAAACAAAAACTGGTGATTTACTTTCTACAAAGAGTCCTGTTTATAACTAATAAAACAAATCCCGCGCTTGAAGATTTAATTTCTCGAAATTTCATGAAAATATGTAAGTGGGTGGAAACATGTTTAAAAAAAAATCTCTTTTTAACAAGATTTTCTAAAATAATTTCCAAAATAATTTCATTCATTTGTGAATAAGTCCTGAAAGTTTCATTAAAATCTGAGAATTATTTGATTTTTGCAAATATTTTTAAACTTAGGTATCGAAAATTTATGCCAAAAGTGGGAATACCTATCATTATTTTATTTGATTTCCGATGTGTACTCATTTCTTTCCGGGTCCCGCCCAGAGATCTAAGATTAGAAATGGCATCATGACATTTTCCACTGGAAAAAAAATTGACATAGACAAAGCCCTTCGTAAGGTGTGGGCTGTACTCGTGAGAAAAAAATTTTGTATTTCTTTAAAGCATGGGTTTCCAGGGATCCTTTCAATTAGTCTACTGGAATCTTTTCCAACCAATCCGAGGGCTCCAACAACAACGGGGATTGTTGATGTTGCCATGTGCCACATTTTTGAGATTTCGATTTCACGGTCCTTGCATTTTGATAGCTTTTGAAAATCTTCGAAGATACATTGCAGCCTGCAGGTACTGCCATATTATTATTATTATTATTATTATTATTATTATTATTATTATTATTATTATTATCCTATTATAATTTTGCATGTCACTTCCTTAGCGCGACCGTTACGCCGTAACAATGGCTCGTAGATAATGGATTGCGTGGAAATCAAAATACATGTCAGACACGCTATTTGGTTTCAATGAGAAAATGAAAGAAGGAAAGATAGAAATGTTTAACGGCTGTTTCAGCGAAATGGAAAAATGTTGTCAATATCAAATTTTTTCATTTGTATCCCCTTACTTCTTGAAATAACTACCAGCATTCACATTTATGAATGTTATTGCAATATTTTGTTAGTCATTAAGCTCAAATATTTAACGATGCGATGGAGGAGTTTAAAACTCAATATGTGCTTCTTCAATCATAAACTTAAAACTTAAAATTCATTAGGAAATTCAAATAAATCAACCGTGAAATTTCCACAGATCTTTCTCATTATTATTATTATTATTATTATTATTATTATTATTATTATTGCTGTTGTTTTTGTTGTTGTTGTTGTCGTTTGTGTGTTTTGTTTTCTGCTTTGTATTCTGTAGAGCCGGGTCAAAACTATAGTCCTTGGGCCCTGTAGGAGAATTGTCATTTAACTGATAGCACTTTCCATAGTATATGGGATGTTCCGAGTAGGGCGATCTGGGCAACCTCTAATGTTCATGTTACCTGGGACACTGCTAGTAAAATTATCCATTTCTTTTCTCATGAGGCCCAAAGCTCTGATTACGATTGGTACAGTCTCAGTCTTCATTCCCCACATCCTGTACATCTCAATCTCTACGTCCTTGTATTTGGACAATTTCTAGATGGTATTTATGGATGGTACTCAGATGGTACTGCTATGTCAATAGGCATACACATCCTGAATTTCATGTCTTTTATGATAGTATCAGGTCCATTGGCTTTTATTTCCCTGTCAGTTTGAATTGGCATGTCTCAGAGGATAGTTACATCGTTATTTTAGGTAACTGTGTCTGGTTGGTGCTCCTACCATCTCTCAGTGGTTTCGATTTTGTGCTTCATGCATATCTTCTAGTGCACATATGTCACTACTATGTTATGTCTGTAGCTATATTCATTTTTTGCCAGTTCCGGACATCCTAAGATAATATGCTTGACAGTTTCATTAGATTTTTCGCAGATCCTTCATTTCGGGTTAGTTCCATCTTTGATTATGTGACAGTGATAGGATCTGGTTGAGAGATTTGGTCCTGAGCTGCAGTAATTAGGCTTTTTGTCTCAGCTATCAACCCGGTGCTACTCAGCCACAGAAAGGTTTTTGTTCGTCCAGATTTGCTTATTTCGTTCTTTTTCTGTATTTGCCATGCAACGCATTGTTCTGCAAGTTTTTGTTTTTTGTTGCTTTCTCTTTAATTCGTTTGGCGTAGATTATATTCGCTTCGTTTTCAGATATATTAAAGCTGTGTCTTGAAGAGCGCAGCTTCGTTTTTGATGTGGTGGATTTTGCGTTTTAATATTTGTACTTATTATTATTATTTTATTTCCTTTGATTTCTGGTGTGTACACATTTCTTACCGGGTCCCGCCAAAGGGCCTAAGGTTAGAAATGGCATCATGACATTTACCACTGACCAATTAAAAAAACAACAACAAAAAAAAAATACATATTTTATATAGATAAACCCCTTCGTAAGGTGTGGTGAGAATTTTTTTTTTTTTTTTTGTATTTCTTTAAGGTATCAGCTCCCAGGAATCTTTTCCAATCTATCCGAGGGCTTCAACTACAACAGGAATTGTTGATATTCCCATGTGCCACACATTTGAGATTTCGATTTCAAGGTCCTTGTATTTTGATAGCTTTTTGAAGATCTTCAATTATACATTGCAATCTGCAGTGACTTAATAAGGAGGCACTTTTTTTTGTTTCCGGTCTCTATTATTATTATTATTATTATTATTATTATTATTATTATTATTATTATTATTATTATTATTTTTATTTCTTTGCATTTCTGTTGTGTACACATTTCATCCGGGTCCTAACCAGAAACGTAATGTCAGAAATGGCTTCATGTTTTTTCCACCGATTATTTTTTGCAAAAAAAAAAAAAAAATCACACACATTTTACATAGATAAAGCTCTCCATAGTGCGTGAACTGCACTTTTGAGTTAAATTTGTGTCACTCTTTAAGGCATGGGCTTCCAGGAATCCCTTCAATAAGTTAATGTCCTCATGTGACACATTTTTCAAATTTCCATTTCAAGGTGCTTGCATTTTGATAGCTTTTTGAAAATCTCCAAATATACATTGCAATCTACAGCGACTTCCATATCAATAAGGAGGCATTTTCTTTTCTTTTCGGTCTCTAATAACAATTGCAAGGCCGTTTGCTTTGTTCTAATAACAATGTCAGGGCGGTTAACTTTGATTTTTCCAGAAAATAATACCGAAGAATCTATCCGTGACATCACCTGCAGTTATTATTATTATTTTTATTTCCTTTGACTTTTGGCGTGTACACATTTCTTTCCGGGTCCCGCCCAGAGACCTAAGGATAGAAATAGCATCATGACACTTTCCACTGACAAAAAAAAAATTACATAGATAAAGCCCTTTGTAAAGTGTGGTCTGTACTTGTCAGATCATTTTTTGTATTTCTTTGAGGCATTGGCTTCCAGGAATCCCTTCAATTAGACTACTGGAATCTTTTTCAACCAATCCTAGGTCTACAACTACAACTACAACAAGTATTGTTGATGTTTCTATGTGCTACATTTTTGAGATTTTGATCTCAAGGTCCTTGTATTTTGACAGCTTTTTAAATATCTTCAAAGACACATTGCAGTCTGCAGGGAATGCCATATCAATAAGAAGGCACTTTTTTTTTTGTTTGTGGTCTCTAATAACAATCTCTTGGTGGTAGGCTTATTATTATTATTATTATTATTATTATTATTATTATTATTATTATTATTATTATTATGGAGGGTAAAAAGCACGATATCAGTCATAACAGTATATCAGGCTTATGCTTTGAAGCTAAAATATCTTCGATATGGTGACAGGCTTTGATAAAATTCAGTTGAAACGCCGTGGAGAATAACATCAGGTTGGATTACCCAGTTGGTTTTCCAGGAGAGAGTGTTCTCAATTATTTAGATGTGACGCCCAAGTCGCCTTGGCTGTCTCATCCGTCAAACTCTCAATATCCTGTCAGTTGCTACCCAGCTACTTCTACGCATTTACACAGTTCGTTAACCCCAAGGGAACATACTCTACTAGTTAAAGCCACGTAAATTACTAACAAGCAAATCTGGATTTATCTCTATCGTAAAATCTACCTGTGACATAACCTGCAGTTATTATTATTATTATTATTATTATTATTATTATTATTATTATT
>OZ010606.1:76436310-76471310 GCA_963932145.1 Acanthosepion lycidas
TTAGCTATGCATTCATATAATAGAAAGCACATCAATCAAGCTACGTTGCATGTATGTCTGTCTGTGTGTTGAGGTGGGAATGGCCGTTTGAAAGATCGTCTGCTGGCACAGCGACGTTCTGCTGTTCATTGATCTCTGCAAATTATTCTACCATTTTTTTGATACTTTGTGTCTTGCGAATACAAAGAAATTGGCTAATTATACGCTCTCAATGACGTCAAATTTTGAAACGAGTTTTCTTTTGTCATTTATTTTTCTAAAATCAAAATAAGAACCAACATTTTTCCATTAAGTAAATCCAAACTCCTATCATTTTTGTATTGTTTTGTTGTTGGTTTATGTTTGTTTTTTGTTGTTTGTTTTTTTTTCTTAAATCTACTCTCTCTTATTTTGTTTTTCCTTTTTTTTTATAATGCTTATATTTTCGCTTTTCTTTTTCATTATTATTATTATTATTATTATTATTATTATTATTATTATTATTATTATTATTATTTCCTTTCATTTCTGGTGTATACTCATTTCTTTCCGTGTCCCGACCAGAGACCAAAGCTCAGAAATGGTATCATAACATTTTCCACGGAGTAGGTTTTTTTTTTAAATTACACATAAGTTATATAAATAAAGCCCTTCGTAAAGTGCTGGATATATTCGTGAGAATATTTTTTTTTTTTGTGTGTATTTCTTTAAGACATGGGCTACCAAGGATTCTGTCAGTGAGTCTATTGGAATCTTTTCCAATTAATCCGAAGGCTCCAACTACAACAGGGATTGTTGATGTTCACATGTGCCACATTTTTTGAGATTTCGATCTCAAGGTCCTTGTATTTTGACAGCTTTTTTAATATCTTCAAAATACATTGCAGTCTGCAGGAAATGCCATATTAATAAGGAGGCAATTTGTTTTGTTTGCGGTCTCTAATAACGATGTCTGGGAGATTAGCTTTGATTCTTCTCCCTGTGTGTTTTGTGAAGTCCCATTATTATTATTATTATTATTATTATTATTGTTGTTATCGGTTAGTTAGTCGTAAGTAAGTGGGTTAGTATGTGCATTATGCCCAGCCATTATCTCAGATAAATAATGAGCAATCCCGTTTTGATTACATGATAGAGAAGTTTTGAGACTTCGATTTCAAAGTCCTTCTATTTTTATAGATTTTAAAGATATTCAAAGATAAATTGCAGGGCTGGCATACCAATGAGTCACATTTTGTTTTTGTGGTCCCTAATAACGATATCTGGGTGATTAGCTTTGATTGATCTGTCTTTGTGTATCGTGAAGTCTCATAAAATTCCTACGGGTCCTATTTGCCTAACCGGATCTGGGTGGTGTTCTTCCTAATTTCTTGCAGGTTACTTTCCGTAGACGTTGCAGAAGGTTTTAGATTCAGTAGAGGCCAATACCGTGCAACCTGATAAAAGATGGTCAATTGTTTCTAGATATTCATCAAAGAATCTGCATTTTGGGCTAAAACTATTTTTCCGCGTGTTATTAGTAGTTTGTACTTAGCAAGCAATTGTCATTATTATTATTATTATTACTATTATTATTGTTGTTGCTGTTTTTGTTGTTGTTGTTGTTGTTTGTTATGTTTCCTGCTTTGTATCTTGTGGAGCCGGGTCTAAACTATGGTCCTTGGGCCCTATAGGAGAATTGTCATTTAATTTGTAGGACTTTTCTTCGTATATAGGATGTTCCTAGTAGGGAGATTTTCTCGGCAACTTTTATCTTGACGTTTCCTGGGTCACTGTTAGTAAAATTATCCATTTCTTATCTCACGAGGCCCAGAGCTCCGATTACTATTGTTACAGGCTCAGTCATCATTCCCTACATCCTGTTAATTTCGATCTTCACATCCTTGTATTTCGACAATTCCTCGATAATTTTTATGGACGTGTTTCTCACGGATGCTACTGCTACGTCAATTAGCGTACATTTCCTGAATTTCTTTCATCTTTTGTGATAATATCAGCTCTGTTGGCTTTTATTTCCCTGTCAGTTTGAATTGGCATGTCCCAGAGGATAGTTACATCGTTATTTTGTGTAACCGTGTCTAATTAGTGGTCATACCCTCTCTCAGTGGTTTCGATTTAGGGCTCCATGCATATCTTCCAGTGCAAATATGTCGCTACTTTGTTATGTCTGTAGCTATATTAATTTTTGCCAGTTCTGGACATCCTAAGATAATATGGTCGACATCATATTTTCCGCAGATCCTGCATTTCGGATTAGTTCCATCCTTGATTATGTGATAGTGATAGGATCTGGTTGCAATGCCTTGGTCCTAAACTGCAATAATTAGGCCTTCTGTCTCAGCTTTCTGCCCGGCACTCCTCAGCCACTGATGTGTTTTCTGTTGGTCCACATCTGCTTCTTTCGTTCTTTTTATGTATTTACCATGCAACGCCTTGTCCTCCCAGTTTAGTTTTAATTTCATTTGGACAAGTTGTTTTTCTTTCTGCTTTACTCGTTTGGAATCGATTGTATTCGCTTTGTTTTTTTTTTTTGTTGGTAGTTTTTCAGATATATTAAATTGTTTTTGAAGAGTGCAACTTCTTTGTTCATGGGAATGATTTCGTGTTTTACTATTTGTAAAATAGGCTCATTGGTTTTTATGACGTAAGCTTCCAATCTGATTTTTGTAGTTTTTAGAAATAATTCAAATTGGATTAGACCATGACCTCCTAAAGCTCTCGGTACATTCTGCCTATCAACATCTGATTTCGGGTAGTGCATCCTCATCTGGGTAAGCATTTTTCCGTTCTTGGCGTCCAATCTTTTAAAGTCATTCAACTTCCATTTAATTATGTTGAATCTGTATATTACTATGGTTATAGCTCTGGTATTGATAGCCTTCATTGTATTGACCACATTAAGTTCGGTCTCTAGTGTCAAACGCATTCTTCTATACTATTCTTTTTAATCTTTTTCTTCATAATTGAATTTTCTATTCCGTCCCCTTCAATAATTGCTAAGTATTTGAATGTACCATCTAGTTCCTTAATTATATCGTTGATATCAAGGTCTAAATCCGTAGTTGTCGTTAGTTCACCGCCTTTGAAGGTGGCTTTGGCACATTTCTCGATTCCGTAACTCCATCCTAATGTCTTCACTGAAGGTTTTGATAATAGCGAGTAGATTTTTCTGTTGGTTGTCATCCTTGCAAAACGTTTTAAGATCATCATTACAAAATAGAAGATTCAGCTTACCATCCGTGGCTACAGTTGTTCAGTAGGCAACTGAGTGGAGCTAATGCAAGGCAGAAGATTAGTGGTGACAATGAATCTCCTTGGAAGATCGCACTTTTGATGCTGGTTGGCCTCGATGTTAATGACCCGTTTTTATGATTTAGATTTAGTGTAGTCTTCTTGTTTTTCATGCTTTCTGTCATGAATTTAACCGTTGTGGGGCATACTCTGTATATATTTTAGGCTCTTCTTTATGTTGGAATACTGTCGAACGCCTTTCTGTAGTCGATCCATGCTTTCAATAAGTTTCTTTTCCTTGTTTTCACCTCTTCCAATATTGTTTTTATTGATAATTAGCTGGTCCTTGCACCACGTAACTTCCGCTTTTACATCCCTTCTATTCTGTTGAGAGTAAACAGTTTTTCTAAAAAAAATGAAATGACGATCTTGTACATTGTTGGTAGGCACGTTATGGGCCTATAGTTCTTTGGGTTCTGCTACTCTTCTGTTTTGGGGAATAGGTATGTTACTCTGGGTTTATGGCTATATCATCGTAAGCTCGTGCGATGTCTTGGATGGTGGTATTCGGTCAATTCCTGGTGTTTTCCAGTTTTTGATTTTGCATATGGCAGCGTTTGTTTCAGTAATATTGTTGCTGTGGTTGCTTGATCCATGTAGTCCTCTCATTGTGCATTTTGCAGTTTTCCCACATGTGACACCAGAACTCCTCGACTTCCTGTATATTAGCTGGGTCATTTATCTCTATTTTATTTTTTCCAACTTCACGATATAGTTTCTTGGCATCATCTTTGATGATCTTGTTTTGCCAGAAGAATCTGTTTCTTTTTTTCATAACGCCTGATTCTCTGGGCCTTCTTTTGAATTTGTTGTTCCAGCTTCTCTTTAATTTTTGGTAAGTCAGTATTATTCTTTATGCTAAAGCTTCCTTTCGGTTGGTCTCTTTTTTCATTTTAGAGCCCTTTTCTACTTCACTTGGAATGACAATTGTCCTCTTAGTTTATTTATTTTGGTTTCTATTTTTTCTTTCCAAACTGCCATTTTGCTTTTTGGTTTCGGTCGATTTTTACTTTTTTTACTCATTGTTTCTCCGATCGTTGCCGAGTTTGCGTATAAGAGATGATTGTCTACTTGTTAAGTATAAAATGCAACTTCATATATGGTGCCACTCGTTTAAGAAAAAGTGTATCATTTCAAATTACGTACTTAAGTAAAACTGTCCTTCTGGAAATTTCTGTTCTTTCACAAATGGCCAATTCTTAATTTCTTTTTAACAAGATTGTCCGAGATTATTCTAAGACATCCAGAAATAAAAGATATATTCCACATCTACATGGTCACTTTTATTTTTCTTTGTAGGTGTCCCTTATGGACGTCAGCGATTTTAGCCCTCTACAACTTCTTTTTCTTCTGTGTTCATGTCCCTTATTGACGTTAGAGATCTTGGCCCTCTACAATTTCTCTTTTTTTTTACGTGTCCTAACATGTCTAAAAATTATATTTTCTTCTTTGTACGTGTCCTTTCATGACGTTAGCGATCTTAGCCCTCTACAACTTCTTTTTTTTTTCTTTGTTCATGTCCCTTCATGACGTTAGCGATCATGGCCCTCTACAACTTCTTTTTTTTTCTTTGTTCATGTCCCTTTATGGCGTTGGCGATCTTGGCCCTCTACAACTTCTTTTTTTTTCTTTGTACGTGTCTCTTCGGGACGTAAGCGATTTTGGTCCCCTTCAACTTCTTTCTTTTTTGTATGTGTACTTTTATGACGTTAGCGATCTTGGCCCTCTACAACTTCTTTTTTCTTCTTTTTTGTACGTGTCTCTTCAGGGCATAAGCAATTTTGGCCCTCTACAACTTCTTTTTTCCTTTGTCCATGTCCCTTCATGATGTTTGGGACCTTGGCCCTCACCAACTTCTTTTTTCTTCTTTGCACCTGTCCCTTCAGGACGTTAGCGATCTTGGCCCTCTTCAACTTCTTTTTTTCCTTTGTATAAGTCCCTTGATGACGCTAGCAATCTTGGCCCTCGCCAACTTCATTTTTCTTCTTTGTACGTGTCCCTTCAGGACGTTAGCGATCTTGGCCCTCTACAACTTCTTTTTTTCCTTTGTATAAGTCCCTTCATGACGTTAGCGATCTTGGCCCTCTACAACTGTTTGTTTCATATTTGTACGTGTCTCTTCGTGACGTAAGTGATTTTGGTCCTCTTCAAGTTTATTTTTTTTCTTTATCCATGTCCCTTCATGGCGTTAGCGATCTTGGCCCTCTACAACTTCTTTTTGTGTTTCCCTTCAGGACGTAAGTGATCTTGGTTCACTACAAATTGCTATCCATCGTAACTCATCGTCAAGTTTGTCTTCTCATTAGGCCCTCCATGTCAATATTCTGTCATCCATTTGTACAAGCTCTCTAGGTAGGTTTCTCAGCCATTTTACGGTCCCCGTCTCTTTTGTTTAATTCCTTTGTTCTTTTTTCTTTTTCCTCCATTTTGTGCTTTCTCTATTTCTATTTCAACTCTCTCTTTCCCCTTGCTCAACCGCTTACCGCCCCTTGAATTTCTGTTTCATTTTCTCTCACTCCGCCCTTCTCCTCAGCCATCCCATTCTTCACCTCAGCTCTCTATTTCTGTATTCTCTCATTCATTTCTTTTCTTTTCTCTTTTTTTTTCACCTTCATTACTTCATTCTTTCCCTTTTTCTTATTTTCATTGCCACCGCCTACTTCTTCCCTTTCTTTCTCTCTACCTTTCTTTATTTTCCTTCTTTACCACAATCACTTTTATCTTCTTTTTTTCCGCCTGTTAATTTTCAGTTTCTTCTCTTCTCTTACCACGATCGTTTTTTCTTACTCTTCTCGTTTTCTCTTTTTACCTCTTCTTTTCTTTAGCACCATTTTCACTAACACTTACATTCTTCGTCTTTCTTTCTTTCTTCCTTTCTTTTTCTCTTTTCTATCCCCTTTCTTTAAACTACATATCCACTTCCTTTTCTTTTTCTTACACACCTTTCTTTTTTTCCATTTTCTTAATCTCCTCAATTGCACAGACTTTTTTTACCACTCTACCTCTCCCTCGCTCTCTCTCTCTCTCTCTCTCTCTTTCTCTCTCTCTCTCCCTTCCATCTTGGTCACCCTCTTTCCTTTAAAAGTTTCTACTTATTTTCCGTAACCTTCCCCTCTTCTTCTTCTTCTTCTTCGTTATATCATTTTTTTTTATTTTTCTTCACCCTTTTTTTTTCTTTATGTCTGTATTTTCTCTTCTTTTCTTTTTTCTTCTTCTTCTTTATTATCGTTTTCTTCTTTATATCATTTTTCGTCTTTTTTCCTTATATCATGATTCAATTTCCTTCATCATAGTTTTCATTACATTATTATTTCTTTTTTCTTTTTCTTCTTCATCATTTTCTTCGTTATACAATTATTTATTTTTCTTCTTCGTAATACCATTCATTCTTTTTCATCGTTGTCTTCGTCATACACTTTTGGCTTCTTCATTATTATTGTCTACTTCGTTATATCATTATTTCTTCTTCTTCTTCATTATATCATCATTTCTTCTTTTTTTTTCTTTCGTTACTATATTATTTTTTCTTACTCTTCTTCGTCGTCTTCTTCTTCTTCTGCATGATATCATTATTTCTTCTTCTTCTTCGTCATTATATTCTTTTTCTTCTTCTTCTTCTTCTTCTTCTTCTTCTTTATATCATTATTTCCTCTTTTTTCTTGTTCTTTTTCTTGTTTTTTCTTCATCTTCCTTATATGATTATTTCTTCTTTCTTCTTCTTCTCCTTCTTCTTCTTCTCCTTATTATTATTATTATTAGTAGTAGTAGTAGTAGTAGTAGTAGTAGTAATCTTCGTCTTCTTCATTATATCATTATTTCTACTTCTTCGTCATTATATTCTTTTTTCTTCTTTTTCTTCTTCTTCATTATATCATTATTTCTTCTTTCTTCTTCTTCTTCTTCTTCTTCTTCTTCTTCTTCTTATTATTATTATTATTATTATTATTATTATTCGTAGTAGTAGTATTCTTTTTCTTCTTCTTCTGCTTCATTATATCATTATTTCTTTTTCTTCTCTTTATTATTATTATTGTTGTTATTGTTATTATTATTATTCACTATATTCTTATTTCTTCCTCTTCTTCATTGTATCCTTATTTCTTCTTCTTTTTCTTCTGTTTCATTATATCATTATTTCTTCTTCATTATATCATTTTTTCTTCTTCTTCTTCTTCTTCTTCTTCTTCTTCTTCTTCTTCTTCTTCTTCTTTCCATTTCTTACCTGCCTTCACCTGACATTGTTTTCTAAGATTCTTATATTTTGTAACACCTACTGTTTTCGGCAAAATAAAAACAAAATAAGGCAAAATCAATCATAATGTTTTTAAAGTGAAAAAAAACCGAACTTTATGGATCCATTAAATTCCCGAAAAAAATTAATTTGCTGCGGAACATTTTCATTACTTTCCTTTTTCTTACCCCTCCCCCTCCACTTGCCGCCGCGCCCCATTCGCGCACCGCTTTTGCTAATACCTTCTTGCAATTATTGCTCACTTTGCTTATTTCCTCTTGCAAGCAAATGTGCACGTGTACATTATCCTCTCAACATACTTTTGTTCAAAAAGACAAGCAAGAATTAAAGTGATTTTTCAAAGAACGCTACCTCTTAAGCCATTATCATTAACATCAGCCTTCAATCAATATTCCCATCTACAAAGTAAAATAGCTATTATTATTTTTCAGCAACATTTGTTCACTTTTTGGCTAAACCAAATAACTAGAGAGAGACAAGTGTCAAAGAGCGAAATTTGGCAAAACGACATTGCAAGCCATTGGCTCTCGACTCAATTCTAACTGGACTCTTTCCCATGAACTAAGCTAAGCAGAATACCCCAGGAATTATTCGTAAGAGTACCATCGATTTTGTTTTTTTTTTCTTTTTTTTCTTTTCTTCTCTTTTCTTTTCTTTTCTTTGCCATAAAAATTAGACAGATAAATTCTCCAGCCTTAATCGCATAGACCCTTGTGCAAATTAATTGAAACAAAACAAATAATTATGTTATTATTTAATTTTTTCATATTTTTCCAATGAAACATGACTCAGTTCACATGTTAGTACTTCGTATGTCCATTCTACGAAGTCTTTCCTTGCAGATTGACCACAGATTCTCGATTGGATTTAAATCAGTCGAATTACAGGGCCAGTCTATAGTACTTTGATTTACTCACTGGTAAGGCATGCCAGTGTGTTCGTGCAGCGTTACAATTTTCGTACGCTTCATTGGAGTAACGTCCCTCCCTGACAATGGCCGTATGACAAATAATCGACAGTCGTGACAATAGTGTCTGGGCGTGTTAAAAATCAGATGCAATTACGGATGACGCAATATTATTCAAGGCAAAACAAATTTCATCATTCCTCCCGAAAATAGATTCATATTACTGCAAAACAATGCAAATGACATAATCTGAGAAAAACATAGAAATCGATTACACTCTGTCACTCCAGAAGGTCCCTTAAATTCACCCGTATAGTGGAAGAAAGTTATCGAAAGCGGTTGTTTCAATTCATTTGCAGAAGGGTGAAGATTTCCTGGTATTTGTTGATTCTTATCAAATATTTTAATACAAGTCATGTCCCGAAATTATTCCTTAATGCCTTCTGGAATATCTCGAAAGCAGTTGCACGGTCTTAATGCAACATGGTAGGTTATGAAAAGAGACCTTAATGGGCATACGAAAATATTCATGACTCTGTAGGATTGCCGTTGCATAGAAATGACCGGACATTTTAATGTAAATGGTTTTAGCAAAAGATTGTGTTACTCATATTTGACACTACAACCTACAGTCCGCATTTCATAGCGAGAAACATGCGCCAAATACAGTTCGGTTTCATCCAGTAGACTCAGGCAACTTGAAATATGATATGTGTTTTGGTGAGATATCATCATCCACTAAGACCAGCAGCAGCAGTACGTGGGGGAGGGTCCAAAGTGGCCCGCCATTTAACCAGGTTCGATACTGCTTTTATCATGATTTCTGTTACTCTATAAATACTAGTCGTAGATAGATAGATAGATAGATAGATAGATAGATAGATAGATAAGAGACAGAGATAGATAGATTGATAGATAAGAGACAGAGATAGATAGATAGATAGATAGATAGATAGATAAGAGACAGAGATAGATAGATAGATAGATAGATAGATAGATAGATAGATAGATAGATAGATAAGAGACAGAGATAGATAGATAGATAGATAGATAGATAGATAAGAGACAGAGATAGATAGATAGATAGATAGATAGATAGATAAGAGACAGAGATAGATAGATAGATAGATAGATAGATAAGAGACAAAGATAGATAGATAGATAGATAAGAGATAGATAGATAGATAGATAGATAGATAGATAGATAGATAGATAGATAAGAGACAGAGATAGATAGATAGATAGATAGATAGATAGATAAGAGACAGAGATAGATAGATAGATAGATAGATAGATAGATAGATAGATAGATAAGAGACAGAGATAGATAGATAGATAGATAGATAGATAGATAGATAGATAGATAGATAGATAAGAGACAGAGATAGATAGATAGATAGATAGATAGATAGATAGATAGATAGATTGATAGATAGATAAGAGACAGAGATAGATAGATAGATAGATAGATAGATAGATAGATAGATAGATAGATAAGAGACAGAGATAGATAGATAGATAGATAGATAGATAGATAGATAGATAGATACATACATACATACATAGACACACGTGTGCTAAGATACAACCGGGCAATATGGAGAATATTAAGCATTTATCTTCTGCATCAAATTTTGGTGTTTTAGATTCATTTAGAAAATTATTTTTAAATTTAAAATTCCCAGCGTCTCTCGTTCCTACTTATGTGTAGTGTCTTCAACGTAAACATAAATATTGTCTTAAATGGCGGAACGAGTCACACAAAAACCTTTTTTCCTCCATTTCATACATATTTCTACTTCAATTATTTTTACATATAAAAATGTGTATATTCTTTTCCTACTGGTGTTCTTGCTATACAAAATCCAAAGAAGGATCGGTAATATAGTCGACACTGACCAGTAACATGGATTCCCTCTGTTCTAAAACTATTTTCATTGCAACTGTTCTGACGAGCTTTATTCTCTGCTGCCCAGACTACTAGATTGGCATTTACGTTCCACATATTTACTTTTGAAATAGATAAATTCAACCGCCACTCCTTCTCCAAAAGTTTCCTTTCTCGCGCATCCCTCCTGTGGAAAGGCGTTCCGTTTACTTGCTTTCCTGATTACTACAATCTTCAAAAATTTAAATGCAACGTCAATAGACATCTTCTGTCTTCTTGAACTTAAATATTAACAGTCGAATAGATTGATCGCTGGTCATGTAATATTCTTCTGTTGTACTTACTGATTAATATATGATTTATCTGCAACACTTGTTTTTCTTTAACCATTTACTTGGCCACAACACACACACACACACACAAATATATATATATATATATATATATATATATATATATATATATATATATATATATATATATATATATATAGATATATATATATATATATATATATATATATATATATATATATATATATATATATATATATATATATATATTATGAGATAAAGGACAATATTGTCTATTAAATGTTAAAACTGACTCACAAAGAGCGCTCAATGTTTATTTTCATTAAAACAGAGCAAAATAATTTTTAGACAAATGTAAAACAAAACGTTAGCTCGTTTAGCAAAGGGTAAAGGGGGCATAAAGTTAGAATTGTGAGTATATCTTAATTAACCAAATGAAAGGCAGATCTACTCTAGCGTAAACCGTTCTGTTTATAAATTTCCTTAATATCACCAATTACCAATCATCGCCTAAAAGAGTATTAAAAACATGAAAGCTTTCGTGTCGCGATGTAAAATATTTTTATTATAATTTTGTATAATAAAAATATTAAAACGATATATTTGTCTACTTTTTATTGGGCACATTTAAAAAAAAGTAAATACTACGAACTGTGAAGTTTTACTACATTTGTACTTTCTCTTATATGAATGCATACATACATATATATATATATATATATATATATATATATATATATATATATATATATATATATATATATATATATATATATATATATATATATATATATATAAAAGGAAGAGCTTATAGTAGTTCCAACGATAGAAAAGTGTGTATATTAAAAAGAAGAAAGATACCGCAAACGTTTTGGTTATAATGTGGATTTTTTTTTTAAATATTATTCTTTATTTTCCCTAATTTTACTACATGGGTTTCTCGTCCTCAGGTAAAAGGCGGAGATTTCCACATATTATTAAAAATAATTAATTTTTTTCTCCTTTATTTTATTCGATGTTAAATATTCTCGATATGAGACATTCTCGTTTTATCTGTTAGTAATCCGAATTTATTTCTTGAACTATATATATATATATATATATATATATATATATATATATATATATATATATATATATATATATATATATATTACATTCATCGACTCTTTCGTAGGTTAATGTAATTTTAATAAATTTGTTTGCGAGGATGTTTTTCGCCATTTATATCATTAACTTTTTGTATGAATGATTCATTGTAATATAAATTGAACTGCTCGACATATTTGATTTAAAAGAACTGATCCGACGTGCAAATTTTCGGGATAACAACTGAGACATTTCTCTATTTATTGAACAATTTACTGCATGCCACATTGACTGATAAACTCCTACAACAAAAAAAACGCACTCTCTTAAATTTTCAAAAAAATTCAACCTTAGCTTTGCGATTGCACGCTCCAAAAGTTTGTATCTGTTAACAATAACACATTTCTAACGAAAACATATTTCGATTCGCAATTAATTTTTCGTGTACGATATATTAAAAAATAAAAATAATTTCCATGCCTGAGGATGGCTGTATGTACAGCTGAAAGTACTAGCAAAATAAAAGAAAGACCGTATACGACTTGAAGTTATTAAAAACAAGGATAATAACATTCATCGAGTGGTTCGTAGTTTAATGTGACATTAATAAAGTTGTTTGCGAAAAATGTTTTTCGCCATTCATATCATGAACTATACTAATCTACTTTTTGTGTGAATGATTTATGTAATATAAATTAAACTGCACCACGTATTTGATATATATATATATATATATATATATATATATATATATATATATATATATATATATATAATAGCTGGCCACGCGTATTCGAGGATACCCGTCTACTAGGGCAGGTAGGCAATCAATACTGCAGGCGCGCGCTCAGTCATATTTGTGTTTGCTCAACACCCACAAAGACCACCTGTGGTTGATACTGCAACTAGGCTGAACAGACCTTAGTTACAGTTTCTGGGGGAGAGCGTGTTATCTAGCGTGATCAACAATTTAAACAAGGCCAGCACGCTCAAACCCTCGGTTACGATGACATGTGGCTTCGTGTTAGCACATCTATCGACGGTCTACAAGAGTTCCATCTACCCAATTTCACTCACAAGACTTGGGTCAAACCGTGCTATGGTTTTCAGGTATTTTCTGTGCGCTGGGATGGATCCAGTTCGATAACATCAGGAAGCCGTCTTCCCGAAAAACAGACCATGGTGAGATTCGAACCAGGGTCTCATACACACACACACACACACACATATATATATATATATATGTGTGTGTGTGTGTGTGTGTGTGTGTGTGTGCGTGTGTGTATTGTGTATATTTATGCAGCAATTTTTCATTGATGCATGTTTCATGAAACAATATAGACAAGTTTTGTCCATCTATTATCATATACGAGACGCCAAAGCAAGAATCGCATCACTGGTTTCCCATACTTAATACTTCTCGTTTTCGCTCTTGCGTGGTCATGTGTGACATCACGAGCTGCGATGCGATTTTCGCTTCCGCGTCTCGTATACACGAATTTGCCGTTGTTTTGAAATTTTCCATGCAACAAGAACAGACTATCATTATTGTTTCGTCCGTGTATTAGTTGATATATTGAAAAGTAATTGTCATCCTTGATAATGGCTTATGTAAGCCGAAAGCTTAGATAGGATTAAAACATGTATCAATATGGTGATTTCCTTTCGTATTTCAATGATAATGTTATTAAGCTTATCAGACAATATGAAAGGAACTTACTTAAAATAGACAAAACTTGTCTATATTATTTAATGAAACATGCAGCAATGATATATATATATATATATATATATATATATATATATATTAATTACAAATTGATAATTCTAAAATATAATGAATTTATACGTAGAAGTTTCTGCGTGGTAAACTTTTTTCCTCGCGCTGAACTTTCCTTGCAGTGATTTAATCCGTTTATTTGTTTGCGGGATACTTACCTGCAAACGTAAATTCGCTTCTAGACCTATTTCCTCTTCAGAAAATGATATATATTACTAAGAAAAAAGTTTAAATACTGATTTACAATATTTGATTGCACTGAAAAAGTCTTTGCTCTAGCTCCAGATGAGCTTAATTGACATCTTACATAGATAGATAGATATATAGGATAATTCTAACAATGAAAATGTTTTTTGATTTTTTCCAATGAAAATCCGTGACCCATATAGATTTCAATGAGGGCTAAGTATAGGCAGATGTTATTTATGTGGACGCCAAACAAAACTGTAAGGCAATTAAAATACTTGAAAATTCTACGCCGGTTTAAATATTGCTCTGTTCATGCAACTAAGAAAACGCGACTCGTAATAAAATTTTGTCTGATGGAATGTCTTATCTGAGTGCCACGTTTGAATGTTTAGGGGAAATTCGACCCCCGTTTGTCTATTTCAGAAGAATAAACATATTTCAGATTACGACATAAGAACCGGCCTATAAAATCCCTCAAATTTGATTTGGGACGATGACTTTTATAGCAAGCCTTACTTCAAACCCAACTTGTCCATAAGGATATTTGTTTCGGAATTTATGCCGTGGAAAATATATAATTCAGCAAAAAGATTGTGAGCAAAAAAGAAATCATGAGTCTTATTGTTACTCGCATTCTTTACATTATTCGGACTGTTATCCTCATCTCCATTGCCATATTCACAACGTTTCGCCCTCGGTATCCCTGATATGAGGTATTATGATCACTTGCATTAATTACATTATTCGGACGGTTATCCTCATCTTCATTACCATATTCACAACATTTCGGTCGTTGTACACTCCGGCCTTCTTCAGGTGACTGAAATTTTGAACCGAACCCTTTATTTCGTCTACTGTGGTAAATTCTTCTAGTTCCACATGCCATGCCTCCTGCAGATGCTTCAGTTATTTCCCTTTAACTCAACTCTGCAGAGTTGAACTAGAACTGTCTACCCCTGTGGACGAAATAAAGGCTTCGTTTCAACTAAAAAAGCCCGGAGTGCGCAAAGGCCGAAACGCTAGATTATTCTTCGACTTTATAACGGTAGATGAATAACTCTCTGTTTCGTTCATCTTACAGTAACAGCAAAAATTAAGTTAATTTTTTTATGAAAACAAATCTTTTTGCCATATTATTACCGATTGATATTATATAAAGTAGCGTCCAAAACTAAGGGACAAAATTTTAAAACCTAATATTTGTTAGAAATAACAACTGTGAAAAGCTGAAATTTTGACAACTGGTAGTCGTTATCATCCATAATAACATACTAAAATTTGAATCATTTGCAAAGGATAGAAACAGAATTATAACAATTATTTATTTATTTTCAAAATAGGATCGTCCAAAAGTAAGGGACAAAATTCAAAAGTCACACACAGTGAGGTCCGGGAGAGCAAGGGTCTTTAGCACCTCTCCTCTCAATCCATCGCTGAGGCATGTTTTCATTCAGATAAGCTCTAACCCCGAGATGCCAATGGGGTGGTGCTCCATCTTGCTGAAAAAAGAAGTCATTCGAATCTGTCTGCACTGTGACAATGGCATTTGTTTTTGCGAACCCAAGCACACAAAATGCCTTCTGCTGAGGAGTCGCCATTTTGATTGATCTTCCCACAATTCAGCTGCACCGGAAGTTATACTAACGAGAGCGGTGAAACTGACACCAAATCAAACTTTGATAACTACTCTATCAAATAACCACTGATTGAGTCCACTACAATGCTATAGACCTGAAAAAACAGCCTAATGATTTTGGCGTATTCTTTTTGAAACACCCTGTATATCTTACTGCTCTTTCTTTTTATTTATAAACTCCTAAATGTAGCCGTCTCTTCTACTCTAATAGCTTCATGTCTCGCACCTCTCGCCTGTGGAACTCCCTTCGCTTTTCCTGTTTCCATGTGAACTATAATCTCCAGCTACTCAAGTGTAATGTCAATCGACACCTCCAGTTGCATTGATCTATAACCTCATCCTTTCTTCTATCACTCCTATCTGATCTTGCTCTAAATTTTCTGTAACCACTTGCGTCCTAGTGGCTTCCCGCCTTCCTTGGGTGAAATGCTTAAAAAATATATATATATATATATATATATATATATGAAATAAATAAATAATAAATCCTAATTAACCAGGTACTAACCCTGTACTTAGCTCATTAGGATTGAAATCTAGCTAGCCCATTAGAATTTATTTCTTTTATATATATATATATATATATATATATATATATATATATATATATATATATATATAAGTAATATGAAATTGTTTATATACAGGGTGTGCTGAATGATGCTCTTGAGTAATTGGTGGTCAAGAGTACTATCTAAACGCTTCTCATCAAACGGGAATAACTAGATGAGTGCCTTCTTGCGAATACCTGGTGCTTGCAAGCTTGGATATGCAGGTGGTGTAAATCATAATCCCTCGGAATGAGAAATCGGAGAGCTAAGTTTCAATCCTATTATGTTTGTTTTATTCCTCTTTTTTTATCCCTGAACAGAAGTAGATAAGTTCACCTATCTTCCCCATCTTTTGAACAGGAGTAGAAGTTTATCCCTTGCTTCGTATTTAGGACTGAGTTCTTTCCGGTTCCTTCAAAAGTTTTTTTTTCATGCTCTTTCATTCCCAGTAGCTCTTTGCGTCTTAACAGCATTATAGCCTTGCTTAAGGTAAATTGATTCAAAAATTAAAAAAAAATGAAACAATACCATTCATAAGTTTACATTCAGATGTACCAACGCCGCAAAGAGAGAGAGAGAGAGAGAGAGAGAGAGAGAGAGAGAGAGAGAGAGAGAGAACCCTGAATGTCACTGTTGGTAAATAATGTCTGCGCAAACCTGATTTACAATCACCCTACTACTGGTTTTGTTTCAAGGTCAACATTTATATTCCAATACCACAGCAAATGTTATTGTAATTTGGTTTGGTTTAGATTGGTTTGGTTTATTTGTTTTACGGCATATCAACCTCAATGGGTTATTCAATGCCGACAAGATTTTTAGAATAGATTCGTATGAATGGAATATGTATTCTTTGGTTTAGATTGGTTTGTTTTATTTTGTTTTACGGCATATCAATCTCAATGGGTTATTTAATGCGGGCAACATTTTTAGGATAGATTCGTATGAATGGAATATGTATTCTTTGGTTTAGATTGGTTTGGTTTATTTTGTTTTACGGCATATCAACCTCAATGGGTTATTTAATGCAGGCAACATTTTTAGGATATATTCGTATGAATAGAATATTTATTCTTTGGTTTAGATTGGTTTGGTTTATTTTGTTTTACGGCATATCAACCTCAATGGGTTATTTAATGCGGGCAACATTTTTAGGATAGATTCGTATGAATAGAATATTTATTCTTTGGTTTAGATTGGTTTGGTTTACGCTGTTTTATGGCATATCAACCTCAATGGGTTATTTGATGCCGACAATTTTTTTATTCCTGGTAATATTTCATTTTGTCAAAAAACTGTTTATATAATAAATTATATATCAAATATAATAATATATTTCCTTCAAAATTGCATTGCTGGTAATAATTTTTCAAAAGTATTGCCGGTCATAGTTAACTATTTGCCCATAGCTGGGTCTCTAACAGGTGCTGCCACCCCGGGTCAGTGTGGACCTGGGAACACCAGCAATTAAGAGGTGGTTCCACGCTCCTCAAAACCTCCTGATCAGAAGCCTTGCTGCTGGATGTAGTTTAATTTCTTACCCAGGACGATAAATTTATTATGTGCAAAAATAAACCAGAAAACTTCTTAATGAATGAAAGATTCTATCGAATGTTTTGGAAAATATATAGCATTAAATTTGACAATGTTGAAAAACAAAACTTAGTACCGGTTTCATTATTCCTTTTCGTTTAAGGCTGGTTAAAAGATTTGTGGATTTTAATTATTAATCAACCTTTGTAATTTTGGAGCCAAATAAATATATTCCAGTTGGATAAAGGTGTCATTATTTTATATTGTTTAAAATTTGTGTTATAGGATCAGATACAAAACTTAACAATCAACACTGGCAGATATGTTCGCTGTGAGTGTGGCGAATTTCGCACCGATATCAATAATTGGTTTTCAAGTCTTGATAAAAGTCAAGCCTTTAAATGTTTACTTTCAACGCAGCCAGCAACGTTGCCATTCCATTCTGATAGGCAGACCAACAAAATCTCCCCTGTTTGGAAATTGGAACAATATAAACTTCCCACGCTTCACTGTTGCTTTTTTTAATTTTTTGCATTTTTAGCAGATTTACATGTACACACACACACGCACGCACGCACACACACACACACACACACACAGAGAAACTAATATATATATATATATGTACATATATATATATATATATATATATATATATATATATATATATGCACACATATATATACATATACATATATATATATATATATATACATATACATATATATATATATATACATATATATATATATATATATATATATATACATATATATATACATATATATATACATATATATATATATACATATATATATATATATATATATATATATATATATATATATTTCCTCAGATTCTTTTTTAAATAATTTTATAATTTTAAACTTTATTTAGATTAAATTTAAAATCGGTTATTTTGAATTTTATCGTATAATTTAATATTAATTAGTGAGAATTAATTCTATTTTAGTCTAACCCTAACATTAAAGTATTAAATAATTATTATTAACAAAGTTCGTTGTCAAGTTTTTTGAATTCTCATATACTTGTATTTTGATTGGCCATTCCAGCCACATTTATATTATAATTTTCGAATAAATAATTATATTTCCTCTACTCTGTATTGAGCACTATTTTAAGAATAGTATTTGTTGGTTATTGGAATTTATTCCGTATACACCAATCCCTATACAGCTGATGAAGACAAGGTATCGTACGTGCGAAAACACAAGTTGTATGTAAAAAAAATGCATATATATATATATATATATATATATATATATATATATATATATATATATATATGTATGTATATATAGGTAACTATACTCGTTTCGAAAAACCTTCGAATTTTTGATTTGCCAATAATCAAATCAATCACGAAAGAAAAAAAACGTTTAAAAAAAAGAAATAGCTAGAAACATGAAAGTCTTTCGAAAAAAATCGCACAGATAAAGGTTTAAAGCCCAAAGAAAAAAACCCGACACGAGTAAACAACTAACTAAACTTAGGTGAAACCTGGGTAGGTTTGTCTGGCTCACTAGGTTTATCTATCTATCTATATATATATCTATATATATATATATATATATATATATATATATATATATATATATATAATTATTTATTTATTTATGCTCTACTTTTGTATCGAGCACTATTTTTAAAAAATAATAACAAAAATACTAAAGAACTTTGGATTATTTACCTAACGAGTTCTTTCCTATTTTCTATATATTTTTCACACACACACCTACACACACACACACTCACACACACTCATATATATATATATATATATATATATATATATATATATATATATATATATATATATACATATATATATATATATGTATGTATATCATTGTGTATTCGGGCAGCAATCCCTGTTTTATACAAGTTTCATTAAACTCGTCTGAAAAGGTACTTCGATTAATTGTTTTATTTTTGTGTGTGTGTGTGTGTGTGTGTGTGTTACTAGAAGTGTTTTCTTTTTGGAACTTAAAGTATGTAAGAATTTTCCACACATTCGTCATATCCAAGTGTTTTTCGCTATTCTTTTAGCCATTATCAAGGCTGATTTTTATTTTTAACCGAATGTATTTTTTATGTAGCTGGAGGTATAGGATTTTTTATACGAACACAAGAAAAATTAAATAAATAGTTTAATCTATGGTACCTTGTCTGTTGTCATTAATGAAACTTTCAAAGATTTCGGAAGAATATTTTTGAAAGAGTACTTTTCACAATCTGCCATTTTTTTTTCTTTTCCTCTCCATCACCTTTGTCTCTAACTGTTATGGTCCAAGTTCTTTGTACCACAGTGATATATAAATTTTATACATCTTTTTATATATCAAGAACAGTTTTGAAAGAAAAGAGGTATGACAAATTGGAATATTGGGTGGAGGGCGTTAGGACTTCATAGGACGCGCTTTATTTACAACTTTTTACAATGTATCATACATCTATTCTTTCAAGAATTTGTTTTAGTGGAGTCAGCAATTTTCAATCTGCTTGTCTGAATCATCTTCAAGAAGCGATAGCAAGATCTAAAATGTCAGCCAATCTAACAGTGATCTCATCTCACAATCCTCACTCCTGCTCCATATGTGGCCTCCTTTCACTAGCGGGTCTTAAATGCCACTTAAGATTATCACACAAAATTTCATAACTGAATCAAGTAAGCTGTCAGATCCTCATACGTCGAAACCGACGGGAGAGTCCATTATATATATATATATATATATATATATATATATATATATATATATATATATATATATATAAGCAGAGCCAATATAAGAAATAAAAAGAATATAAACAAAAAATGAACCTCAATTATTGCTAACCTTCCGCGGCTTTTCAAATTTCCTGTGGTCTCACAGTTTGTTATGGTGATTTTCCAAGCGTAGCTTAGATGTGGCACAAGGCCGAATGTAGGCAGGACACCCAGTGGTCTCCCAATTTATTATATGCCTGCCTCACAATTCTCAGGCTGTTCAATACACGTGATACTCAATTCTGTATTTAGAATTCTATATTATTCAATATAAATATAAAAAACGAGTCAGTTGAACAACAAAAAGAGTGCCAGACACCCAAATAAAACTGAATGTCCACTTGAAACACCTATGAGATATTTAATGCATAAATCTAAATAGTCTGTGTTTTAGTGATAGAAATCTTAGTAATTAATCCATACCTGGGGGAGAAGAGCTAGATTCGTACGTTTGAAAGAAAGATTTTTGTAATTTTCTTAATCAATCTTATATATATATATATATATATATATATATATATATATATATATATATATGAGTTTAATTAAAAATTTTATTTCCCTAGGAAAATGATTTTTTGGGTCACTCAAATAACATTTACAAGCATAAAAGAAAAATATTCATGCATTTGTCGTTGAATGTTTAAGAATTGTTATGTGATTTTCAGTAGTTGTTCAAAGGACATATACATATATATATATATATATATATATATATATATATATATATAGAGAGAGAGAGAGAGAGAGAGAGATAGATAGATAGATAAATAGATAGATAAACCTAGTGAGCAAGACAAACCTACCCAGGTTTCACCTAAGCGGATCGTCAGGGAAATCTGGCTAAAGAGGCAAAATAGAAACAGCATATTTATAGGCGATAATCAATATATATATATATATATATATATATATATATATATATATATATATATGTGTGTGTGTGTGTGTGTGTGTGTGTAATTTGTTTTTTAAGCCCCGCACTAAGTATGTAATAAAAATTTCCCGGATAGTTATATTTAGGCGTAAATTTCTATGCTTAATTCGAAAATAACAAAGAAAATTTAATAAAATCTACCGTTTTGTAGTTATCAACAATAAAATTTCGAACTCATTCGCGTCGCGGCAGCTATTACTGGCGTTGATTGCATAGATTTGCTGCTGAATTGACAATAACTTATCTTGATTATTGCGCACCCAATGACACCTTAGTTGCGCAGTAATTGAAGCAAGTAAGATCAGCGAAAAGGCCGTTAACAGGGTAATCTTCCACCTACGTCTTTTCAGCAGCAAATGTATGCAAACAACGCCAGTAATGGCTGTCGTATCGTAGAAACCAACTACACGAACGTGCCCGCAATTTTATTGACGATAACTTCAAACAGTAGACGTAAGCAAAATGTCTTTGATAGTTTCGAATTAAGCATGTAAAATTACACCCAGATATAACTATTCGGGAAATTTTTATTTGCTTTAAAAAGCAAATTACCCATATATATATATATATATATATATATATATATATATATATATATATATATATCAATTAAAAGGTGCAATTATAATTTTTAAATTCATGAATCATTCATATAAAAAACAAATATACAGGTTAATGATTTAAATGGCGAGAATACATCATCGCAAACAATATAAATAAGATACATCAACCCCGAACCTTGATATGAATGATATGATCCATGTTTATAAATTCCAGTTGCATAAGGTCTTTTTAATTTTTTACAAGCTTTCATCTGTTCCTACAGACATCATCAGGTATAGAAATAGATTTTGTTCTTGTCTTTACTTCTCAGTAATAAAAGGATAACGAAAATAGTGATATAATCCGAAAAATGCTATGAGAAATGTGTTATTGTTTTGGAACGTGCGGTCGCAACGCCGAGTTTGAATTTAAATTTTAAGTTTGTGCGTTTATGCACAAATATAGCAATAAGAGAATACTTTTTTTACTGGTGGATTCTCCGTCAATATGGCATGAACTATATTGTTCAATAATTGCAGTAATGTCACACTTATTATTAATTAAAAAGACCTTATGCAACTGGAATTTATAAACAGGTATCATATCATTCATATACAGGTTCGGGGTTGATGTATCTTATTTATATTGTTTGCGACAATATATTCTCGCCATTTAAATCATTAACCTCTATATTTGTTTTTTGTATGAATGATTCATGAATTTATATATATATATATATATATATATATATATATATATATATATATATATATATATATATATTAATTATTATTATAATGCACTGTAGTCTCACTAGAATAATATCCTCCTTGGAATTATTCCTGCCAGTCAAAATTGGTTTTATATATATATATATATATATATATATATATATATATATATATATATATATACATAATTATTTAATGAAAAATGTATCAATGAAAAAATTCTGCCTAAATACACACTATATATGCGTGTGTGCGTGTGTGTGTGTACGTGTGTGTGTACGTGTGTGTGCGCGCCCGCGCACGCGAGTTAATGCTCGCATCTTCTTTCTACGTGTCTGCATGTTTATATATAGTTATATGATTTGAAAATTGGTATTAAATCCAAAAGAATGATTGACAAGTGAAAAATAGGAAGAAAAAAAAATTATAAATTTAACATGTTTTAGCGTCCTCAAACCCAGGAATGCCTAAGAATTATATTTAAGTGTTTTTTGTTTTTTTTTTGTTTTTTTTTTATCTTCATTGTTACGTTCACGTGACCTTCGCACAACCAATCAAAACAAATACAACGCAGAATTTAATCAGTGAAATATAACACTCTCCCGTTACTTGTTCCTTATTCAATCATATTAGACATTTGTATATGATCTTGTAAATAGATGTGTGAGCCACTTTATGATAAAGGTATTTGTCTACATCACGTGTGAGTCTAAGTTTATGCACAACACTTCTTTAGTAGGTACGTTGGCCTATATCAGAAGTTCTGCTGATCTTGGGGAGATGAACTGAAAGTTTAGAAGAGAGTTTGACGCTAGAGAACGCCACCTGACCGGAGCAGGCAGATAAGGGCCAACATTTCGATCTAGATTTCGCAATAAACAAAGTGCGGGCAATATTGAGTTCCATCATAGACATTAAAGTCAGACATAATTAGCGGTTAACATTCGCAGGATGGCGAGCGCACTTCGGCCGACCATGATGTACACCCATGTGTCTCGAGTAAAAACACCATCAAATCGCTTGCATATGAGCTGTGTCTGGGCATTCAAAAACGAAAGAAACTTCTCAGGGAACGGGAAAACCAAACAACATCTACACTAACCATCTGCTAGGCAATTCTCTTGCATCTACCTTCCCAGATATATACAGATGGCTATATATATATATATATATATATATATATATATATATATGTATATATATGTGTGTGTGTGTGTGTGTGTGTTTACGTGTTGGATTCAAAATAAAAATCTATTAATTCTTTAGATATGGCTTGTTTTACGTTTCAAATACGAAACTGAATCGATATACCTAGCTGTTTCAATCTGTTCAAATTTATTTATCTATTTATCTATGGTGGTCTGTTCATATATATCTATCTTAGTATGTCCATATCTATCTATCTATCTAGCTAGCTAGCTAGCTATCTATCTATTTATCTATCTATCTATCAGTATTTCTATCTATACATCTATCTTGGTCTGTTCATATCTATCTATCTTAGTATGTCCATATCTATCTATCTATCTATCTATCTATCTATCTATCTTGGTCTGCTCAAATCTGTCTAACATAATATGTCCATATCTATCTATCTATTTATCTATCAAAGTCTGTTCGTATGTATCTTACTCTGCCTATTATCTATCTATCTATCTATCTATCTATCTATCTATCTATCTATCTATTACTATTTCTATCTATCTATCTTGGCCGGTTCATATATATCTATCTTAGTATGTTCATATCTATCAATATCACCTAACCAGTACTTAGAAGATTTGCATGTGCGTGTGTGTTTTTCTGTATAAAAACTTTGATACAACTAAAATAATTCTGTATCAGGAAAATGTAAATAAAGTCAAAAGGAAAACTTATCATACCGACTGGTTTCATCTTTTCATGGACTTTATCATGACAAATGGAAGGATTTTATTTGCAACAAGTATTTATAGACTAAAGTAAAAATGTTGTTAGCTTTTTGGAAAAAATTAAATTTAAGAAACACTTATGCGCCATGCATGATACATGCTTATGCGATCATGTATCTTTCGATACATGACTGAAGGGGCAGGTTGTTTTTTCCAACAGTAGGTTGCCATTTCTTTCTGCGGCAGATCAATTGCCATCCAAGTCTATAGAACCCAGTCTGTCTTACAATTTACCCATAGCTGGGCGGGGGGAGAAGAAGAGATTCAGTTCTCCGATACCTCAATCCGAGCTGCTATTTATTACCCTACTGTACTTCATCCGGTTCACTGAAACATCTTGATAAAGTATGGAGGATGCTAAGTGTCAGAATTTAATGCCTAATCAACAAAAGCTATAAATTATTGCTGAAGTTTTTATGCAGTTACTATTTTTAGTATGGAATAAATTTATGTATTATATTTTTTAAATAACAAGAGTTTATGAATTTAAACCATTTTTTTTATATTTTTATAGTGATGTATGTAAGTTTAGGAGAGAAGTAATTCTTTCAGAAAGGGACATATTTGAAAAGGTAAATTTTCCTTTTGTATATATACATATATATATAGATATACATACATATATATATATATATATATATATATATATATATATATATATATATATATATATATATATATATAGTACAGGTAATAGGTAATACATCCGTTGGTACATACTGCAACTAGATCCTAGAAATATGAAATAATAAACTGATCTGCAATAAGAGCTCAATTTATAACAGAGGATACAAATGATACAAAAAATCCAAATTGATAAATTCTGTATCTATTTTTCGATGTCTGTCAAAGTTAAATTTCTAGGTCGGACACGAGCACAGTCTATACACCGGGGTTTAATAAGACTGACATACTTCTTATGGTCGTCATTAGATAGAGATTTATCCCGCCCCTTATATTTGCTAATTTTGGATTTTTTTATCATATATATATATATATATATATATAAAGAAAGAACAGTAAGATATACAATCCGGTGTTCTTATAGATATTTTTATTTTTACAAAATAGTGCTCAATGTAAATTTACAGAGCATTAATATTATAAATTAATTGATTTAAATTAATTGATTTAAAAACCCAGTAATTTTAAAAGTTACTCCAAAATTCGCTTGAGGATGAAATGGAACTAATGTCTTTAATTTAATTACAAAATTCTATTCGGACCTTCCATTTTTGAAACATGGTTAGAACTGTGTAACGGAAAAACCATATTTTAAATCAATTAACATATATATATATATATATATATATATATATATATATATATATATATATATATATATATATAACAAGCATATACACACATACATATTGTATTTGGATAACAACCCACAAATACACACATGCATATTTTCAAAAATTTAATGGATTTGTTTTTAATCTAATAATTCTATTTCATTAAACGTTATTTTAGTGGATAATCATGTTTGAAATAGACACTCCGTTATAATTTTAAGCTAGTTGTATAACGTCAACCGGCCTTTTCTTAAGAAAGAAAATTTACCGATAGACGTAACACACTTTGTTTAAAATAAAAACGTGGCGTCTAATTCAAACATGGGTATCCATTAAAAATAACGTTTCCTTTCGGGCATACTTCATTTAATATGATGGATGAGAAATTAGGGCCATATCACGTTGAAACACCGAGGTTAAGTAACGTCGAGGTTGGTCAGTACCTAAATGGGTGACCTCTTGTAATTAGATGTGCGGGTGGTGTAATGGATAATGTCTCAGAATTGTTAATCAGAGATGCGAGTTCCAATTCCAGTTGGATTCGTGTTATTTACGAATAAAGTGTCGCTGTCGACACTTGAGTTTGAACATGGATCGTCAGTGAACAAACATTATTGAATTAAGTAGATCACTTGGCCATTGAGGAAAAGCATGTGTAGGAATTAGTTTGCCGTCTACCTGACCTCTATTTCTAGGCTATCCTCGATTACTATACTGATCTCCATTTCTACTCTATCCTCTATTACTATACTGATCTCCATTTCTACTCTATCCTCTATTATTATACTGATATCCATTTCTATATCCTCTATTACTATACTGATCCTCACTTCTACTCTATCCTCTATTACTATTCTGATCTCCATTTCTACTCTATCCTCTATTACTATTCTGATCTCCATTTCTACTCTATCCTCTATTACTATACTCATCACCATTTCTGCTCTATCCTGTATTACTTTACTGATCTCCATTTCTACTCTATCCTCTATTACCATACTGTTCTCCATTTCTATATCCTCTCTTTCTATACTGATCTCCATTTCTACTCTATCTTCTATTACTATACTGATTTCCATTTCTACTTTATCCTCTAATACTATACTGATCTCCATTTCTACTCTATCCTCTCTTACTATACTGTTCTCCATTTCTATATCCTCTCTTTCTATACTGATCTCCATTTCTACTCTATCATCTATTACTATACTGATCTCCATTTCTAGTTTATCATCTATTACTATAGTGATCTCCATTTCTACTCTATCCTCTATTATTATACTGATCTCCATTTCTACTCTATCATCTATTACTATACTGATCTCCATTTCTAGTTTATCATCTATTACTAAAGTGATCTCCATTTCTACTCTATCCTCTATTATTATACTGATCTCCATTTCTACTCTATCCTCTATTACTATACTGATCTCCATTTCTACTCTATCCTCTATTACTATACTGATCTCCATTTCTACTCTATACTCTATTACTTGGGGATTTGAATCGTGATGTAATTATTCACGACATAAAATATAGTATTAGGTTGGTGCAAAAATAATGACGTGATAATGTCGTTTTTTGAAGTTAAAAATACGTCAAAAAAACGACATTATTACGTCATTATTTTTGCACCAACCTAATATTTCAAAGAGTGAAACATCCAGCGTGTATCGAACTCACTATTCAGTCATAATTCATATATAGAAACAGACTGGATTAAATATATACATATATATATATATATATATATATATATATATATATATATATATATATATATATATAGATAGATAGATAGATAGATAGATAGATAGATAGATAGATATGAACGAATGAGATAGATAGAAACAGACTAAAATAGATACATAGATAGATATGAACGAATGAGATAGATAGAAACAGACTAAGATAGATAGATAGATAGACACTGAAATAGATAGATAGAGACTGAAAAAGATAGATCGTTAGATAGATAATGAACGAATTAGATAGATAGATAGATAGATAGATAGATAGATAGATAGATAGATAGATATGAACAAACTGAGCGAACTCTTGGTAACCATCACACTTATTCGAATCGTCCCACAGACAGTTATATTTATTAGCTTAAGTACTAACACATAAGGGTTCATACTCATCCACTTATGCACAACATACATCCATGGAGATGCTCAATTGGTCACACATACACACGGACATACCTGGCATTTCTCAGTTGCCTTTCTTTTCGCGGTTGTCGCTCCGTCAGTGAACGGAGGCTCAACTAAGAAAAATTAAACAGACAGGGTGTCGATTCTCGCCAGTGAGGCCAGCGAGGCCAGCGAGGCCGACAGTTGAGGGGCTTGAGGAATTTTTGTTCTTGGCCCCGGTTTACGCACTCGGGTTCCCCACAGTAAATCCGACATTGTATTCCGTCACGCCTCAGTGGGGAGACGACGTAAATATCCACAAATATAGACAGACATAATTATTAGGTTGGTGCAAAAATAATGACGTAATAATGTCGTTTTTTTGACGTATTTTTAACGTCAAAAAATGGCGTTATTACGTCATTATTTTTGCACCAACCTAATATGTACATGCACATACAATCACCAGCCACATCACCTACACACGTGCATATATAGAAACTGTAGAGATATTCATCCAACACAGACACTTGAAGGGGAGCGTTGAATTTTAGTCGATGGATGGGGCGTAAATACATAAAACCTCTAGAATAACAAGAGAGTCCCCAGGAAAAAAAAAACTTGTCGAGGCAGAGATTCCGAATGAAAGAAGATAAAGTGAAACAGAAGGAATTGACTATTTTCCTACTGAACGCGGCCTGTGGATGGAGTGGGGTGGGGTGGATTTGGGGAAGAAAAAGAGGCGAGGCCGAGAAAGACTGAGCATTAGACGAAGAAGGAGGTGCTGCATGGGTAGGGCTGGAATAAGAATGAGGCAGAGAGTAAAATGAGAATAGGAGGTGCAGACGGAGTAAAGGTTTGTTCTACAGTGGTTGGGCTTAGAGTCTATAAACAAAAAGGGAAAAGTAATAAAAGACACCGGAAGAAAGAAAGATCCGACGCTAAAGAGATGGACAGGCAGAAAGGCATAGATAGATAGATAGATAGATAGATAGATAGATAGATATGAACGAATGAGATAGATAGATAGATAGATAGATAGATAGATAGATAGATAGATAGATAGATAAATAGATATGAACGAATGAGATAGATAGATAGATAGATAGATATGAACGAATGATATAGATAGAAACAGACTAAAATAGATAGATAGATAGATAGATAGATAAATAGATATGAACTAATGAGATAGATAGATAGATAGATAGATAGATAGATATGAACAAATGAGATAGATATGAACGAATGAGATAGATAGATAGATAGATAGATAGATAGATAGATAAATAGATATGAACGAATGAGATAGATAGATAGATAGATAGATATGAACGAATGATATAGATAGAAACAGACTAAAATAGATAGATAGATAGATAGATAGATAGATAGATAAATAGATATGAACTAATGAGATAGATAGATAGATAGATAGATATGAACAAATGAGATAGATATGAACGAATGAGATAGATAGAAACAGACTAAAATAGATAGATAGATAGATAGATAGATATGAACAAATGAGATAGATAGATATGAACGAATGAGATAGATAAATAGATATGAACGAATGAGATAGATAGATAGATAGATAGATAGATAGATAGATATGAACGAATGAGATAGATAGATAGATAGATATGAACGAATGAGATAGATAGATAGATAGATAGATATGAACGAATGAGATAGATAGATAGATAGATATGAACAAATGAGATAGATAGATAGATAGATAGATAGATAGATAGATATGAACAGACTGAGATAGATGAGATGAGATAGAAAGAAAGAAAGAAAGAAAGAAAGAAAGAAAGAAAGAAAGAAAATAACAGAAACGTGCAATAAAGAAAATGCAATACAAAGTAAGATATACAACTGAAAGTTAGTAATGAAATTATTGATGGACTGATTCGTCTTTTACGGTTTATCAACTCTTTGCAGATTATCTGAAGGCAGAAAATATTTTTAGATTGTAAGGATTTTTTCTGAGCGGAGATAATAATGATTTAGTGATACAATCTTACTAATTAACCCATAGCAAGAGGAAGGCAGAGGCTGTGGATTCTTACCTTTCGCAAGTTATCAACTCGTAAGTGAATATAATGTAACCTTCTGGAATTGGAACCCGGCTCTCCGATTAACAGTTCCGAGCCATTATCCATTAGACCACCACACATCCAAAATTACAGCGCTTGGTCATCCTAAGCGGTCATCTGTCTAAGGACTGACCAGGCTCGATGTTGACTGACTTTGTTAATCGTACGGAGAACGACGTCACCACCTGATATGGTCTTAAGTAGAAAGAGGCTCTTTATTGCACGTTTCTATGATTTTCTGTTAGGTTGGTGTAAAAATAATGTCGTTTTCTCACATAGTAACATATGTGAGAAAACGACATTATTTTTGCACCAACCTAATATCTGTTCAAATCTATCTATTCATCTCTCTCAGTGTCTTAATATCTATCTATCAATCTATCTACTCAGCCTGTTTCTATCTATCTCAGTTTGTTCATATCTATGTATTTTTTTATTTATTTATTTATTTATTTATTTATTTATCTATCTATCTATCTATCTATCTACTCAGCCTGTTTCTATCTATCTCAGTTTGTCCATATCTATCTATCTATCTATCTATCTATAATATATCTTTATATGAATTAATAATCTTAGTAGCAGCAGTCATATTATAGGAAATTGTTATTATATAGAGCATTAGTAAGAATTATTAATAATGGACTGGGATTTCTTTCATAGTAGTCAGGGCCGGTGTTAGAGTCTTTTACCCATCAACCTGAATCTATTATATTCTATTACATCTCAATTTTCATAATGTAATATTCATATTAAATAGAAAATTCCTTCTAACCTAATTATGTACAATAATGGATTATATGCAGTATAGGCGAACAATTCAACTAGAAAAATTGAAAATAAATACAATGGATCTAAATACAGTTTAGAGATATTTCATAATAGATTATTCCATTTTAAATACATTAACACTATTTTGCGGCAATAACTTCAAATCAACTTGAGATTTTTCTTGTTAAAATTTGAATAATTTTAACACATTCAAAATTATGAATAAAAAATAGTGAATTTTTATATAGTGTTTTTTTCGAGACTTCGCATGAACAAAACTAGTTCACGTATTTGGACGAGAGAAAGAGATAACAGAATTACGTTAAAATCCGTAAAAAAGTTTCAGCTTTTTTGTGCTTAGTTTAATTTGTAACATATAAATGAAGGTAGAAAAAAAAACCAATGTTGATAAGCACAGTTCGGGATCCTATTCAAGCTTGCTTCTACCCCTGTCGGGAGGTTCGATGTTACTACGCATTGGCCCTGCTAGTAATGTTAGTAAATATTAGTATTAGTATTAGTAAATATGTTCTTGAATTATATTATTAGATGAAGCACTGCCAACCATTCTTAATTTCTTTTATTTTCATTTTACTTATTTTTTTATCACTACTATGTAAAACATTATTCTCTGCTCAATAATAAACATGGCTGACTAGAATGAAAGAATAATTTTTTGACGTGACACGAACGCCAGCTTCTCTCAAGAAATAGGTGAGTAAAGATTGTTTGATCCGGCAAACGAGAAGGAATCATTGCGAAGAAAGATAAGAGATTAAATAAATGAAAACCATCAAGAGAAAATAGTGGCTATTACGTTTGGTTTTAGCAAAGATGTTGGTGAAGGGAGAAGGATATGTCGCTATAATTTCTGGCCCCTCATTCTGATTATCCTCATCCTGTCCCAACAAAAAAAAAAAAAAAAAGGAACAGAGACCCACAAAAATGGTGCAAAAGAAAAGAAAGTCTCCGGCAAGGAATATTAAATGTTTTACTTAAAAAGCCCGCTCTTTTCTTTGATAGTGAAGATTTCTGGGAGAAAATGCCGACATCTATCTTTCAGACAAATGCCAGATGACCATGAAAATCTCTCTCCTAAAAGCAACCCCCCCATACACACACGCACAGACACACTCACACACAGACACACACAGTCACACACAAACACAGACATATGCAAAAACAGAACCACATGCACGCACACACACCAAACATACACATACGGATAATAACTCTTACACACAAATACACAGCACACATAAAATCACGCACATATACAGAGATATAAATAACACAAATACAAATATACATGCAGATCTGGTCGGCGGCTGATGGAGACAGGGTATCGCACGTGCTAACACACCTTCTATGTTAAAAAAATGCATATATATATATATATATATATATATATATACGTATGTATATATATATATATATATATATATATATATACGTATGTATATATATATATATATACGTATGTATATATATATATATGTGTGTGTATGTATGTGTATATATATATATATATATATATATATATATATATATATATGTATATATACGTGCTAACACACCTATGTTAAAAAAATGCATATATATATATATATATATATATATATATATATATATATATATATATATACGTATATATATATATATATATATATATATATATATATGTGTGTGTGTGTGTATGTATATATATATATATATATATATATATATATATGTATATATATATATTAGGTTGGTGCAAAAATAATGTCGTAATAATGTCGTTTTTTGATGTTAAAAAGTACGTCAAAAACGACATTATTACGTCATTATTTTTTGCACCAACCTAATATATATGTATATATGTATATATATATATATATATATATATATATATATATATATATATATATATATATATATATATATACGCACATTTCATTGAATACGACAGACAAGGTGCTTTTATTTAGTTTTTTACACAATTTCTCATGGGATCTAATATTTTTTTCTTTTCTATACACCTTTCTGACCATAGCTTAATTAGATCTCATTTTAATATTCATGGAGACCTACCGAACACTATTCATAACATACTTGTTGACAACACTAATATAACAGCATCATCTACATGCAAAAAAAGGATAAAAATAATGGAAGCCTTATTAATAAAAACAAAAAACTAACACTAAATAATATTAACTTTGAACATGGACACAATATCTTGGCTGTGTTTTGCAAAAGCTATTTCTTATTTAGCAGTTAAAATATTTTATTCATTAAAATGGCTAAATGTATTACCAAAATCGCTCGGAATAAAAGAACATTTGGTCAGTTTTTGTATAATTTATCATCCGAAAAAAAAAATTATTCGATTACATGAGAAAATGTTCAAAAAACTATATGAAAGCACCTCGTCTGTCGCATTTAATGAAATGTCCATGAAAGAAGGATTGCTGCCTAAATACACAAATATATACACACACATATATATATAAATTTTTATATAACATTTGTATATATCTATATCTATATCTATATCTATATATATATATATATATATATATATATATATATATATATGTGTGTGTGTGTGTGTGTGTGCGGGGCTGCGTGCGTGTAGAATTAATACAAATATAATTTTCTCACTTAGCTGATTGATGTTATATTCAGCACTCCGACCTCGGAGTTTCACAGAGAGGCCCTCCAGCAATCGCTCCGCCCTCTCCTCAGGAGATCTGGAAAGATATTAAAATAACTGTATAAAAACTTTCCTTCTGCATCATAATCAATTAAGCTTGTATAAACAAAGGATTGTTTCCCAAATATACAATATATATTATTGCATATAATTAGTTAGTAGGTAGGTAGGTATATTGTGCATAGATTGGGAGAAATCAGTTATATATATATATATATATATATATATATATATATATATATATATATATATATATATAGGAAAGCGGAAAGTGTGTTCAACACCGAGTGTCGACAGTCTGTTTTATGATCGAATGCAATCTTCAAACTTAAGGGCAAAGGAATTCGGGGAAAATTTTGAGTCACCTACTTGACGTGTTTGAGTATATGGGTAGCAGAATAAGTGGCAAAATAACAAAGATGGATAGTGAAGGAGCAAGAATTACATAACCCAAAAAGAAAGTGTGGAGAGCCATGATAACTTAATGATATTTCTGATCTGCAGTCATTAAAGAAACATGCTTTAAGTGGACTCACTAAACACCTGAGTACCTTCGTTCGAGAAGTTAAGTCTCTCTCTCTGTCTCTGTCTCTGTCTCTCTCTCTCTCTCTGTGTGTTTGAGGAGGTCACAACAGGGAGGAGACCATCATTTCAACTTAGATATCAATTAGAAAATATCCAGCTCAATCCATAAGAATCTTTTCATGTAAGAGAGGAGTTTAAACTATGAAAGTCCAAAGAGCAGTGAAAAAAGACTAAAAAAAAAAAATCGTACGTGAAACGTGTGAGACACCTTGTCACTCCAGGACAGAAAGTTAGACGGTTAGAGAGGGCGAAGATCATCTTGAATAATTTAGAAAATGATCCTGGAATAATATATAAATATTTGAACTTTATTTGAAACCTTTAAGAGCTTATGATCCTTACCCATGATTAATTAATGATGAACATGTCATTTTCTTTTATGAACGATTTCATCACGATTCTTCTATTAACATTGGAGTGTAATTGTATATTCTTCTTGCTCAAAGTAGAGTCAAATAGTGTTATAAAAACCTCGGAGAATCCCAGATAAGATATATGAGATATCATTAATCATTTCTAAGATACAAGGGTTTGAAGGTTAATCTCTCTCTCTCTCTCTCTCTTTTATATATATATATATATATATATATATATATATATATATGTTGGCATCATGTTATTAAGTCATGTATTGTTAAAAACTATGGAACTTTTCCGTTTAATAATGCTTTTTTTTTTCATTTTTTTCTTGCTTTCTCGCTAGTTTTTTTTTTTTTTAATATTTGAGTATAAGTTGCTGAAAAAAACCTAGTCCATTGTGTTTTGCCGAGCACTTTCGGTTATCGTCAACTATTATCATGGCTGTATGTTTTGGTTTGAAATAGGGTGCTTATTTTTATAGTTTTAAAGATAATATTTTGGGTATTTAAACGATGTTGTTGGATTAGTTGTTGTAGTAATTAATAAAGAGGGGTTGGTGTTTATTATTTGGATGATTATTAGGTTGGTGCAAATATAATGACGTAATAATGTCGCTTTTCCACGTTAAAAAATACGTCAAAAAACGACATTATTACGTCATTATTTTTGCAACAACCTAATAGTTATTAAATATGTCTAAGAGTCTAAG
>OZ010606.1:76473810-76478810 GCA_963932145.1 Acanthosepion lycidas
TATATTCATTTGGAAAATTTGTAATCACTCAAAGTCCCCATGTTCTGGGTATGACGATAAACTACATCCGACAGCAAGGCATCTTATCGTGAGATTTTGAGGAGCACAGAATCACCTCTTTATTATTGTTGCTCCCAGGCCCACACTGACTGGGAATGATAGCACTTGTTATGGTCTCAGATATGGGCAAAGAGGTCAAAACACAATGAAAATATAAATATAGATTTTTTAATAAAAAATACCAGCAATATATTTGATTCTCTACAAAAACAACCCTTTTTACAAAAATACGTCAAAGAAACCTGATCTCCTACAAAGTGATTTCTTACAAAGAATACATATTTTATTCATAAGAGCCTATCTTAAAAATCTTGTCGGCATTAAATAACCCATTGAGGCTGATATGTCTTAAAACAAAATAAGCCAAACCAATCAAAATCAAAGAATACATATTCTATTTATACGAATCTATGTTAAAAATGTTGTCGGCATTAAATAACCCATTGATGTTGATATGCCGTTGAACAAAATAAACCAAACCAATCTAAACCAAAGAATACATATTCTATTCATACAAATCTTTCCTAAAAATCTTGTCGGTATTAAATAACCCATTGAGGTTGATATGCCGTAAAACAAAATAGACCAAACCAATCTAAACCAAAGAATACATATTCTATTCATACGAATCTATCCTAAAAATGTTGTCGGTATTAAATAACCCATTGACGTTGATATGACGTAAAACAATAAACCAAACCAAAGTCTCCAAAAGAAATATCTTCTAATCTACAAGAAAAGTACAATAATAAAAAATAAACCATTGAATCAGTTGCTAATTCTGCAGCTAAAACGTTGTTTTACTGTTCATTTTTCTCGTTAGATTCTATTCTGCACATTTCTAAATATGCTATCGGTCTGTGCTGTGAATATTTCTGCCACATCTGGTTTGCTGCTCGAAGTATATATCTGGAAATTCTCAGCAAAATCCAAAGAAGGGTCTTTGATCTTATCAGCCCTGACATCTCGAATTCAGGCACTTGCCCAACATGGCGTCTTTCTACCTTTCCTATAAATATTTTCATAGCAATTGTTTTAATGACTTCTCATCCTTGGTACCTCAACCGCGTGAATTTAAGCGTCTTACTTGATTGGCAATTATGTCTCATCGTTTTACTCTTGAAATAGCTACAGGCAGCCGTAAGTTTTATTCTAATAGTTCCTTTTCTCGCACTCCACACATGTCAAACTCTTTTCCGATTTCTTCCTTCCCAGCTACCAACTATCTTACAAGAATTTAAATGTAACCTCAATCGCCATCTTGTGTCCCCGAACCCTGAATCCTTTTTTTTCTTTGTCCTCACTTCCTATTCACTTTCTCTCTCAGTAACTTACGTCTTAGTGGCATTATCGCCTTCCTTCGGGCGAAATGATTAAAAAAGATGACAGACATCGTAAAAGGGTAAAAAATTTAAAAAGTACACAAAAAGTACATAATCTTTGAAAAAACAAACCAATCTAAGGTCTCACGTATATATATATATATATATATATATATATATATATATATATATATATATAGTCTTGAGGTGTGCTATATTTATGGAATAAAGTGCTCAATATCAAAGATAGAGCGTGTGTAAATATAAAAGTGAACATAGAAGTCAACACTTAGAGGCGACAGTCTGTTTCATGCTATATGCAATCGTCAGGCCACGTGTGCTGTTATTTTTCTCGGCTATTTATATATATACGGGTCAGTGGTGCATTGTGGGTAGTCTATTATGGCGGTTATTTTACCGGAAGTCGTTTGTTCATTTATTTGGGTTAAATTATATTTTTTGTTTTTTATTTTTATTTTTTGTTTCTTATTTTATTTATTTATTTTTTTAATCGGTGTTTTTATTAACGTAGTAAAAATTTGTTTATATCACTCATTTAATAGTTTTGTTTTGGTCTGAGAATTTAATTAAAGCTATTTGTTCGGTTTTGAGGTTGATTGTTGTAGTTTATTCTAACTATTAATTTGCCGGGAACAATTTTTTATTTTGTGTTTATTGGGTTGATTATATTTATTATTTTTTTTTTCTAACGGTAACTTTATCGGGATTGGTTTGTTTATTTATTTACTCGGATGAATTTAGGTCAATTTATTTTACTTGTATATTTTCTCTTTTCGGTTTTCGATTTTTAAGTAACATAGTATTTATTTTTTATTTTTATTTCTATTTTTTATTTTTATTTTGTATCGTTATATAACAGTTATAGCTATTTTATTTTTATTTTTTTTTTTTTTTCGTCCGATTTTTAGGTTTGATTTTTTAATCTAACTAATATTTTGGTCATAATGGTTAGCTAATTTTTTTATTACTTACTTTATTTATTTGGGTTCGTTTGTTTTTTGTTTTGTTTTGTTTTTGTTTTTTTGTTATTATTATTATTATTATTATTATTATTATTATTATTATTATTATTCTATTTCGTCTATTCTAACAGGTGTGATTTGGTAATTTGTTTGGATTAATTAATTTTGCTTATATTTATTGTTATTTTGTTTATTTGTTTATTTATTTGTTTTTATTTTATTTTTATTTTTAAGTAACGTAGTAAAAATTTGTTTTCATGTCTGCATTTTGAGATGAGCTCGGATCTTTTATTTTATAATTTATTTTGGTCGAGGAAAGTAATAATAGCTATTTTTTCCTCCAAGCAAAGTTTGCAAATTTTTTATTGGTTGTTGTAAGCTGATGATCTTTTCCTTATCTTCCAAGATATTTTTGGTGTGATGTGCGTTTTGTTTTTAATTTCCCAGATATACTTAGAAAGCATTGTACTGTTCGCATATTTACTATTTGTGAAAGATGTTTTGTGTGTATAATTTCTTTGTTTCCTGGGTCCTTCAGTTACTCTTATGTATACTTTTTCTTCATTATCTGGTGATTTTATCGTGGCTTGGTATATTACGTTGTTTGTAAACAAATGCAGAATAAAGAACGAATGTCCCTTAAACAGAAATTGTTTACAAAACAACGTGAAAAAAGCAATACCAGCAATACATTTTTGAACAAAAATATTACCAGAAATACCTTTTCGAACAAAAATATTACCAACAATAAAAATATTGTCGGCAGTAATTAACCCATTGAGGTTGATATGCCGTAAAGCAAACTAAACCAAACCTAGTGAAGGGTGGACACCAGTGAAAAAAAAGTATGACACTGAAATCCGAAGCTGCATTGGATTAGCGAACGATGCTTTTCAAAAGCCAAGCAAAATATTAACAGAAAAATTTAATTAGAAACAAAGAAAAGAGGACTTAACTGTTATGCAATATCAGTTCTCCTCTATGGCAGTTAATGCTGGACAGTCTCCTCAAAGATGAAGAGACTTGAAGCAACAGAAATGTGGTTCTACAGAAAGATGCTGAGTATACCATGGACTGAACGAGAGAGCAATGATGAATTTTAGAGTAACAAAAAGGCCACGTATACTTATGATATAGGTGAATTTTCTAGGGAAGATAATGAGAAAAGAGAGCTTAGAAAATTTGACAATCAAAGGGACAAAGTGACAGTGAGAGGGACAGAGTAGAACATAACATAACTGAGGAAACGGGCTTGTGTATATGGTTGACAGACTAGGGTTCAGGAGAGATGGCAATTTTTACTTAGAGCTGCAAAGAACAGGAAATTGTGAAGAGCCATGATCAGCATCGCTCGGAAGTTACACAACACATAGAAGTGTCAATAATCCCCAATAATCGCTCCAAAATTGTTGCCTTTTACCAGATATTTAAGTTAAATAAATATCAAGTGTGCATTGTCGAAGAGTAGTGGTTAGCGAAATGGTTACACATCCTCTAGTAATTTACGTACAGGAATAAGCTGTAGAGTACAGTTTAGAAAACTAATGACTCGGATCATTACTACTGAAAGAATGTGTTCCTAACTGGGAGCTCTGAACGTGTGATCTTGTGCCAGATTAAAATAAGCTTAATATTTATGTATTTTCAAAATGGTTCTCTCTTCTTTCTGTCTTTCCTCCTTTCACGTTATCATCCATTTTCTATTTCTTTTTCCTCCAAAGGTTATCTTTTTTTGCTTTTCTTACATTCAAAGATCTCTCTCTCTCGCTCTCTCTCTCTCTTTCTTTATTTCTTTCTCTCTCCCTCTCTCTCTCCCTGTCTCTCTCCCTGTCTCTCCCCTCTCTCTCTCCCTCTCTCTCCCTCTCTCTCTCCCTCTCTCTTTCTTTCTCTCTCTCCCTGTCTCTCTCCCTGTCTCTCTCCCTCTTTCTTTCTCTCTCTCCCTCTATCTCTCCCTGTCTCTCTTCCTCTCTCTCTCTCTCTTTCTCTTTGTGTCTTTCTTCATTTTGTTTATCGATTTTTGTTCACCTTCTATTTTTACTTTTTTTCTAATTTCGTTTTTAATTCACGTTCTCTTCTTTTTCATTTCTTCTTCCTTTCTTTCTTTCTTTCTTTCTTTCTTTCTTTCCTTTTATTTCTCTCTCTCTCTCTCTCACTCCCTCTCCCTCTCTCCCTCATTCTCTCTCTATCTCCTATTTTTCTCCTGGCTTAAACCCTGTCAGATTACGACCATCCCTCCCCCCCCATCACTCCCACCGCAGACACCACCTTTCTCCAAGTTCTCAAACCACGAAACACTTTACTCAAAATGGAAATTTCCAATCATCTAAATCAACAATAAACGGACAAAACGTGTATTATTTTCGTAGAAAGAATTTCCAAGTAGAAATTTTCGAAGCGAAACACATGACCAGAGTAAGAGAGAGAATAGAGAAGCAAAAAAGACGCCATTTCTGTTAAAAGTATAAATTTTTCAACAATTTTCAAGTTGAATGAGAGATATAACCGTAGAAGAAAAAAAAACGAGACAAAAAGAAAAAGTACCAGATTTAATTCGTTTCCTGTGGGATAATTGAATTTGATAACATTTGTCAAAGTTGACTAATTCAATTATGGAGACGAGATATAAAGCGTTCAA
>OZ010606.1:76483810-76516310 GCA_963932145.1 Acanthosepion lycidas
ATGATAAGACGCTGCTAACAATTACACTTATGTGTGTGTGTACATGTCTATTTATTAACAGGAACGTTGGTGTAAAGGAATTTCACATCTAAACTAGCCATGAGTTTATCAGTAATATTTATTCCCTCAGTATTTATATGAAAAGGAGAAATAAATTGAAAAACTTTTACAATACACTAATTATTTCATATTCATATTCAACGTGGAACAAAAAGCTTGTAAGAGAAAGAGTGAACAATTCAGAAAAACCTCACAAATGAAAATATATTATCCTACCGACAATCACAACTACAATTGTAATTAATTTATCACAGATTAACATAAAATGCTTTACTGCAACTTCTAAAACGATAACGTACTGAACTAATACAAAACAATATAATAATAACTTAAACTTGAAGCAGAAATTCAATCTACCAATTGTGATGATTGCCGCAAGTAATACATAGGAGAAACCTCAAAGAACTGAAATAAAACAAATTCTGTGCAACGACACACTCAGTGAGTTAGTTGTTCACGTTAATGAATCGGAACATAATTTTGAATTTACAAATGAGAATTTAATTAAAACATAAAGTAATTTACTAAGACAAAAACGTAAAGAAATCATTTCACAGTAAAAAAAAAAAAAAAAAAAAGGATCCAGCTTCGTACATTTCACCTTTTTTCATAGATGGTCTATTATCACAAGGTGTGATATTTAATCTTTAAAAAGTGATCAAAAGAAAAGGGAAATCGGCTACAGAATTAAATTTAAAAAAAGAAAATTACAATTGAAGTATCAGAATGATATATATATATATATATATATATATATATATATATATATATATATATTATCACTTTAAGCATTATTTTCAGTATATACTGATATTCATCTTCAGAAGTAAATTAGAAAGACTTATTGTAACTGCAATACAATCTTAGAAAAAGTCGAAAGGACTTGGGTTATAAAAATAAACTACGGAGCCTCCCTTACTGAATTTCATTTTAACATCAAGTAAATGATTAAACAACTGGAAAGGATCAGTCTAAAATTTAATAAGTATAAAGGATCGATATAAAAATAGGTAAGTACAATATAAGCACAGTATAAAATAAGTAAACACGTTATCTCTATATTACTCAATAAAACATGTTTGAATGAAAATATACTGCTAAATATACAGATAGATAGATAGATATTAACAGACTGAGATAGATAGATAGATAGATAGATAGAAACAGACTGAGATAGATAGATAGATAGATAGATAGGAACAGACTAAAATAGATAGATAGAGAGAGAGAGAGAGACATACATACATATATACATACATGCATACATACATACATACATACATATATACATACATATGAACACAATGCGACAGAGATAGAAAAAAACGATAGATTTTAACTGAATTAGATAGATAGAGAGATAGAAAGAGAGAGAGATATGAACAGAATAATAGATAGCTAGGTGAACAGAATGATACCTGGCTAGCTAGCTAGATAGATAGATTTGAACCCACTGATATGAATTGCATATATATTATACATGTTTAAATTTTTACAATCACATTGCCATTTATCAACCTATGTGTGTAAACCTTTCACTAGCTTCTGCTATTCGGAGACATACAATGAAAAATATGAATCCTTATTTAAAAACTACACAAAATGATAATAAACTCTTTTAATATCAAGTACAACATTAATGTCGTTTATATCTTCTTTCTTCTCTCTTCTAAATTCTTGTTCCTTTATTGTTCTCGTTCCTCAATCGTGTATTTTTTCCTTTTATTCTCTAACACACGGTAACCCTTTGCTTCTTAGTGGCTTTATTTCCTTGCTTAGTGTGAAATGATTAAAAATAGATTCTAAAGAACGAATCCTTACTGCGTATGTGTTTCTACCGTTAAGATGTTGAACACTATATTCAATAAAATCAACAATAACTTGTATTTAATTAGAGTTAAGTAACTGTTTGTATTGTACGTATGTATATATATATATGTGTGTGAATAAAAGCAAATTAAAAACACAGATATGAAGACTTGTGCAAATGTCAGTTTAACGCTTTACAGTCTCCAGACGTTTACTGTACGTCCCGTGTTACCTTCTTTGCAACATCGAAGAGTCCATAACCTTTGAGTAGGTAATATAATCAAGATTTATTCTTATACGTAAATTGAAAAATTATATAAACTTATTGTTCAATAGATTGTATTTCTAGTGGGCTTATTACCATAGCAATTTGAAATTCCGGTTCCCGTTTGATTATCGAATTTAATCAATGCCGTGCCTGCCTTGTAAGTTCCTGGGTGGGAATACCAGATGCTGTAAGCTTGGGTGTGCGGGTGGTGTAATGCATACCCACTTGGAATTGTTAATCGGAGAGCAAAGTTCCAATTCCAATCGGGTTTGTTATATTAACTAAAGCGCAAATAACCTTGGACACATGGCACAGCTCTAGCACCATCACCATAAATAGTACATACTTTTGTGCTGTTTGTATGAATTTTTAGGTATTATAAACCTAACAGGACGGGAGATAACTGTAAATTGACATCCATTAAAACATGTTACTGAAGACATTAGGTTTATAATACCTAGAAATTCATACACAGATGTCCTCAAGGATACATGGCACAGTGGATAAATGACTTAGTTAGATCTAGTGACAGGACCCAAAGAGTGTGAGTTCAATACTTGGTTAAGGCAGTGGATAACTTGGAGAGAGGAATTAACAGGAGATAACTGATAACTGACATCCATTAAACATGGCACGTGGAACTAGAAAGTCTACCCCAGTGAGCGAAATAAAGGGTTCAGTTCAACATTCCAACTACCTGAAGAAGGCCGGAGCGTACAACGGCCGAAACGTTGTAATATGAGGATGAGGACAATAGTCCGAATAATGTAAATAGTGTACATAATACCTCATCTCAGAAATATAGATAGATACTGAACGGCCGAAACATTGTAATAAATATGGCGACAAAGATGATGACAATAGTCCGAATATTGTAAATAGTGTACATAAGACCTCATCTCAGAAATATAGATAGATACTGAACGGCCGAAACTTTGTAATAAATATGGCGACAAAGATGATGACAATAGTTTACATAATATCTCATTTCAGAAATATAGACAGATACTGAACCATGGGAAAGTTATGTAGCCTTCTCTTCTCCTTCAAGATATGGTTAATTAGTAAGATTTGTACCACTAAATCAGTATTATCATTCTTGCAAATTAAAAACAATTTCTGGCTTTAAATAACCCGCAAATGGTTGATAAGCTATTAAAACAGAAAAACAGATCAATCGAATGGAATCTCCTTCCGATAGAATTTTAAAATGTACAACTTTTCTCTCATGGATTGTCCAGATATTTTAGATCCTTCTTTGTATGAATATGCTTTGCTTAAAATGAACCTACCGCGTGTTCAATGAGGAGGCAAGAAGGTTTGGGCTGTGAAACAAATGATGCAGGTGGGAGATGGCTCCATCATTACTGGCAGCGACCCTGTCGTTTCCGCCGCGTTTCCGCCGCGTCTTTCGTATAACTGGGCTCAGAGGTTTACAACACCGGTGAAGTGGCCTGGCTGCGGGTGTTACGAGAGATCTCTGCAGACCCTTATGTCTGCCTCGCTACATCTCCTCACGCACTAAGTTACGGATTTACAACGCCACCGTCCTCTCTGAGCTAATATACGGCGCCGAAACGTGGTCTCTCAGCAAGACCTTGCCTTCTACATCCATGGCTTCGGGTCCATCGCTCTCATAACCATCGAGCGGGCTCACTGGTCCGATGTGTCCAATAAGGAACTCCGCCCGAGAGCAGGCCGACCGAACACCCTCCGCATTAATCTGGGCCTAGATGATGTGTGAGATGGAGGGGCTAGGTTGATTTCATGGGTTCTACGTCTTCGTAGGATGAAATTTAGCAAGAGTAGCAAAAGCAGCAGCTTCGCTTAAAATTCTAATTCACTACCAATGTTTGCTTTTATATTTAAATTCCCACAAATATATAGAAAGTATTATTACATAGATTATTTACTTAAATATTTGTATGTATAAAAATAACGTATAAACAGAAAATATCTTAAAATAATTGTCGTACTTTGTCCATTTCAGTGTATAACGTCGTTTATGTTTATATCCGCTTCGAGTAAAAATGAATGAACGAGGAAAATCATAGAAAATTGTCGCTTAAAAACAGTAAAATCGACCTCGCTAAGCAGGACGCCACTCTGTAGTTAAATTGGTATAGCACGCCAGGCTAGATGACGGTTCCGTGTAGGATACAGGTTAATTCCAGTCGGAGGGCACATATTTTCTATGAAAATTTCTCGGACATTCAGGCTGGTAAATGATGTTAATACTGTTTATTATAAATACAGCATTTTCTTAAATATTTGTGTCTATAAAAATAACGTATAAACAGAAAATATCTTAAAATAAGAAATATTGCATTGATGGCCTTCTCAAAAAATATGTTTTGTTATTATTCTTTTTTCTTAAAGTATTCAATAACACAAATATAGGACCTGTCGAGTCCACAAGTTTTCATATTTACTTGTTAAAATGTATTTTAAAATAAAATGCACTTAAAAATTTGCCGCCACACCCTGTAGTTTCAGCCGTGGAATTTGATGTTACTGCATATCAGCTTTTACTTGGCATGGTCAAAATACCAGTTATTGTAATTTGCGAATTTCAGGATATGTTTAAATATATACAGTGTATGCTTCGGTGATATATTTAAAAATAGCCATGTTTTATTTTATCAAGGTCAAATGTGACAGTGGGGACGATAATCTTTTGCAAATTTGTCTTAGTTTCGATGTCAAAAACCAGCTCCATAAAAAAGTTCATAATTTCCATTTTGATGTTATCTATGCTTCTTCCATTACAGTTCCTCAGAGCCATTTGGTCATCATTCCGATATACAACTACAGGTTGCGATGGATAAATTGTCGTCTAAATGAGGCAAAAATGAAAATAACACTGTAATCTCATTTTAATAGATATATTTACCAAAATTACACAAAAATATCTTGAAAAATTAAAGAGTAAATTTATTTAATTAAATCGCCGTTGGCTTCAACGACAGCCCTAAAGACGACTTCGGAATCTTCTGCAACTCTTCTGGACGGTTTCTTTGTTTAAGTTTGTGAATGCTGCCATAATCCTTGCTTTCAGTTCATTTTTGGTGTTACAAGGTGTTTTGTTGGCCTCTTGCACAACTGTACCCCACACATAATAATCAAGTGGGGTTGCAATCTGAGAAGTTACATGGCCAGATGTCGGTGATATTATCGCAGAAATTGTCTAACAGCCATGACTGGGTTCTCCTGCTTGTATAGCATGGTGCAGAGCCTTATTACCAGACCATAGTGTCTTCACGCAGCCACCCTATTGACCCCAGGGCAGCACTACCTCCTCAAGGCACAAGATGTAGGACTCCGTGTTGAGTCTGAGGCTCTCTGGGAAGTTGAATGAGGGCATAACGTCGTCATTACTAGTGATCGTTCCAAATTCCTTCGTAATCAGTGTTAGACTCATCCGACTCCTTCTGTCCTCAGATTGACACCCAAACGCTCTGAAATAGTCATATTGGAGCTTCTAGATCGAATGTCAAGCAGTACACCATGTCCTTTTCAAATTTCTGGTGAACTGAATTGCGTCATGGTGCTTCTTTTTCTCACAGACTGTGCCCAACTGACCCTCTTATACTGCGCAGAAAAAAAAATCAATCAGCTTTGTCCTTAATCTCATACCGTACCTAATTTATAAATTTCTCTTCATTATCAGAAAATATACAGCAGTTATGGTTGAGTACTTAGACGTGGTGTAATGGTTAGCAAGCTTTTCTTTACATTGCTCCGTACATTCGGTCTTGTGCCTCATCTAAGCTACGCCTAGGAAATCATTTAGCCCCAGGGGGGCTTTCCCCCAGACAGAACCACTCCCTCGGGAGGGTTTTTTTTTATTGTGTTTATCACCTAACCCCGCCTGATGCGACCCCAAAAGGGCAAGTGCCGAGGAGGCTTAAACAATTTTTCTACGGTATTGCCGGTAAACCCACTCTAAACTTCGACTTATAGCAGTTATGGACAAACTGCGGGCCCCATGCGGCATGTTTTGTTTCCTGAATGGTACGCGGAATTTCATGACAAAACTAACGTTTATTAAAAATTTGTCCTCACTTGTTCACTCACATTGTCTCTTACATAATCACATGCATACACAAAGTATAGCGTTTCTTGAATTCTATAACTTTTCGTTGAAGGTAATGTTTTCATTATTTAAAACGATTGGCGATTTTCACTAAGGAAGCCCACGCGTGTAAATATCATTTGCTTTAAAAACAGGACGTTGATATGTATATATATATATATATTTTTTGTCTGGAGAAGAAATATATTTTTTATTTTAAAAATTGTTTTTTTATTTTTGATTGTATAAATGAGAAACAAATCACGTGCAACAGTGTGTTAACCACTGTCATCTGCGGTATTATTATACCAAATCTTTTCTCCAAAATCAAACTGTTCACAATTTCTATGGCATAGATTTATGCGTATGATCTTCTGTGACGAAAATAGTTGAAAAGCCTGCTCATACCTGATGTATAGTATAGTATTTGCTACTACCTATAATTTTAGGCATCCAACGTAGTTCTTCGAGAATAACCTCACGCGGATAAACGAGAAGTACTTTCTAATAGTATCAGTCCTTTCAACACTGGCATATTCAAGGCTATAAAGTTTGGGGTATATTTTTATTACCTATACTTTCAAGCATTCATTGTGGGGCTTTGATCGTAACCTGCTGCGGATAAGTGAGAAGTATTTTATACTGGTCGCAGACTTTTTCACACTGGCTTATTCGACAATTTTTATGGTATATATTTCGTAGGTTTATTGTAGTTTAATCAACATTTCAGAACGAGAAAATATAGAGTAAATTTTCTTCCCCATACGAAACAAAATTTAGTCTGTGTTTCCGCCATTATGTTTTCATAGATATGTGTATATGTGTTGACTGGGGAAGTGTTGTTGTCGACGAAAAGATCATATGCGTTCTCAGCACATGATATATGTACCTGTGTGTTTCTTATTGTGGGAGACAAAAGAGAGGCCCTGCTCATAATTCAAAGCAAAAACTTTATTTATGCCCAGGTAGCACTTTAGCAGATAATGGCTGTGTATTGGCCCAAAAGTAAAGGTCAATAAAAATGGCTGCATTGAAACAAAGCTAAAATGGCAATCAGTTAAGAATCATAACACTTCAAATCCAACCTTTTTACTTGCAATTTTATGAAGTTTTCCTTGGCTTTGCGTAACTACCATATCTATAAATATAAATATTATTAGTTATATAAATTTTAGCCCTGTTATTTTACATCGCGCACTCTTCTATCTATCTATCTATCTATCTATCTATCTATCTATCTATATATATATATATATATATATATATATATATATATCAGCCTTTACTCGCAGCTAACAGTCTATGATATGTACATAGTATATAAGACCTTTGCGGTGCTTTGAACAGGAATACTAGTTGATAGATAGATAGATAGATAGATAGATAGATAGATAGATAGATAGATAGATAGATAGATATGAACAGACTGAGATAGATAGATAGAGAGAGAGAGAGAGACAGGTGAACAAAGCAAGAAGAATATATTTGAATTATCTAATAACACATCATAATGCTATATATATATATATATATATATATATATATATATATATATATCGCACAGGGAATGCTGGCGGTAAAAAATACACTACCTGATGTAAAATAACAGAATTAAATTTTATATAAGTAATTTTAGATAGACATTTTTTATCTCGCCGTTTGGCAAAAATGTGTATGTGTGTGTGTGTGTGTGTGTGTGTGCACAAAAATGTGTTACTCATATTAGATAATTTAAGTATATACTTCTATTTTTTCAGTAACTTTTTCCAGCTTTATTTTAGGTTTCTATCTATCTACCTATCTATCTGATTCTATTCAAATTTATCTATCTCTTTCAGTCTGTCCATATATATATCTATATTATTATGCGAAACAATATTCCTGTTCAAAGCAGCTCAAAGGTCTTATATATTATGTGCATATCATAGACCGTTAGCTGTGAGTAAAGACTGCTAGATAGAAAAATAGAGAGAGAGAGAGAGAAACATAGATAGAGACAGAGCCAGGCAGATAGATAGATAGATAGATAGATAGATAGATAGATAGATAGATAGATAGATAGATAGATCTAGTGCATTTGGTGTACCAACCAGTTATTACCCAGATATAAATGCTTGGATGTATGTTCTTCCCTTCCTAAAATCTACAATATATACAAAATGACACGAAGCCTGCCATTCGATGAAGAATGGGGAATGTGTCTCATTGATAACAAGTACAATATAAAATAAAAACTAACGTGCCAAATTGTTCCATTTTTCCCGCCCTTTTGTGCTCAGTATTTGCACTGTCCGCCATCATGGCGTTCATGACAAATGAACGCCGGTGTTCTTTTCTCTATGTTCGTCCTAATCACTCTTGAGATTTGCAACCATTGACGGATGGTTTGAAATGTTTCACTTATGCGTCCTCGGCTTAAATCATTGCTCACCTGGACTGACAAGCTCTGTTCACATTTAGTGGCGATTAACGTCATTTGACTGACTCAGGACTGATACATAATATTACCAACACTTGCTTTCCGTTTTACTGTTTCTCTATCGACAACACGGAAGAGAAATTGAAAAAAAATGTTTAGAATATAAACTACTGCGTTAAGAGAGAAAGGAAAAATAAAGAATTAAGAATGGTTAGAATAAGAGAAAAAATATATGAATTAAATAAATGAGCATTATGTCTGACTGACTGATTTGCTTTTTACGGCCTATCAACCTTTTGTTGGATATTTAAAACCAGAAATTATGTGTTTGGAGATAATTTTGAAGAAAGATTATTTGGAGATAATATGGGACTCACTATTCAGTCGTAATTGATCTAACGAGACAAACTTGCTTACAATTACACTACATCGAAATACTCGTTACTTTCACATGTAAACTACTCCAGATGCCGGCAGAATAATGGATAGCGGCTCGGATTGAGGAATCGGAGAGCCGGGTTTGAATTCCAGTCGTGTTCATTACATTCACTTACGTTTTAATAACTTCGTGAGATGTAGGAATCCATCTCTTCCCCTATCTATGGGTAAATATTAGGACAGATTGGACCCTTGGTTGGCAAAGAGTTTAGAAGAAAGAAAATTCTGAATTCAAACCAGCCTAGGACTTCAAGGATCGTACTATCCAAAAAGTGCGTATACCTACGGATGGGGATCGCTTGTGAATCCAAATTTCCCACTGAAACTCCTAGTGTTAGCACTCCCTCGGGTGCGGCGTTAAGAGGAACCCCCAATGTTCCATGGGGGCATAAGAGGAACTAACTAACTAATAGAAGGATTTTCTGGGAGGTATATTAACCACAGCTAAGGGTAAACTAGTAGGACAGACTTGGTCCTATAGCCTTGTTTGGCAACCAATTTAAGAGGGGGAAACTCTGAATTCAAACCGGATTACATTATCCTAAAATTGGGTATATATGCGGATGGGGTCTGCTAGTGAATCCAAACTTTCTACTGAAACTGAGGAATTAAGTAATCAACAGAAGGATGCTGAGGATACCATGGACTGAACATGAGCGCAACAGCAAAGTTTAACTCACATGTAAACTACGCAGGAAACCGGTAGAGTAATGCATAGCGACTCGGATTGAGGAATCGGAGAGACGAGTTAAAATTCCAGTTGTTTCTATTACATTTACTTACGTGTTAATATCCTCGAGAAATGTAGGAATCCATATCTTCTCCCAGCTGTGGATAAATAGTAGGAGAGATTGGTCCCTTGGTTGGCAAACAGTTTAGGAGAAAGAAAATTCTGAATTCAAACCAACTTCCCAGATCACACTAACCATAAAGTGTGTATACCCGAGACTGGGGCTTGTGAATCTAAACTTTCCACTGAAACTCCTATTGTTAGCACTCCCTCGATTCCGGTGTTAAGAGAAACCGCCAATGTTTCATGGATACATAAGAGGAGCTAACTAACTAATAGAAGGATTTTCTGTATATTAACCCCAGCTAAGTGTAAATTATCAGGACAAACTTGATGAGATGTAGGAATCTATCTCTTCTCCCAGCTGTGGGTAAATGGTAGGAGAGATTGGACCCTTGGTTGGCAAACAGTTTAGGAGAAAGAAAATTCTGAATTCAAACCAGCCAAGAACTTCCCGGATCGTACTACCCAAAAAGTGTGTATACATTCGGATGGGGTCTGTTAGTCAATCCAAAGTTCGCACTGAAACTCCTACTATTAGCACTCCCTTTAGTGTGGCGTTAAGAGGAACGAGAAAAACTAACTAACCAACTGAAGGATGCTGAGGATGCCATTGACTAAACATAAGAGCAACAAAAATGTTTTAAGGAAAATGGAAACAAAAAAAGGACACATATACTTAGAACCGTTCACTTATTTACAAATACCCTTTTGGAAAGGATTGAATCTATCTCCTCTCCTATATGACCAAGTCTGTCCAGTTATGGGTAAGTTGCAAGATACACTAGGTCAATATATCCTTGGGTGGCAACCAGTCTATTAGAAGGACACCTCTGAATACTAAACTTCTAACTATGAGTTAAATAGTAGGGCAGTCTGGGATATGTTGCCTTGCTTGGAAACCAGTCTAGGAAAAAGAAAATTCTGAATTCAAAACCGTATATGTGGCGGCAGAGTAGGGTAAATATTAGCAGCTTGGATTGAGGAATCGGAGGACTGAATTCCATTTCAGACAGACTACAAAAGACAGTATATTGCAATTTCATAGCTGCATTCTGTAGGCCTTATTTCATATGTTCCGCACAGGTAGGCTATAAAATAAAACGTGTTGATTACTTCCTGTTCCACTTTAAACAAATTCAGGCCATTGGCATTTTCTTCTACTATGATTTTCTCTCACCTCGAACCAACTCTTGCAAAGCCAAACGGCGATAGAGAATAGTCGCCACTCTGAAGATGAGGACCTAGACTGAGCACGATCAACCCTAATATATATATATATATATATATATATATATATATATATGAAGAAATATAGTTTTACGGTGTGCTATATTTATGGGATAAAGCGTATGTAAATATAAATATAAAAGTGAACATTGAAGTCAACACTCAGAGGTTACAGGGCGTTTCATGCTAGACACAATCGTCAGGCCGTGATTGTGTCTAGCGTGAAACAGCCTGTCACCCCTGAGTGTTGACTTCAATGTTCACTTATATATATATATATATATATATATATATATATATATATATATATATATATATATATTATTCACTGTTACATTAGAACCCACTACAAAACTGTAAATCTAGTTTCAATGTTCAAAAATAACGCTTCTTCAGGTAGGAAATCACAAAGCTAGTAAATTATTTTATTCTGAAATACAGTTAACGGAGCCCATCTTCTAATTCTGTCTTATGAAAAATACAAAACTAAAGCAATAGATATTTATATATTATACACTATTACATTAGAACATGTACATAGCTACTACAAAACTATACATCTTGTTTCACTGTTTAAACAAGACATCACACACACACACAAATATATATATATATATATATATATATATATATATATGTATTCGTATCTGAAACGTAAGTTCCTGAGAGGGCCGTCATCGAATCTTCTCAGAATGTTAACTGCAACTCGCATTTTTCGAATATCTCCTTTCTTAAAAGAAATAATCTCTTCACAATCCAACAGAGACGCCCATAAAACTTTTTAAATATTTAAAAGAAAATCGTTGAATCGAAACCTTATTTAAGATAAATAAATAACTACATAAGTAATTTATCAAATGAAAATGAACTAATAAATAAAAATAACATTAATAAAGAAAAACGAAAATAGATAAATACATATAAACAAATAAGAAAATAAGATATTAAAATAAAAATATAAAAAATATAAAAATATAAAACGTTAAAAATTTTAAAAACAAAATATAAAACTATAAAATATGAATAAATATAAAATATAAAAAGTGTTAAAATATAAAACACTAAGAAATGTGGAAATATAAAACACTAACAATATAAAAAAAATATATAAAACTATATATATTAAAAATTTTTAATATGGGTTAAAATGCTTCAGGAACGTAGGGGCTCAAAGGGTTAAATTTAAAGATATTGAAGACCTAATGTTTTTACTTGTTTTAGTATATATATATATATATATATATATATATATATGCGAAACATAAATTAATAAATGGATTATTTAGCTGTCATTATTTTCTGCTATTCGTTATTATGTGGATACACACGCTGAAGTGGATGCACAGTATTTTTAAGTGTGTGCATTACGTCTCCCGTCATGCGCAAGCTTAATAAAGAAAATGTGCTCTCCTTTATGTTTCAAACCCACGTCCGCATTTGTAGGAGAGATCTGTCCAGACTTTCGTTACACCCTGTAGTTTTCGGATTTTCGATTCAGGTGTCTTAGTTTCATTGTGCACTTAAATCGCATTTGTATGTCCTACTATTTTGACCGATAATGTTTTATAGTGTGAAAAGTCCCCACTCTGTAAATCAAAACATTTTGCCAAAAATGCAAAACTGAATTTTGTATAATTTACTACACCCTTGTACAAATTAACTGAAACAAAATAAAACATGAGCTAGTCCACATATTAGTGCTTCGGATGTTCATTCCACGAAGTCGTTCCTTACAGATTGACCACAGATTCTCGATTGGATTTAAATCAGGAGTGATTCCGAGTCAATCTATAGTACTTTGATTTATCACTGGTAAGGTTTGCCAGAGTGTTCGTAGAGCGTTACAATTTTCGTACGCTTCATTGGAGTAACGTCCATCGCAGTCAATAGCAGTAGGCCAACTAATCGACAGTCGAGACAATAGTGTCTGGGCATGATAAAAATCTGAAGTAATCACGGACGACGCAATATATTTCCAGGCCAAACAAATTTCGTCATACACCCCCAAATGCATTTATATTACTGCACACCATTGCAAATGACCTAATCTAAAGAAAAGTAGAAATTGATTACACCGTCATTCCAGTGGGTCTAAAATTGACCATATGGTGAAAGAAAGGAAACTAAAGCGGTTGCAAAAGGATGTATCTTCATCTCTGCTGACTTTTCACGTATGAAGAGATTCAAACTCTAAAATGTTTCTGTCTTTCTTATCAATACACGAAACATTTTTGTTCAAACGATAATTACACAGTTTATATAAAAATAACTTTTGCTGCCGAAACATAATTCATTATTTTCCATGTATGAATTATTTCTATCATGTCGTCGTAAATTAATTTCTTCATCTAAAACAGCTTTTTATTAAAAAATATTTGATTTGACAGCATCAGGCAGAACAGTAGTGAAAAACAGATTTGATTTATTGAATACGAAATTTAAATCATAAAGAGAAAAAAATAGGAGTACGCATGCGCAATATATACTTCCTGTGACAAATCTTTATGAAGATAGATATGTTGGCTGTCAGGAATTTTGAGTGTAGGAGGAAGGGGTCTTAAGGAAGAATTCAAGGTAACTAGAATTATATCAAATTTCAAATCGAGTAGAGAGGAAATTAATTTGAAAACATCATCTTTTTAATGAAAAATAATCACCAAATATCGTGTGGCAATATTGAAAATAGTCCATAAATATTTTAACATTTTACTGCCTTGTGCCAAAAAAGTCAATGACATTGCCGAGAGACGTTAGTGTAAGATTAAAAATATACAGGACATACATCAGATCATTCACACACACAAATATATATGTGTGTGTGTATATTTATATATATATATATATATATATATATATATATATATATAGGAAATCACGCGCACACACACAGACATATATATATACATGAGATCACACACATGCATATATATATATATATACATACATATATATATATGTGTGTGTGTGTGTGTGCGTGTATATTGTCTTCCACAGACAAACTGTTTTGCTGTGTCACAGCTCCACTGTGGCTAGACGTCCGGTTGCCTCTAGCTAGGATCGAAACCCGACTGAATTGGCATCAGTCGGGATTCTACCACTAAGCCGTTGGCACTTGGATGGGATGAAGGTGAATATAAGGGTATTTACTTTTAGATAAACACAGTGACTGAGAGAACTCAATTCGATTTACCGAAGAGTCTTGCATTATTAGCCGTAATAGTCACTGTTTACAAACTCACACTTCCTTCCCAGAGAGCTCAACCGAAATAAATTTTGCAGGAGCATATATATATATATATATAGAGAGAGAGAGAGAGACACGTGCGCGTGTGAATTACCCAGATGCGTATTCTCATATATTTATTAGATATTAAATATATTTTCTTGTGTCTGTGTGTCTGTGCGTGCGCATGCGCCCATATTCGCACATTGCCGGAAAATTGGGTTATGACCTAAATGGGGAAATATCTTTTGATGCTTTTAACAACAAATCATTGGTCAAGAAATGAAAAAAATAAACAAATCGATAAAATAATTTATCATGTGATGGGTTTGCTTTTTTCTTCATTTTTTTTTTGTTTCTTTCTTTCTTTAAATGCGGCTGTTGAAGTTGCGCATAACCTTTTTACAGAAAGAAAATTTATTGTTGATCTTTTCAAACAGTTGATAAAGTTTTGCCAGTTAATTTGTGTTTAATATGAGAAGAAATATCCTAAATGGATTCAAATTTGAACTCTATGTTGGTTGATTGATTTGATTTTTTACGGCTTACCATCTTATTGTGGGTTATTTATAGCTGAAATATATTTTGCATTTTAAAACAGTTCTTTTTTTTTTTCCGAACACATATTGCATTACCAATTTTTTTGAAAATTCAAATGATTTTTTTTTTCAGATGCAATTTCTACTATTTAACCCGTAGCTGGGAGAAGGTGGTGGGTTAATACCATTCGCGAGGATGCTTGCGCGTAACTGAATGAAAAACACCTGAATTCAAACTCGGCTGTTCGGTTTTTCATTCCGACGCTCTATCCATAATACCACTGGACTCTGGCAAGGACAAGACATAAGTTTAATGTATTTGTTCTCAAGTCACTCAAGCCATAACAACAAGAACATTATCATGTTAAAAACATCACATCTGTTCATACATCTGAAGAAAATAACGATACAATTTTGGGAACCGAGCCTTTCGGCAATATTACATCTTATTCCAAAGCATTGACATTTTACAGTGAATCAGCCGACCGGAACTAACAAATGAATTTACTCCTCACGCCACGGTATTCTCTTTTATGTTTCACTATGGTAAAGATGGTATTTGCCCCCAGATTTTTGAAGGCACTCCCTTGAAATCTAAATTCATCACCGAACATATTTCTGGTGAGACTCTTCGAATAAATTCATTCTCTTTTTGATTATTGTCTGAGATGTCACTGTCTTTTTAAGACATCTACAAAATAAAAACCCTGCAACACTAAAAATTCTAAAAAAAAAAATACTAATCAAATGATAATCGTAATATTGACCGTTTCCTTATAACGAAACATTCGGCTTTCACTTACCGAGCAGACAGTGCTACAATCGGTTTAAATTTAGAACATCTTCCTCTTAAAAAAATTTTTCAGGAAAATAGTTTTCTCAAGTTCAGTTGTTGGTATCGCTTTTTCCGGTTTTGATGGGAGTTTCCTTCCTAACCTTTTGTTTGAAGTAGTGTGGAACGTCAGTATCTTCATTATGCCATTATTATCCGGTCGAGTTTCATATGATGCCTATTTTAGTTGTTGCTATAGTTGAAAGTACTTCTGTTATTTTTTTTAATCATCCCCCCCCAGTAAGAAGGAAAGAAGACAATAGAATAACAAGAATTAAGACAGAATATTACAGTTTTTGAAGATACAAATTTAAATGTAATGCCAATCATTATCTTCTGTCTTCTTAATTGTTGTTCTTTCATTATTCTCTCTCCTTAATAGTATTTTCTTCTTGTTTTTTCACATATTTTCTCACACTGAGGAACTCCTAGCGTCTTAGTGGCTTTGTTATCTTACTTGGTTCATTATGATTCCAGTGACGTATCCATTCGTCAGTTAAACTGATGGCAAACATTTTCTATCTAACCCTTGAAAATTAAATCCATTTGAGCGAAATTAAGAGTACTGAAAGTTAAAGGACATTCAATTTTATTTTTCTATATATTTGTGTGCGTCCGTGTGTTCGTGTGTGTCTGTGTGTGAGAGAGAAAGAGAGGGAAAGATGTTAAACAAAAACATATCCAATCATTTCGAATATTTTGAGAAACATTTACACAGTCTTAATGTATTTTTGAAAATCATCCGAAAGAACCTTACTGATCATGCAGGAGCAGACACTCTCCCTCGGAGTTATTCCATTGCGAGTGAATGAGGATGTGCAGTGTGTAACCGTTTGAAATTCTTCATAGATCCAGTGACAAGACCGAAAGAGTGAGTTCAATACCCGGTTAAGGCAGTGGAGAACTTTTAGAGGGAAATTAACAGGAGATAACTGATAAATGACATTCATCAAACATGGCGCGTGGAACTAGAACAGTCTACCCCAGTGAGCGAAATAAATGGTTTAGTTCGACATTTCAACCACCTGAAGAAAGCCGGAGCGTACAACGGCCGAAACGTGATAAATATGGCGACAAAGATGAGGACAGTAGTCCGAATAATGTAATGTCTAATTTTTCTATTAAAAATTCACAGACGAACCAATGTGCACTTGACCTTGAACAGGTTTTTGCCTATCCGTGTAACTGAACCCTACAGATGTAGAGTGTTTTTGCACCGCCGATCAAGTTTTGAAATTAGTAATTATGAGTTTAATCTCTGGATCGGGTTAAGGCAGACTTTGATCCAGTTGAAAGTCTGTGAGCAATAACTGTACAAACCTAAATAAGAACGAAGAGAGTTATCTTTCCTAGACATGGTCAGCACAACGAGAACAAACTACCACCGCAGAGTAAATGAAGGATTCAGTTCAACATTTCCCGGAGTTTACCAGGATTGACAAGCACATGAGGAAAGCCTGAAAGCACAACGGCTGATACGTTGTGACAACAAAAAAGATGAGGGCAATAGTCGGATCGGTTGAATATGGTCAGATTGGCAGCTGATGTAAAAAGGATCTACGGTCTGTTGTTAACTAGGGCAATGAATGGCTTGTTAATTTTAACGCCTCCAAAAGGATATTGTTCTTTTTTAATTATCTGAGAGAACGCTTTGTACCATCCCCAGCATGGCTGAGGCTAACCTCTAGGAACGTGAACCGTTGCACCTTCTCAGACTAAAGTTTTCCACAGTCAAAAGATTATGCTTCTAAGAAAGTTGGCTCACTGTTCTAAACGTCTTTATTCGTCAGAATTTATCTTACGTATTTATAAATCTACCATTCGTCCTTGCTTTGAATATTGCTGTCACATCTGATCTGGTGCTCCTGTTATCTATTGAGATATTCTTAATAAAATCTAAAGAATAATTTGCAATATTATTGGTTCTGACCTGGCATGTCAGCTTCAGTCACTTTCCCATCGCCGTAATGTAGCTTCCCTATACCTTTTCTATAAATACTTTGATGGCAATTGTTCTGGCGAACTTTCCTCTATGGTACATTGACTTTAGGAACTTAATTGCAGTACTAGGCCTCATTATTTGACTGCTGAAATGGCAAGATCTTACCGTAAGTTCTATGCTGAAATTTTCTTCTTTCGCACTTCTTGCTTGTGGAACACTCTTTCCCAGCCTTCCCAGTCAACTTTTACCTTCAAAAATTTAAATGTAATATCAATCGTTATTTTCTCTCTTCTTAATTCCTGTTCTTTCGTTGTTCTCTCTCTTTAAAAACGTTCTTTTTTTTATTTTTTTCTCATTTTCTTTCCCAGTCAATAATTCTTTGCGTCTTAGTGGATTTATTTATTTATCTTGGGGTGGAATGATTTTAAAAAGTGCCAATAATAAGCCCCAATCACAGAAATTCAGGCAGACATTTGTAGACGAAATCAAAGAGAAATCGACAAGACATCCAAAAGTAATCCGAAACGCGACCCTAAAATCATGGGTAATAATGAACCATTGTTCTAGGTACACAATATATGTTATTCATTTTTGTTTATATTGGGGGGAGGGTCGAACTTACCTAATATGTAGATATACACTTCTGTGCAAATTAATTGAAACCTAACGAATAATTCCGTTATTATTTACTTTCTTTTCGTATTTTTTCAATGAAACATGACCCAGTACACATGTTGGTACTTTATGTGTCCATTCCACGAAGTGGTTCCTTACAGATTGACCACAGATTCTCGATTGGATTTAAATCAGGAGAGTTTCCAGGACAGTCTATAGTATTTTGATTTAATGACTGATTAGGCTTGCTAGTGTTTTCGTGCAGCGTTACAATCTCCGTATGCTTCCTTAAAGTAACGTCCATGGCAGACAATGGCCGTAGGACAAGTAATCGACAGTCGAGACAACAGTGTCTGGACGTGATAAAAATCTAATGCAATCACGGATGACGCAATATTTTTCAAGGCCAAAGAACACCCAGAAAATAAATTCATATTACTTCACACCACTGCAAATGACCTTTTCAGAGGAAAAAATAGAAACCTATTAGACCTTGTCACTCCAGTGGATCTAAAACTGACCGTATGGTGAAAGAAAGAAAACAAAAGCGGTTGTTTCAATTCATTTGCACAAAGGTGTAGTCAGGATACTTTGACGTAATGTAATGTTAGCAACCTTGTTTAACGAAATAAATTGCTCACTACTTGCGGCCTTGTGCCACACCTAAGCTACGTTTAATAAATCACCATATGTGGTTCGAAGGTATGAGCATCTGCACATGAGCGTAGCTTTTCCTTAATTTTTAATAAAAAACGTGTATACTACACAATATTTGCGCTTTAATGAAAATGTTTTGTCATAGAATTTCAGATATTTACCGAAATTTGCGAAACGAGTTTTTAAAAAAAAAATGTTAATCGAATTTAATTTAAAATTCTGTCTTTTTGTCTTGTTCATAATTATAAAATGCAAAAACATCTCCTTTGTTCGATTTTAATTTTAAGCAGACATTTAATTTGGAATGAAAGATTTTCACGGTTGTACGGCTCTTAATTGCGGATCAAATTCTAACGTGCTTATGACATGAGTAGATGAATGGGAATTAGAAAAATGAGACGCTTGTTCGGAAGCCAAATTTTCTCTCTGTCTTATGTCCTCTCTCCTCATCTTTTCTCTTTCCTTTCATTCATCAGTGTCAGTGTCAGTCTATATGGATATCTCATACTATTAATTTCTCTTTCAATTTCAGTTCATTCATATCTATCTCTCTTAATCTGTTCATATCTACCTATCATTCTCTCTCCCATCTATCTATCTATCTATCTATCTATCTATCTATCTATGTTACCCTTCTTCGTATTTATCTATAATTCTGAGTCCACTCATATGCATGCCTATTTGTTCATATCTATTGTTATTTATCGCTGTCTTTTTCTTTATTTAGATCACTCAAATCTACTCATATGAATATATATATATATATATATATATATATATATATATATATATATATATATATATGCATGTATGCATATATATATGTATGTATATGCATACATATTTATATATATATATATATATATATATGTGTGTGTGTGTGTGTGTGTGTGTGTATTTTTCTTCTTTCTCGGTCTGTTCATTCCGTTATACTTTTTTTTCATATCTATCTGTCAGACCTTTCTATTTATCTATCTCTTTCTCTCTCTCTCTCTCTCTTTCTCTGTCTCTCTCTCTCTCTGTCTCTCTCTGTCTCTCTCTCTCTCTCTCTCTCCATATATATATATATATATATATATATATATATATATATATTTATATATTGTTCAAATCATGTGTCTGTATGTCTATGTTGTTAACTAGATATCGACCTATTTATCAATCTCTCTCTATATAAATATATTTGCACACAAATAGTAAGAATAAAAGCTACCAAGCTTAAAATATAAAATAAATATAGATCACACAACAACAACAATAATAATAATAATAATAATGATAATAATAATAATAATAATGCAATAATATTAATATCGTACTGAGAGGTTTATGTAATAACAATGTTATATATATATATATATATATATATATATATATATATATATATATATATATATAAAATTCGTGGGTAAGTAATCCTAGTAGATCCTAATAATATAAAATATTTACAGTGATGCACAAAAGAGAGTTCAGTATATTTATTATAGATTATATAAAGTACATCCGTGTATACATATCTATCTATCATTTTTATGTAGTATATATCGAGATCGCACCTTGGCGTGGTGTAATGTTTTGCAAGCTTCTCTCACCAAAACAGGAACGTGAGTTCGATCCTCACTACAAGAGTAGTCGTGAGGATGAATTCTGGTGTGCTGAATTTAGAAAGTTTTTTATTACTGCTATTTTGTACCTAAGTGGCCATTCGCTTTTGAAGTTAAGGTGGTACGAGTTTTTGCTGGTGTTTTTTTGTTTTGTTTTTTTTGTATAATGATGTAATGAAAGTGTTATTGCTGTATTCAACGAGGACGTCTAAGAAAGTTTTTTTGGCTAAGTTCATAGGTAAATTTATGGACGGAGTTTTTCTCAAATGTGGTCTGAAGAGTCTTTATTTCTTCAATGTTATTTGCTAAAATAAAAATGTCATCTACGTAGCGGACATATATTTTCGGGTTACGGACCTGTGGAAATATCGTATTTTCTACGTGGGGCTTGTAATAGTTGGAAAAGCATGGGCCGAGTCGATTTCCCATATAACGCCTCATCGTCTCGACTACTCTTCCTCAAAGAACTTAATAATGTTAAACAAACACTAATCAACAATGGCTTCCCTAACCACCTTATAGACCACCAAATTAGACTGTTTCTCCCCAAAGTAAGTAATAACGATAGTGAATACACAGCCAAAAATCACATACACATTTATTACAAAAACCAAATGCATATTAATTACAAACAAGAAAAATCTTTTCTACGACATATTATAAAGAAATATACTACTCCAATTGAGACGAATAAAAATATCAAATTAATTATCTATTATAAAAATTCAAGACAGCTAACCTTATCCTCAAAAATAACAACACACCAGTTAAGTCAAAATTACAATGAACGAACATTATCTATGAGTTCAAATGCCCCTTAAGGAACTGTGTTCCTGATCAAACTGGACTCATAAATAATTACATTGGTTACACAACCACATGCTTATCCAGACGTCTTACGTTACACCTATCTGATCACAGCTCCATTAGGACCCATTTAAGAACACACACAGATTTACCCGATTCCATTAGGAACATACTAGTAGAAAACACAAATATATTAACTGCATCCACCTGCAAAAAAAGATTAAAAATAATGGAAGCTTTAATAATAAAAAAGAAAAGGCCAACTCTTAAGAATATTAACTACGAACAAAGCCACAATGTGCTAACCGTATTCGGAAATTTAAAACATCCCTACCACACACTAAAACATACACATAACACACACACTCAATTAAGCTGAAAATCGAATCATCCTTGATAATGGCTAAAGGTATAGCCGAAAGCGCTCGGAAATATAAAACATTTGGACAGTTCTTACACACCTTTTGTCCAGAAAAGAAAGCTCTTGTTTGAACACAAGAAAAATTAAATAAAAATCTTAACCGTAGTTCCCTGTCTGTCGTTTTAATGAAACATGCATAAACGAAGGATTACTGCCTAAATATACAACTATATGTGAGTGTGTGTGTGTGTGATCCTTCTGATCATGTCTATCTACGGGGTGCGATAGATAAATTGTTGCCATTTAATATTTTTAATTTCGCGCATGTGCGCTGTTTGTTTGTTTTTTTATTTTGTCAACTGCACAGTGTATTAGGGTCAGTTGGACACTGTCTGTGAGCAAAAGGACTTCACGACGCAATTTACTGCACCAGAAATTTGGAAATGGCATGCTGTACCGCACCGTAAGTTCCAATACAAACATTTCAGTGTGTTTGGGTGTCAATCAGACGAGAGTGCAGCGGATTCGGAAAGAGTTGCATTAATGATGATTACGATGGTGTTCGGAGTGATCACTAATAATGGTGACGTTATCTCCCCATTCATCTTCCCACGCGGCCCCAGATTCAACACGGAGCCCTACATCAAGTGCTTTGAGGGGACAATGTTGCCCTGGGTCAAGAGGATGGCTACTGGAAGATCCTATGTCAAAAGGACTATGCACCATGCTACACAAGCAGGAGAATGGCTGTCAAATCACATCACCCCTTACATCTAGCCACTTAACTTCCAAGACAGCAACTCTCGGGATTTATTTTGTCAAGAGCGCAGTTAAGCGAAAGGCCAACAAAACCCCTTGTAACATCGAAGATGAATTGAAGTAAGGATTATGGCAACATTCACGAGACCGTCCAGTAAAGATGCAGCAGATTCTGAAGTTGTCTGGAGACCATGGTTGAAGCCAGTGGCGATTATATTGACTAAATCTACTCTTTAGTGTTTCAAAATATTTTTTGTAACTTTTTAAAAATATAACTGTTAAATGAAATGGCAGAGTTATTTTCATTTTTGCGTAATTTAGATGGCATTTTATCCATCGGATTCTGTATATGTCTCTAGCTGCCCGTACGATTTTGGTGTAAAATGTCATTTCTATCTATCTATCTAAATATGTATATATTATACGAGAAGAATTTCAATTAAAGGCCCTGTTCAGACATTGTTTTAGGGGTAAAGCTTCATCGGTTAAGGCAAGTTGGATCTAACGAGAGTTTTCTCCGGCATCGGAGGACGCAGTTTCGAATCATCCGGAGATCGTATATTTTAGTTAATATGATCTCTCGAATATTCAGATAGGTATACGAATATATATATATATATATATATATATATATATATATATATATATATATATATATATATATACTCTTTAATAATATATATATATATATATATATATATATATATATATATATATATATATATATATATATATATATATATATATATATATATATATATATCCGAATGTAATGAGAACGAATACAATATATAAATTCTAACGTTCACAGCATTAAATCAAAAGACGGCTAAATTCCGATAGTCGAGCAATAAGTATTTATTATTATTTTTCCTATAGACAAAAAACAGATTACTCACTACAAAGATGCAACTTTGTTTCAGTGCATTTAGTTGCACCTCGACTAATGAGAAACAAAATGGTTATGAACAATTCTGTGTGTAAGCAGGCCGCACTTTGAAACGTCACTTCCTTTTCTCTATTTGTTTGAAAAAAAAGTACGTTTTAACAGGGGACTTTTAAGGATAAAGAAAAGATAGGGAAGACAAAAGAGTGACAGAATGAGACAATAGTGCTTGTTGATGGGAGTTTGGCGAAAGATTGTTGACGTGTCAAAGTGATGGCTCGACCCGATATATATATATATATATATATATATATATATATATATATATATATATATATATATATATATATATATATAAAATCTCTCTCTCTCTCTCTCTCTATATATATATATATATATATATATATATATATATATATATTTCATTAAAAAAACGACAGACAAGGTAGAACAATTAAGCTTTTATTTAATTTTTCTTGTGTTCGAACAAGTGTTTTCATTTTCGACCGCAGAATGTGTAGAAATTGTCCGAGTTCTTTCGTCAAGGATGATTTTATTTTTTCAGTTTGAGTGTGTGTATGCTTTTAGTGTTATAGCGATGTTTTATTTTACGAACACAATAAGCACATTGTGGCCATGTTCGTAGTTAATACTATGAAGTGTTGGCTTTTTATTATTATTAAAGTTTCCATTATTTTTAATCTTATTTACATGTGGATGAGGTTATTATGCATGTTTTTTCTACTAGTATGTTTCAGATGGAGTCTGGTAAGTGTGTGTGTATGTGTTTAAATGGATTCTAATAGACCTGTGCTCAGATGTAACGTAAGACATCTGGATAGATAGATAGATAGATAGATAGATAGATAGATAGATAGATAGATAGATCTGATACGTTGTACTAAGATTATATGTATGAAAAACTATGAAGTATTGTCATCGAACATCTTATTATTTCATCTTCGCTTATATTTTGTACAAAAATTCTTCCATCCAAAAAGTCATCTTAATTTTCTGATTTCGAATAATTGTATCTTATATTAGACAATCGAAAAAAATACAAAAACGAACAGGCATCAGTCACTTAAGTGTTATCCACGATCTCAAAACCTTTAATTTATTTTCACCTGTTTTTACTTTAATTTTTTAAAACAAAATCAGTCAAATTGTAATTACGCTTTGTATATATATACAACATCTCTACCCCGCCATTTTGACTGCTATTCGAGTTTAAGCCGCGCGCGCTTTCTGCGTTAGCGACACAAGTCAGCCATATTGCTTGTTACTTATGGAATTGAGACAATGTATTTCCTTTTGCTTGTCTTTGCATATTTTTTCCCCTTTTATCGATTTTGACTATTGTTCATTTATTTTATTCGGTTTTTTATAAACCTCTTTAAAGATTTGTTATATATATATGTGTTATTTTGCTTTTAAATGATGTGAGATGACTTTCAAAACAGTAATCGATATTTTCTGTTGTCGGAAAATATTTTTGCTCACAAACTTTCTAAATCCATTATCCAGCAAACATGCTAAAATCCAAATTCTCTCTCTAACCCTCTCCCTCTATCTAACAGTCTTTCCCTCTTTCCTTTTCTTTATTCATCTGCATGTGTATTTACGGCTTTTCTCTATTCACTCACTCTCTCTATTCTCTTTTTGCCTCCCCGCTTTTCATCCCTTCTGTCTTCTTTTTGTGTTGGTCCTTCTCTCTTGTATCTCCTTTCTCTAGTTGTGTTTCGGTCTGTCTCTCTTTTTTCTATTTCTGTCACTCTCTATATGTTTCTTATATTGTCTATATCTATACACCTTTTTTTATCTTTTTTCCTTTCTCTCATTATCTTTCTCTCTTTTTCATACTCCCTTTACTGTACTCAGTCTTACATAGAAATCTCTTCATTTGCCGTCTCTCTCTCTTTCCTCTCTATCTCTCTTTCTCCTTATCATCTGATCATTCGATTTAACTTTCCTCTTTCATTTATCTCTCTTTATTTTTCTCTCTGTTTCTCCTTATTATTTGATTATTCGATTTAATTTTTCTCTCTCATTTCTCTCTCTATCTCTCTCTGTTTCTCCTTATTTGCTTATTTGATTTAATTTCTCTCTTACTCTCCCTCTTCCCCTCTCTTTCACTCACTCGAACAACCAACTGCCTTCCTCTCTCTCTCTCTCTCTCTCTCTCTCTCTCTCTCTTACTCTCGAATGATCTTCTTCTCCTATCTTAACCCACCCAACTCTTCCTGAACTCGGTGACATATTACAGCTGAATTTAATCGATTACAAAGGTGGAAATTTTTCAAGCTCATTAGTTGCTAGAGGTTTCTTTAAGAAGAATATTTGGCAGGAAAAAGACGGCGATAGAAAGAGTGAAAAGTACGAGGCAAAACGAGAAAATAAAATTAAAAGCTTCAGGAACAAAGAAACGCTTTCAAACAAACAGCAACTAAATATGGATTAATGTAATTTTATGCACATAAACTGTTATATATTGGTCAAGTTTCTCCCTACAAATTTATATTACTATCGTATTTAATAACCAAACCATCATTTTACCTCTAGTTTATATATATATATATATATATATATATATATATATATATATATATATATATCAGGTCATCCCATAAGTTCTGTCCGAATTTTAACTTTTTCTTAAAATGAACGAAATTTAAAGAGTATTTTATAATGTCTAATGGAGCTGAACATTATTTTTATGTTTAGATGCATTTAAACTGATCAAATTTTATTTCAGAGGACAATAAAATTAAATTTTGTTTGATTAAAACCCTGCTAACATTGAAGTACCCAAGAATCATTTGAGGCACATAATGCTTTATGAAAGGAAACTCAGCAGTTGAAGCGGCTAGAAACATTAACTCAGTTTATGGAGAGGAATGTGTGAATGAAAGAACTTGCAGAAGAAGGTTTGCAAAATTCAGAGATGGAAATTTCACCCTTGAAGATGAAGATCGAACCGGACGTCCAGTTGAGTTTGATGAAAAGCTTCTTGAAGCAAACTTTGAAGAAATTCCTGCTTTATCATTTGAGGAATTGGCAGTGGTTCTCAGTTCAAACCATACAACTGTTCATCGTCATTTTCAACAACTTGGAAAAGTTCCTAAACTTGGAAAATGGATGCCTCATGAATTGTCAGAAAACAACACCAAATCCCGAGTTGACATCTGCTCTTCTCTCCATTGTCGCCAACTTGTTTCACCTTTTTTGGATAGACTTATGACTGGTGACGAAAAATGGATCTTTTATCGAAATGTTAAGCATTGTAGACAGTGGCTTGGTAAAGGGGAAGGACACCAGCCACAGCTGAGAAGGGAACTTCATGGACAAAGGGTTCTTCTTTCAATCTGGTGGGGTCGCCAAGGAATAATCCACTTTCAATTCTCACCACCTAATGCAACAATTAATGCTCAAATATACTGTCAGCAATTAGAGTGTTTGAACCAAGCTTTGAGGAAAAAAAGACCTGCCCATTGAATCGAAAAGGGGTGATGTTTCATCAGGACAATGCACGACCCCACACAGCAAGAATCACGTCACAAAAGATCGAAGAACTTGGTTGGTAGAAAATTCCTCATCCACCTTATTCTCCCGATCTTGCTCCTTCAGACTACCATTTGTTTCGTAGCTTACAGAATCATTTGGAAGAAACAACTTTTATAACACAGGAAGAGGTTAAAACTGACATTTGTGAGTTCTTTGAATCAAAGCCAAAAGAATTTTACAGAAATGGAATTAGTAAGCTTGTTAACAGATGGAAGGAAGTCATAGATAATCAGGGAAAATACATTGTTGATTGAATCTGTAATTAAATGTAACATTTGGTCATTTGTTTTCTTTATTAAAAATTCGGACAGAACTTATGGGATGACCTGATACATTTCAGTATAATTGTATCCACTCGGACCCAGGTCCGGTGCGTATTAACACCGATTTGGTTTGGTTTGGTTTGTTTTACGGCATATCAACCTCAATCGGTTTTTTTAATGCCGACACATGCTGGCAATATTTTTTTTTCGGAAATGTATTGCTGGTAATAATATTTTTTTTTTAATTCATTGCTGGTATTAAAACCTATTTTTACATTTTAATAGTGTTTCGACCCCAGTTTGCGTGTGAAATATCTGCCCATAACTAGAAACCTAACAGGCGCTACCACCACGGATCAAGGTGAACCTGGGAACACCAGCAATTAAGACCTCCTGATCAGAGGCCTTGCTGTTGGATGTAGTTTATCGTCTAAGCCAGGACGCGGATGTAGTTTATCATCTTAGCCAGGACGCGGGTGTAGTTTATCGTCTTACCCAGGACGCGGGTGTAGATTATCGTCTTACCCAGGACGCGGATGTAGTTTATCGTCTTACCCAGGACGGGGGTGTAGTTTATCGTCTTAACCAGGACGCGGATGTAGTTTATCGTCTTAGCCAGGACGCGAGTGTAGTTTATCGTCTTAGCCAGGACGCGGATGTAGTTTATCGTCTTACCCAGGACGCGGGTGTATTTTATCGTCTTACCCAGGACGCGGATGTAGTTTATTGTCTTACCCAGGACGCGGATGTAGTTTATCGTTTTAGCCAGGACGCGGATGTAGTTTATCGTCTTACCCAGGACGCGGGTGTAGATTATCGTCTTACTCAGGACGCAGGAGTAGTAGTCTTACTCAGGACGGATATTACCACCGAGACTGATTTGCCTTTTTCTAGCTACATTTACATATGTTACAAATTATACTCAGCAAAACTGACTAGTAAAGGAAGAAAATAATACACGGACTTTGACGTTATTCTGGGGTCTTTTCTGATTTTTGTCGTCCAAATCCTTAAAGTTATTTTGCTCATGCTAAGTCTTAAAAAGACACTTAATAATTCATTATTTCTTTATCCATAATGTTGAATGTGTTAAAATATTTGTTAAAAAACAAGAACAATCTCAAGTTGATGTTAAAAATTGCCGTTAAACATTGTTGTTTGATTTAAGAAAGAATGATATATTTTCACATGTTTCTAATTTGTATTTTTTAGGTACATTCTATTCATTTTCATTTTTTTCTAGTTGAAGTATTCACCGATATTACATATGATGATCCATTATTGTACCTAATTATGTTACAATATTTTTTTTTTTATGAAAATTTAGATGTAGTAGAGTGGGGACACGTTATCATAGATTAGATGGGACCCACAAGGTACTTGCACCGTGTATGCTCGCACACAGAATAGATCGGCCGCCCTGGCGATTTCAGTCATGCTTTTTAAGAACTACCCGCAATTATTTCATTTTATTTTATCTTCCATTTTTTCTAACCTGACCATTTATTCTGCTCAACCTTTTTTTTTTTTCTGAAAGTAAATTAATTTTGAATATACATCATACTAATTGTATATTCTTGTGTCGGGATTAAAATAGCCTGACCAACTATTTCTTCCAACCTACCCACTGCTATTCCACAAGTCCCGATTATTTCATTTCCAATTTCTTCCGACTCCTTTTTATATAAAAAAAAATATCCGTTTATTCCAAATTCTTGTGACTCCTTTTTTGTCCTGAAATCAAATTATATGTGATTGAGTTTTTTCAACGTGCCTTTTTATTCCAAAGAAACTTTCTATTTCGGATTACAGAACCAAGTTTGTTTGTTTTTTTCAACATACTTTTTAAATCTTTAACTATTCTTTATGATACGAAGTATCAGATGAGATTATATATAATACGAAGTATCAGATGATATGATATATAATACGAAGTATCAGATGAGATGATATATAATATGAAGTGTCAGGTGATATGATATATAATACGAAGTATCAGATAATATGATATATGATATATGATACGAAATATCAGAGTATATGATATATGATATATGGTACAAAGTATCAGATGATATAATATATGATATATGATACGAAGTATCAGAGGATATGACATATGATGCATGATACGATGTATCAGAGGATATGATATATGATACGAAGTATCAGATAATATGATATATGATAAGAAGTATCAGAGGATATGATATATGATACGAAATATCTGATGATATGATATATGATACGAAGTATCAGAGAATATGATATATGGTATATGATACGAAGTATCAGATGATATGATATATGATATATGATACGAAGTATCAGATAATATGATATATGATACGAAGTATCAGATGATATGATATATGATATATGAGACGAAGTATCAGAGGATATGACATATGATGCATGATACGATGTATCAGAGGATATGATATATGATACGAAGTATCAGATAATATGATATATGATGCGAAGTATCAGAGAATATGATATATGATACGAAATATCTGATGATATGATATATGATACGAAGTATCAGAGAATATGATATATGGTATATGATACGAAGTATCAGATGATATGATATATGATATATGATACGAAGTATCAGATGATATGATATATGACATATGAGACGAAGTATCAGAGGATATGACATATTATGCATGATACGATGTATCAGAGGATATGATATATGATACGAAGTATCAGATAATATGATATATGATGCGAAGTATCAGAGGATATGATATATGATACGAAATATCTGATGATATGATATATGATACGAAGTATCAGAGAATATGATATATGGTATATGATACGAAGTATCAGATGATATGATATATGATATATGATACGAAGTATCAGAGAATATGATATATGGTATATGATACGAAGTATCAGATAATATGATATATGATACGAAGTATCAGATGATATGATATATGATATATGAGACGAAGTATCTGAGACTATGATATATGATACGAAGTATCAGAGAATATGATATATGATACGAAGTATAATATATGATATATATTTCATATGAAGTATCAGATGATATGATATATGATATATGAGTCGAAGTATCCGAGACTATGATATAGGTTACGAAGTATCTGATAATATGAAATATATATATATATATATATATATATATATATATATATATATATATATATATATATATATTGATGTATGTATATATATATATATATATGGTACGACGTACTGTGAAATTTCAAATTTTTGACTGTTATTTTCTTACATCTTTTTAGATGCAATTTTAATCGGACTGTTAATCCACGAGAAAATCGGAGTGAACACTTTATTTAATCTACAGGATAGATCCTTGTCCAAGAATGTCTTGTCTACTGCATATTTAGTTCTGCTCTGTTATCACCCGCTCTGTTTGCCATGAATCTATGTACACGATGCCGGGCCTAAAGATTCAAACACACAAGTATCTCACTAAATTCACGAAACAATGTTTTAATACCCCTAGGTTATTGTACTGTTCTTTGGGACAATCCTGAGTGGAAAAGTTGGAGCCTTAAACCTAACCTGGCCATAGATAAATGCTGCTTCTTTCATATTTGAGTGCAAGTCAGACCTCGTATTTACCCAAAGACGATTGGAGAATAGTTGGATTCATAACTTACCCAACTGATTGCACCTAAGTGAATGTAATTGACTGCAATTCGAGTTCGTCTCTCCGACATATTCCGAGCCGCTATCAATTACAGTTACTGAATTGCGTATATATGTGTGTGTGTGTGTGTGTGTGTGTGTGTGTGTGTGTGTGTGTATAAACAAGGATCATCGAAGTATGTCGGGGTTCCGTTCATACAGAGCGACCTAAACTAATTTTTTTTACTTAGGTCAGAGCTCACCTAGATAAACACTCACGAATTTGCCTTACTCTTGGGAGCCATAATGAAGTCCAAAAAGTTCCCCCAAAAATGACACATAGGAGAGGTGGTGAATGTAGCATAATCCAATATGGCGTACAGCCGGTAAAAAATCAACGTCGTCTTCTTCATATTACGCCGCTATATATTATCGGAAATGGCACCGGAACCACGAAACACGGTACGGCCGGACATTCTCTATATATCTATATATATATATACATATATATATATATATATATATATATAGTCAAAACTAGTGAGCCAGACAAACCTACCCAGGTTTCAACTAAGCAGATCGTCAGGGAAGCTTTCCCTGGCGACCAAATGGTGAAACCTGGGTAGGTTTGTCTGGCTCACTAGGTTTGACTAGGTCTGCTGTACGGTTGTATTGAACTCTTTTTAGTTAGTTGTTTACTCGTGTCGGGGTTTTTTTCTTTGGGCTTTGAACCTGTATTTGTGCGATTTTTTCGACAGGCTTTCATGTTCCTGGCTCTTTCGAGTCGAGTATAGTTACCTAAATCTATACAGAATATATATATATATATATATATATATATATATATATATATATATATATATATATATATACTGGTCGTCGTCGTTGACCTGCGACTTACGACTGTTCGAATTTACGATCACGACTGCGAAATGGTCTGTCTCCCTATCTGGCCATGTCTGCTCCGCCTCTGGCAGTGTGAGTATTTCCCAGCTTGGTTTACGACAATTTATGCCTCAACACTTAGTGTTTTGTCCACATCGTCAAATTTATGAGAAGGAAAGGAAAGAAACAATTCGGACAAAGCTCGCCATGTTTATGAAAGAAAGTCTTATTTATATATGCAGGGTGCGATGGATAAATTGTCGCCATTTCATATTTTTAATTTCACGCGTTGATTTTTTTTTTCCGACTACGCAGAACAAAAGTGTCAATTGCGCACGGTCTGTGAAAAAAAGGGCCATATCGTGCAGTTCACTCTGAGGACAATGTAAAGGATTCGGAAAGAGTTGGATGATATATGCGCTCAACATCATGGTGTTTGGAGTGATCACTACCGGTCCTCAGACTCAACATGAAGGCCTATATCAAGTGTCTTGAGACGGTAATGCTTCCCTGGATTAAGAGGGTGGCTGTTGGAAGACCTTATGTCTGGCAACTGGACTCTGCACCATGCCACCCAAAGCATGAGAACCTAATTCTGGCTGTCAGAAAATTTATGCGACCACATCACCCCTTACAAATGCCCAGCTAACTCCCCCTTTAATCATGTGTGGTTGAGCGAGAGATCAATAAAAATCCTTGTGACACCGAAAATGAACTGAAGGCAAAGATTATGGCAGTATTCGCCAACCTAAACGAGGAGACGGTCCAAAAGAGATGCAGGAGATTTTGAAATCATCTTAGGGCCGTGGTTGAAGCCAATGGCGATTTTATT
>OZ010606.1:76521310-76536310 GCA_963932145.1 Acanthosepion lycidas
ACCTTTTTACGCTTTCAATTTGAAGAATTTTATTATAATTTTTTTGTCTTTATTACTGTTTTGTCTTTAATTGTATGGTTTCGAGAGCAAACGTGCATTGTTTCCTTGTATGTTGTCAATTCTCTTTCTTCATCGCTTTTCGTTTGCCTTCATTTTTGATAATACATTATTTGTTGATGATGTCTAATCTTTGTTAGTTGTTCTTCCTGCTGTGAGATGAAGGTGGGTGGAGAGAATACGATGACAAAAAAAAAAAAAAAAATCCCTCAAGTTTTATATCGAGATAACCTGGTTTATGCTTAAATTGACTTTATGACAGCCTGCCTCGGTGTAGATCTCCAAGTCTGTTGACTAGGAACGGCTTTTCCTTTCCGTTTCACCCTTAATTAATGTGATTTATTTATTTTTTTCTCACAACTTTTCTCTCTCTCTCTCTGCCCCCCTCTCTCTCTCTCTCTCTCACACACACACACACATACACAGAGAAAATTGTTTATTTCCCTATCCTCTCTCGATCACTCGGCGTTCTATTTCTCAACTTCCAAACTAAATTTCTTTCCTTCTATTTTATTTTATAAATCAAAGCAAATAATTCTCTTTTATTCTTTCACTGTTGCATTGTTATTTCTATGTCTCTCCACGGCCTCCTTTATTCTCTTTGAACTTTCTTTCTTTCCATACAAGGTTTACATTCCTTTTGTTCAAACACTGTCTTTCTTTCTTTCTTTCTTTCTTTCTTTCTTTCTTTCCATACAAGGTTTACCTTTCTTTTTTTCAAACCCTTACTTTCTTTCTTTCTTTCTTTCTTTCTTTCTTTCTTTCTTTCTTTCTTTCTATACAAGGTTTATCTTTCTTTTGCCCAAACCCTTTCTTTCTTTCTTTCTTTCTTTTCCAGACAAGTTTTCTCTTCATTTTTCTAAACCTTTTTACTTTCTTTCTTACTCTCTTTTTTCGTTCTGTCCCGCCAAACTCTGTCTTTCTTGTCTTCAAACGCTTCTTTCTTTCTTTCTTTCTTTCTTTCTTTCTTTCTTTCTTTCTTTCTTTCTTCCCAGACAAGATTATAGTTCGTTTTTTCAAATATTTCTTTCTTTCTTTCTTTCTTTCTTTCTTTTTTCTTTCTTTCTTTCTTTCTTTCTTTCTTTCTTTCTTTTTTCTTTCTTTTTTCCCAGACAAGATTATAGTTCGTTTTTCCAAATACTTCTTTCTTTCTTTCTTTCTTTCTTTCTTTCTTTCTTTCTTTCTTCCCAGACAAGATTATAGTTCGTTTTTTCAAATATTTCTTTCTTTCTTTCTTTCTTTCTTTCTTTCTTTCTTTCTTTCTTTCTTTCTTCTTTCTTTCTTCCCAGACAAGATTATAGTTCGTTTTTTCAAATATTTCTTTCTTTCTTTCTTTCTTTCTTTCTTTCTTTCTTTCTTTCTTTTTTCTTTCTTTCTTTCTTTCTTTCTTTCTTTTTTCTTTCTTTTTTCCCAGACAAGATTATAGTTCGTTTTTCCAAATACTTCTTTCTTTCTTTCTTTCTTTCTTTCTTTCTTCCCAGACAAGATTATAGTTCGTTTTTTCAAATATTTCTTTCTTTCTTTCTTTCTTTCTTTCTTTCTTTTTTCTTTCTTTCTTTCTTTCTTTCTTTTTTCTTTCTTTTTTCCCAGACAAGATTATAGTTCGTTTTTCCAAATACTTCTTTCTTTCTTTCTTTCTTTTTTCTTTCTTTCTTCCCAGACAAGATTATAGTTCGTTTTTTCAAATATTTCTCTCTTTCTTTCTTTCTTTCTTTCTTTCTTTCTTTCTTTCTTCTCGTCTTTTGCTGAACACTTTTCTTGTGATTTCTTTCTTCGAGAATCAATTATTTTTTTCTTTCTCTTTCCTCTCATCACATTCTCTCCTTTTCTTTGTTGCTCTGCCTCATCACTCTTTCTCTCTCGCTCTTCGCCTCTCATATTCCCCCTCTTTCTCTCTCTTTTCTTTCTCTCTCTTTAATATCTCCATCATTGCACATCTACGTGATCAGATTCTGAACTGACTTTACTTATTTTGTTACACTTTTCTTATTTACTACGTCCATCTTAGTTTTGGCACAAGGCCACGAATATGGGGCACTCATTGTGAGTGTATGGCACTCATCAGTACTGATTTCCAAAGCCAGATTTCTGAACAATGCATCACGTGGAGACTCAAATTTGTAACACTTAATCAATCTTTCTCGCTCTCTCTTTCTCTTTCTGTCTCTCTTATGTCTTCTCCCTCTCGTGTCTTTTCTCTTCGTTTATCACTCTATCTTTCTTTTTTCTCTTCTTTTCTATTTCCTTTCTTTTTCTTTCTTTTCCATTCTCGTACTCTTTTCTCTTTGTTTATCTCTCTTCTCCTTTTCTTTCTCTTCTTTGATCTCATTCGTCTGGTTTCTTTCTATTCTTTTCTGATTCTATCTCTCTCTCTCTCTCTCTCTCTCTCTCTCTTTCTTTCTTTCTTTCTCGTAAGTTTTCTTTCTCTATCTCTCACTATTTTGTTTTCTATATCTCTCTTACTCCCTTTTCCTCAAATTCTATGTTCCCTCTCCCTACCCTTGCTTTTTCTTTATCTTTTTCTCTCTCTTACTCCCTTTTCCTCAAATTCTATGTTCCCTCTCCCTCCCCTTGCTTTTTCTTTATCTTTTTCTCTCTCTTACTCCCTTTTCCTCAAATTCTGTGTTCCCTCTCCCTCCCCTTGCTTTTTCTTTATCTTTTTATCTCTCTTCTCTATTTTCCTTCTCCATCTTTCTCTCCCATGCTCTTTCACTTCATCTCTTTCTCTTTTCTCACTCATTCTTCTTTCGTTTTTCATTTCCATCTCTTTCTCTCTCTCTCTCTCTCTCTCTCTGTCTTCATTTTTCTTCATCGTTCATTATCTCGTAATTTTTTCTCACTCCATCCTCCTCTCTCTCTTTCTCTTCTTTTTCTAGCTTTCTCTTTCTTTCATATTCTTCCCCCTTTCTTTCTTTTTGTTTCTCTTCTCATTTCTTTCAGTTTCCCTCCCACTCTCCATTTTCTTTCTTTTTCTTTTCTTTCACTTTCTCTCTCAGTCTCCCCTTTCTTCCTTTTCCTCTCTTTTCCTTTCTTTTTTCCACTCTATCTCATTCTCTTTCTCTTCGACTCTCTCACACTTTTTTCTTTCTCTTTCTTTATTTTCTCTCTTTTCCTTATATCTATATATATCTTCTCTCTCATTCTTCTTCCCTCTAACCACGTTTCTCTTTATCATTTTCTCTCACTATCTATCTATCCATCTATTCTGCATTTCCCCTTTCTCTTTAACCACCTCTCTCTCCTTTCTTTCTTTCTATTCATATACCTCTTCTTTCTCCTTCTCTTTTTCTCTTACCACCTTTCTCTTCCTCACTCAATCTATCTATCTATCTATCTATCTATCTATCTATCTATATCTTCTCTCTCTTCCCCTTTTCTCTTGAATCTCTTCTCTCTTCTTTTTTTCTTTCATTCTTTCTTTTTTTCCTTCTTTCTTTCTATCTGTCTTTTCTGTCTCACTCTCTTTTTCTCTCTAATCATCTCTGTCCTTCTTTTCCTTTTTCTCTTCGTGCCACCCCCCATCCTTTTCACTCTATCTCAACTTCACTTTATCGCGCCTTCCCAGCATGCATTATCTTGCCAATGTAATTAATGTCTTTCATGGGCCCATTCCGGACAGTAATTACAGTGCAAACCGGGCTTAGACGCGCGGCCATATTTTAACATTGTTCTCTAAATTAATTCATGAATATTTTGTTTTGTTTTGTTGTTTTTTTTGTAATTTTTTTTATATATTTCTATTATTTATACTTTTTTATATTTTATTTTTTATCAGTGATTATTCGACTGCAGCTGGCATATTAAATATCATTATTCCGTACAGGTTGCGAATAGATACTGCATCTTAATCTCTCGCTCAAATTCGTCATATTGATGGATTCAAGAAGTGTGAAGCCGTAAAATTGGTGAAAATTATCGTTAAAATACATTTAGTCCCACATAAATCTCCCGACCGAGGAGAGTTAAACAAGGGATACAACTCTACAGAATCAAGCACATAGAGCTAAAATTATGAATGTGCAGGGTTAGAGGCGTGTGGCATTGTATGAAAGATTATGTCAAGGGGTGTATTTATTCAATTATAATTGTGTGCATGTGTTATTTCTCACTATTAAGACGCATCCAAATTTCCTGGTGTTTTTACAATTTTGAAATAGAACGCAAAACAATTCAGACATTTTCAGATCGCCGCATTTAAGTACTAGTGTGATCAGTTTTCTATTTACAGTGATTGACGAATAAAAATTAGATTTATTTTCAAGAATTTCACTAAAGCCAGTATTCTGATAAAATTGATTTTTCTGTTCTTTAGTATTTTGTACGTGTATTTTTTATCATTTCCCCATAATCAAGGCAATAGAGCCGCTAAGATACAAGGAGTTACTGTGTGTGAAATAATAACTGAAAATGAAAACCATAATTAAGGAAAGAGAACAATAAAAGTACAGAAAAGATAAAGATTTATATTGCATTTAAATTTTGATGATCAAAGTTGACTAAAAAGCAAGAGAATGGATGGGAGTTCTGTAAGGGAAAAGTTCGGGAGTAGAAACTGTTATCATAGAAGTTACGGTTACATGTTGCTATTTTAACTGTAAATTGATGAGACCTCACCGCCAATCTAGTACTGACCTTAAATTTATAGATTCTTGGTACCAAAGAGAAAAGTTCATTAGAACAATTACCATGAAAATATTTATAGAAAACTCACAGGGAAGCTATGTTACAGCAATTGGAAAGGGACTGAAGCCAAGATGCCAGGTCAGGACCAATAATATTGCAGATTCTTCTTTGTATTTTATCAAGAATCTATAAACAAAAAAGGGCAAAAAAAAAAAATCAAATACCCTTGTTGACAGGGAAGCAAGAAGCTGGAAAAGTGTTCCATAATAAGAGAGAAGTGGAAGAGAAGAAACTGTTACTATAGAACTTACAGTTACGTCCAGCAATTTCAACTGTAAATTGATGAATAACTGAAAATGAAAGACATAATTAAGGAACTAGAACAATAAAAGTACCGAAAAGTTAAAGATTTATATTGCATTTAAATTTTGACGATCAAAGATTACTAAAAAGCAAGAAACTGGATGAGAGGTCTCTAACGGAAAAGTGTGAGAGTTGAAACTCTTATAGAACTTACGATTACATGTTGCTATTTTAACTGTAAATTGATGAGACCTCACCGCCAATCTAGTACTGAGCTTAAACTGATGTACCAATGAGGAAAGCTCATCAGGACAATTACCATGAAACCCTTTATAGAGAAGACACAGGGAAACTGCGTTATAGCGGTGGGAAAGTTACTTAAGCCGAGATGCCAGATCAAGACCGATAACTAGTGTTCTGATGATATAACCTTTTATTCTTTTTAAATCATTTCACTCGAACCAAGAAAATAAACCAACTAAGACGGGAGAGGTTAATGAATATTTGAGAATGCGAGAAATAAAATTGATATTAAGGAGAGAGAACGATAAAAGAACAAGAATTAAGAAGACAGTAAATAACGATTGACATTGCATTTAATTTTTTTTTTAAATGTTGGTTGGGAAGTAAGAAGTCAGACGAATGACCCACAAGCGAAAAGTGCGAGAAAAGAAAGAGTTAACATAGAACTTAAGGTTACAACTAGCCATTACAAATGTAAAACGATGGGACCTTGGCGCCAATCTAGTACTGCGCTTAAAATTCATAAAGTCTAGGTAACATAAAGTTAGTTCATCAAAACAATTACCATGAAAGGCAGAGGGAAGCTACGTTACGGCGATGGGGAAAGTGACTGAAGCCGAGATGCCAGGTCAGGACTAATAACATTACAGATTCTTCTTGAGATTTTTTATCAAGGATCTCTAAATATCTAGCAAATGTGTCAGCAGCATTGAAAACAAGGACGAATGATACATAGATTCTGGCAAGAATGATTGTTTAGCATGACACAAGGAATCGACCTCCTTAGCAGCAGACTTAAAAATTCATTATAATCTATGGCAACGAAAAACGTTAGTCAGAGAAAGCGCAATAAGTCACTCGCTTGGTGGTTAGCATCAGCCATACTGATGTAAGAGAAATTCAATATAAAGGTTTCAATACAGTAGTTGTAATAAATAATCACTTATGTATTTATGAGTGTGGTTACTTTTGTTATCATGGTCTCCGTCATCTCAATCAGACTTGATGCCATTACAGTAGAATCCTTCATATCCAGAATCCCACATATCCGGAATCCCTCGTATCCGGAATCCCACATATCCGGAATCCCTCGTATCCGAAATTCCTCATATCCGGAGTGCCAAATATCAGGAATCCCGCATATCCGGACAAGATTTTGATGTATATATTTGAACTATTTGAATGATATTTAACTGATTTAAAATTTCTGTTTTTCAGGAAATTTACTTTGGATAATTGCTTATGCTTATTTCACCCTAATGGCTTGTATTAGTGCAAAAGATGATGTGAATAAGAGGAAAAGAAAAACTTTTGAGTTATCGTAAAAAGTGGAAATTTTAAAGAGAATAGACACTGGTGAAACTTCATCATAGGAAAGTCAACACTGTTTGATATAAAATCTTTCAAAGAAACTATTCTCCAGCATTCACACAGTCAGAATGAACAAGGAAATAAAAAAACATGATTGTGATGAAACATGGACTGAAATTGAAAAAGCAATGGAAAAGGTTGTTAGTTTTATGGAAAGAAAGCCAGTATTCAGCTATGACGATTGCAATAACGCACGCAGAGTTAAAAAAATCATCTTTCGTTTAAAAAATTCGAGAACAAAAGCAAAACGAAATGCGGAAAAAGTTGAAAACAACATTGGAAGAGAAAGAATCATGCAACAGCGATTAAAAATCCTCGTTACATTATTTGTTTTGCATATGTGACATACTTCATTTCATTAATATTGCATAATTTATTTCTTTTTTTTTTTTTTTAATTCAATTCGGTAATATTTCACTCACCATAAGCTTATTTTGTTTACTATAAAATATTGAAAATAAATGTTAAACCTGATTTCAGTTCTTTTATTTTAATCTGAATATAACCCCTAATATCTGGACTTTGTAACCAATTCCTCATATCTGGGATGCCTTCTTAGTCTTTTTGTCAGGGATTCCAGCGTATTTAAGATTCAGGAGATTGTCATAACAAATAATCACTGGTCGTATCAATTCTTCAAAGCTCTATATCGACGAAATTCTTTCTCTGGCAATCCCAAATGATGATGTTGCCTTAAGCCTCACAGTCCGACTCATCGTCCACATTTTACGCAGCCATTTTTTAAATTTTGTCAGCCACTGTTCAAAGGACAAACAACACAGATGATTTCTACTTTCTTAAGCCTCCGCAAGCCTATTATTTCATGTTTTAAATGATATCTGGTCTTAATCTAAATATATCCCCTCATATCCGGACTTTGTAACCAATTCCTCATATATTATTGTGTTGTATCATTTTGCCAGAGAGAAATTTTAAGTTCCTAATTACTAGGCAGCCCCCACACCTGAGGTCTATGAATAAAAGGGATACCGTAGGTGAAGTTTCTGATGTGTCCAGGAATTTTACTCACTTGATTTTCGGTACCCATTTTTATCATACCCAACAATTCCCCTATCACAAAAGCATTAATCATAGTTTTTAAGTTTCCACATTTTTATTACTTCAAGTTGCAGGTTTTATAATTTTAAAGTTTTTGAAATTCTGTTTTAGAAATGTTGGAATCTTGTGAGCAAGTCATATCAGTTAGTTGGTTCCTTTTTTGAAATCTTTTATGACTATGTCTATTTGCATTTATTTTCCTGTCTGTGGAGATTGGAAAATTCCATCACCATTTATTATTATTATTATTATTATTATTATTATTAATAATAATATTTTCTTGGGTTACCGTTGTACACACATTTTCTTCCGGATCTCAACTAAGGTCAAAAATATCTTCATGATATGACATCTTCCATTGGTCATTTTTTGTTAAAAAAACAAACAAACCCTACGATCACACAAAATTTACATAGTTAAAGCCCTTCGTAATGTATGAGCTGTACTTGTGAGTACAATATTTTGTATTTCTTTAAGACATGGTCTACGAGGAATCCCTTCAATGAGTCTATCGGAACCTTTTCCAATCAACTATTACTGCAAATATCTCATGTACCACATTTTTTTTAGATTTCCACTTCAAGATCCTTGTATCTTGATACTTTTTTTTAAGATATTATTATTATTTTTATTATTATTATTATTTTTATTATTATTATTATTATTTTTATTATTATTATTATTTTATTATTATTTTATTATTATTATTATTATACCCTTTTCCCCCAAACAGCTCTGATGCCGGAATTTAATGGCCAAGAGCGCGTCATAAATGTCCACTGGTTTTATCATTTGTTCTCTCTCAAACGCCAAAATTTTCCTCGAATTCTAGCTGCCCTGAGCTGTGTTGTTTTCTGAAGCCTCTGAGAAACTTAGTTTCAATTTTCCCAAGCCATTATTATTATTATTACTTGAGTTGATGTTCTCTCCGACTCTTAGATGTTTCGACCCTGTCAATGAAGGTCATTATTCAAACCCCACTTATCACTTAGTTCGTCAGCACATGATCTCGACAAAGAAATGTTGGCATCTGTCCACTCCCAACGTCAGGTATTTTTCTAAGACATACTTTGAGGCAGAAAGTAACATGGGCCTAGTCCCGATTGATCAAACAACAAAGAGGGAAAGTTGAGCAGCTGTTTGACAAATTTCTCTGATTTTCCTTATCAAATATTGGTACCTCTGTATTTTTCACCTGCTTCAGTTTCACGATATTCTATCCCAAGGTATTGCAACGTGTATCAGGATCCATTCAAGACCGAGTGGATATTTTATGGCATTCTTTTACCATTCAAATTAGGGAACGTGTATTCATTTGTAAGTATGATGCCAATGCTTAATTTTTCATTGATTTCTGTCGACCTTTATAACAGGCTTATGACAAACCTGGCGGACCATGACTGCCCCTTAAACACTTGACAGTTAAGATGGTCGGATCTCTCATGAACTTATTATTATTATTATTATTAAATTCTTTTCCATCGGCATTTGTTGGGTTATAACCAACGGTCTAAGGCAAACTAAAGATCTCTTTGTTTTGTTGTTTCCAATTAATTAAACAAAAGACAAGAAAAAAATTTAAATGGAGAAAGATCTTCGCAGGATATGGGATGTGCTTGTTAGCACATATATAGTTGTATGATAGATAGATAGATAGATAGATAGATAGATAGAAGAATAACTAAATAACTACGTTGGAATTTTTTAATGTATTTTTTATCGGACATTATTTCTTACTACTATAAATATCCACTAACAATAACGATTATATATATATATATATATATATATATATATATATATATATATAGTGGACTCTGCCGTCGTATTCGCATTCAAGCAGCTCAGTTCCTTCCTAGGAACAGAGAGTCAGACACCTGCACATATGTCTTGATTATAGTGGTGACGAACCAACTTCACTTTTTTTCTTTTTTTTTATATATAGGAGAGCTGAACCAACCAGACTTTTTCAAGGGCCGAATAGAAACACCTGGTGCACTACGTGCCACAAGGTCCAAAACGACCATCTTCAGGTTTTGAATTCAGACTTGTCCTTCTCCTAGACCAATTACCATGCAAGGCTATAGAACCTGTCCAGCTATTTACCCATAGCAGGGAGGGTGAAGAAGAGGTTTCATATCTTTCCCAAGGGTATTAGCACGTAAGTGTATGTAACGAATTCGACTGGAATTCCAACTCGGCTCTCCGATTCCTCACTCCGAGCCGCTATCCACTACTCCACAGTGTCTCCTAGATAGATAGATAGATAGATAGATAGATAGATATCGGTTTAGACAGACAGACTGGAAGATACATATATTAGGATATATGATTTGAAGAATAAATATTTATACAGACCTATGCATCTCTCTATTTCTTCCCCCACAAAATATATATGCGTGTATTTAGTTGTATGCATCTAAAAATATGTATATGCATGTCTCTCTCTCTCTATATATATATGTGTGTGTGTGTGTATGTATGTGTATGTGTTTGTATTTAGTTTTCGCATCACTGGTGTCATAACTACGCATATATATATATATATATATATATATATATATATATATATATATATATATTAGGTTGGTGCAAAAATAATTTCGTTTTCTCACATAGTAACATATGTTAAAAAACGAAATTATTTTTGCACCAACCTAATATATATATATATATATATATATATATATATATATATATATATATATATATATATAGAGAGAGAGAGAGAGAGAGAGAGAGAGAGATAGATAGATAGATAGATAGATGCGTTTATATTTTTTGAATTTCCTGCAGAAATGGTGAACAAGGAATTTTACTGATGTGTTGCTGAGTTTCTTTCTTAAACATACCCAAAGCTCAAACCACAACTAAAATAGTTTCAGTTTTTAAGCGCCACGTTTTTTTTTCTATTGTTGTAGCTATTCCTGTTGGTGATACTGTTATCATTTTTGACTGAGAGACCTACACGTTAACAATGTGACGCCGACGCACACACATGCGAAGTGATTAGGATATCCAGTCTAATAGGGCTACATGCACTGAAGCTAAACAGGCCCGATATCGTGACAGGGGTTCATAAAAGAAGAACCTAACCTTACAGGTGGAGGCCAATTAGAAATCAGATCGAGTAAACCAGTCTGCTCAGAAGGTCTTGTGTCGCCTTTACCCACCCATCCTTCAAAGTTAAAAAATCTCTTTCGATACGCATTCATTATAATTGCCCACTACTCCCGCTCATGAACAGATGTGGACAATGTGTTAGCCTTTAGAGGGCAGGTTCAACAGGCAACTGACTAGCAAATCTCTGGTATCACCGACATATTCAATGTAGCTTGTGATTATTATATTGTTCTTTTCGTTGTAGCTTGGTGCCTTTGTCTTTTTTCAAAAATGCTGACAACTAGTTTCCACGATGCTCCAAATGACAGGACGGCTCCAAAATACACTGGCAGTTTCCTAATTCTTCTCGCATGTTTTCCAGCTAAATAGTTGTCATTTTTTCTCGGTTTTTAATTCTTCGCGTCTTTTTGTGTGTTCTTCCTATTATTGTTTCCTTGTATTTGATGATGCCTGCTGGTTATTCCTGAAGACTGTGTGACAGCTTGACTTTTCAACTGATACCTCAGAAATCCTCAAAGCGCCGTGGTATCGATAGTCTCAACTCTGTCTTTGATTACCAATTCATTCCATCTTAATTTTAGTGTTTTCTAGCCTGCTCCTAATGCACCCAATATTATGGTCACGACTTTTACTTTCATTGTGTATATCTTTCTTACATCCCGAGCAAGGTCCTGATACTTCTAATTGATGATGATACTTGTGAAAAGAATATGAATGAAAAAGATATTTTATTCTAGATCCGCACCCAACTTAACATCGCTAATCGCTCTTTTTTTCCCAGCCCATTGCCAGACATGGTCCGCAAACTTAGTCATATGCCTTTTATAAAGGTCGACAGAAATAAATGAAAAAGTAAGCACTGGCATCATACTTACAAATGAATACCTGCTCCCTAATTTGAACGGTAAAAGAATGCCATAAAATAACCACTCGGTATAAATGTTGGTAAACAGTACCAACCAGATTTCCTTTGCGACGCCGCTCACCAACCAAACGGTACAAATAAAACGTATATTTAATGCTTATCATAAGTTTCGCCTGTGAACGATGTGCCAGACGACCATAAAAATGGAATTATATCATAGGCAAGGATTTTAGAGGAGTCTAGTGTCGCCATCAGTTATTTGCTGGTCGAAAGACTGTAAAAGTAAAGGGAGCAGACATTAAAGATAGTTGAAGAGAAAAACAGATCCTGAACGGAAGCGGTCGGTTTCAGGAGATTCGTATAAATACTGTTAAAAATTTCCTGTTTGAAAGCAGAGCCGGAAGTCGGACATAACAATGCTGGAAGCTGGTTCTAGCAACTTCTTCGTGTTTGTTTATGAAACATAATAAGTAAAATAAATAAATAAATAAACCTATTCTATGTTGAAGACATAGAAAATTAGTCGTTTGTTTGCAGATTTTTTGTGGTTGCAGAAATGTTTCAGTAGTTTGTGGTAATAATTGTATTTTAGGGTACGTGTGTGTCAATATAAGAAAGTTAAAACAAATATGATGAAATATGTTATTCAATTAAAGAAAGCAATACAAAAATCTTCAGACTTTTTTACGTATTATTTGAAATTTAATGACAAAGTGACCAGTCATTTATGCAAACCTCTTCGTAATTACAGTATTTTCAATTATATGCGCTGTACTTGTAAGTTAGCAAAGACAAAACAAGAAATAAATTGATTCAATTGATAATTCTTCCATACGTATCTGTTATATTTTTCAACTCTAAAATGATTCGACTTTGTTGCCAATCTATTACTACGCTTAAATTGATAAAGTCTAGGTACCATGGAGGAAAGCTCATCAGAAAAAAAAATCCATCATAGTGTTTAAAGAAAAGGGAAGCTACATTACTGCGAAGGAAAAGTGACTAAAGCCGAGTTGCCATCTCAGGACCAATAATACTGCAGATTTTATCAAGAATCACTAGATCTATGACAGGAGCACTAGACCATATATGGCAGCAACATTCAAAGCAAGGGCGAATGGTAGATATGTACGATATATCCTGATGAGAAAAAACTGTCTAGCACAGTGAATTGGCTTTCCTAGCAGCAGACCTAGCAATAGATTAAATGTAATCTTTCTATTTCATGCCAGGGAGAAGCCGCAACAATTCGCCCTCCTGCGGGTTAGCATCAGCCATGTTGACGGAAGGTGGAAAGGGTTCTCTCAGGCGATTAATAGAGACAAGTTTCGTTTTAGAGACGTTAAAATTAACAAGCTATTCGTTGCCCTAGTTAACAACAGATCTATGTCAATTTTTAGATCGGCTGACAATTTGACCTTATGGAACAGATCAAACTTACTGTTAAGACAAGTTTATATATATATACATATATATGTATATATTTCTTTTTTTTTTTCTTCTATTTTTTTCCTTTTTCCCTATATCATTTCAGGTGACTTGACCGATTAAATAGGTCTATGTCTGATCCTTACCCCCTCCTCCTCAATAAAAATGTAAATAAATTTTAAAACTATCCTTCCCTTTCTAATCTCAACCATACCTCTCACACTATTCATCACCACCTTCTATGTCAACTTATAAAATCTTAATACTGCCCTTCAAAAGTGTAAATTTTAAATTCATTTTTTCACCTTTGAAAGTGAAGTCTAAAGATCCAGAGAAAAATAAAATTCTCTGGTGAAATAAATTATTACTAATGGAGCCTTAATGTGGTCTGTTTTTTTTTCTTTAAAATAATATATATATATATATATATATATATATATATATATATATATATATATATATATATATTAATGCATGTTTCATTCAATAATATAGACAAGGTTTTTCGTATTTATTTTAAGTAACTTCTTTTCATATTGTCTGATAAACTTAAAAACATTATCAATGAAAGACGAAAGGAAATCACCATAATGATACATGCTTAAATCCAATCTAAGCTTTCGGCTTACATAAGCCATTATCAAAGATAACAATTTCAATATATCAAACAATACACGGACGAAAGAACAATGATAGTCCGCCCTTGCTGCATGAAAAATTTCAAAGCAACGACAAACCCATGTATGCGAGACGCGGAGGCGAAAATCGTGTCGCAGCTCGTATCGTCATATATGACCACGCGAGAGTGCAAACAAGAAGTATTAAGTATGGTAAGACATTGGCAGTCGAGACCTTAGCTTTTTATGCGTAGCGATGTTCGTTTCAACAAGGAGGGGGTAAGGGTGTTCATGAGGCTTTTCAGATCTACCACATAGGCCGTCAAAGGAACTTTCGCCTTTTCTCACACACACACATACACACATGTGTAGAGATGCGCACATACACTATTATACATCTGGCAAACGCGAAGACAGACTCACATACGCACACACATAGATAGATAGATAGATAGATACGTGCAGACTGTTTTAGATAGATAGATAGATAGATAGATAGATAGATAGATAGATAGATAGATAGATAGATAGATACGTGCAGACTGAGATAGATAGATACGTGCAGACTGAGATAGATAGATAGATAGATAGATAGATAGATAGATAGATAGGTGAAGACTGAGATAGATAGATAGATAGATAGATAGATAGATAGATAGATAGATAGATAGATAGATAGATAGATAGATAGAAACAGACTAAGGGAGATGGATAGATGTGAAGAGACTCGGATAGATAGATAGATAGATAGATAGATAGATAGATAGATAGATAGATAGATAGATAGAAACAAACAATGTGTGTATAGAAATCAGCACTACACAGTGACTTTCAGTTTCACGCTTTAAACGTTCATCAGACCATGATCATCGGCTAAGGCATGAAACTTGACACCATGCAATGTTAATTAATATACGCACTCTGTTTTTATCTACAAACGCTCCTTGTAATCTTTAAACTCCCATAGTCTGGTACTTTTTTTAATCATCCGCCCTTAGTTACTTCAGTGGCTACGATGGCGGCAATACAGGTTGTTTACAACTTTCCGCGGCAGACGACAGCTGCCAGCAGCAGCAAATTGTGTTCATTTTTTATATACAGCTGCATATTTACAAATTCAGTATAGTAAGGATATATTATATTTCAGTTATGAAGAACTTGGTAATCTATATGGGTAATCCCAAGGAGGATGAAATCCTGAGAGCTCAATGTAAATCCAGAGCTAATATTTAAAAGAAAAACAGACCACTTTAAAGTACCAATATAATAATTTATTTCACCAGGGCCCTTTTAAAGAACGCCGGATCATCA
>OZ010606.1:76541310-76566310 GCA_963932145.1 Acanthosepion lycidas
GTTGATTTCAATGTTCACTTTCATATATATATATATATATATATATATATATATATAATCACTTTAAGCATTATTTTCAGTATATACTGATATTCATCTTCAGAAGTAAATTAGAAAGACTTATTGTAACTGCAATACAATCTTAGAAAAAGTCGAAAGGACTTGGGTTATAAAAATAAACTAGGGAGCCTCCCTTACTGAATTTCATTTTAACATCAAGTAAATGATTAAACAACTGGAAAGGATCAGTCTAAAATTTTATAAGTATAAAGGATCGATATAAAAATAGGTAAGTACAATATAAGCACAGTATAAAATAAGTAAACACGTTATCTCTATATTACTCAATGAAACATGTTTGAATGAAAATATGCTGCTAAATATACAGATAGATAGATAGATAGATAGATAGATAGATAGATAGATAGATAATCAGTATCTACACATGTTCCTTACATAAAAAGTGATGGCAAAGATATTCTTTATCTTATATTTTTTATTCAGTTGGCATGTGGGAGCACGCTAAAGTTTTTAAGGAATTATGAAATTCCTACTACTTCTGTAGCCTTCCTATGTATTTCTTATTGAATAGTTTTGTTTAGTCTTCTTCTGTGTGTTTTTCAAGCACGTTAATTGTCACATTCAGCGGACATTGATGACCTCATCAAGAGGATTACCAATCTTTTTGGCAGTGGCTCCTGATAGAAGTTGATGACCTCCGTCATATCTTACAATCGTTCATTTATTTATCGCTTGCCTTGAGGCAATGTAAGTCGTGACTTTGTATAAAATCTGCCTGTACAAGATATACAGATTTTCCAAGCGTAGCTTAGATATGGCACAAGGCCGAAAGTATGGGGCATCCAGTGAGGATCGAACTCACTATTCAGTCGTAATTGTTCATAGCAAGACAAGCTTGCTAACCATCACACCGCCCCGAGGTGCCACCTTTACAAGATATATGTAGGCATCAGACAGTTTCAGTGACTACAGAGTCTACTCGGTTGGCTAGCTAATCCCCATTGCAGCTTCATTCGTGTTTCTTCAATATCACACAGCCAATTTGCTGTTTAATTTGAAGAAAACACAGTCTGGTGTTATCAATAATTGAACAAGACTAGCTCGCACAGACCCTTCATCACGACATCTTGGAACTTCATGCTAGCCCAGCTATCGACGTCTACCGAACACCTTCATGTGCCCACCTCCAAAACCTTCGACGACCAGAGCTTGGCAGCTGATCTCTCCGCTGGCCTATCTCTAACAGTAGTGTGAGGGGAAAAATTGGCAAGTCGCATCCAGTGTCTCAAAGACCAGACCAGGATGCACGGATGCTTCCCTAAGGGACTCCGTGCCTTGAAAAACACTATTAAGACTTAAACTCAACCCAGACCTCAAGTGGAATTTCTCACTGCGATCCAACGCTAATGATGATGGCAAAATGTTCGGTTCGCTGTACCACTCCAGCAGGTACCTGACTCCCCCTGCCATCCTCTAGCTTTACAAGAGCTAAATCAGGCCGAAAAGGGAATACTTCAGCTATAGATGGTCGGTAGGCAGTCCAGTCTTCACACTCTCGATAGAGTCCAAAAGCGTCGACGCGTCGTCGTGCTTTCCATCCTGCAACCCTGTTTCTCACAGACAAAACATCGCAAGCCTCTCAATGTTCTGTCGCTATTTCCAGATGAACTACATTCCTTAGTTCCACCAGTCAAAACCTTCAGGATTTAGACCCGCCACGGTGGAGTAATGCGGAATCGGAGGGCTGAGTTCGAATTCCAGTCGAATCTATCACTTTCACTTACATGCTAATACCCTTGGGAAAAGTATGAATCCTCTTCTTCTTCTCCCCCCAGCTATGGGTAAATAGCAGGACAGTTCGGGTTCTATAACCTTGGATGGCAACTGGTCTAGCACAGAAAGAAATGGCAACCTACTGTGGGAAAAAATCTGCCTCGTCAGTCATGTATCGAATGATACATGATCGCCTAAGCATTTGTCACGCATGGCACATAAATGACTGACCTGCCACACACATTTTAGTGGATCAACCTCATTCCTCTCGTATTCTTTCAAAGAACTGCGTCTTTATGGAACCGACTCTTTAGAGGCTGCTTCTCCGATCACTACAATCTTAATCTGTTCAAATCTAGCATTAACGGTTATATTCCACTCATATTCACATAAGCTGTGCCTCTTACTCTGTAAACCTCTAACCTGAGTGGCCTCAAGGCTCTGTACAGAGTTTATAACCCTAACCCTAACCTCTTTCAAAATAAATAAATAATGCAGTTTTACCCACAAGGCTTACGTAAACCCGTGGTATGGTTTTCAGTGCCACAAACAGCGATCATCTCGCCAGTCCACTGTTATCAAGATGCCACTCCCTTGAGAAATCAACATTGGTGAGATTCGAACTCTGGATAGAATGGTCAAAACGCCAACGTTTTAATCACTTGCTCCAGAATATATCCCGTCTCTTTCATATTGTTTATTTGGGGTTTTTTTTTTGCGATGCATTGATCCTTTTTCGCCAAATAGCAAATTGGCTTAACCAGATGACACGCCAGACGTCAATATCATCTTGTTCATTCACTACAATATCAGCTATTAAGTATAAATTCGAACGTCATCGTTTAACGAGAATATATCCTATACCAATGACAGATATATTATTTCCTGTCAGTGCAAGAAAGAGTTAAATTTGGTTCAAGGTATCTTACCAGCCAATTTTTTTCGCCATAGACATTTGCACATTTATAAATCTACCATTCGCCCGCACGTTGAATGTTGCTACCATATCTGGTCTGGAGGCACGGTGGAGTAATGGATAGCGGCTTGGATTGAGGAATCGAAGAGCCGAGTTCGAATTCCAGTCGAATCCATTACATTCACCTACGTGCTAATACCCTTGGGAAAGGTATGAATTCTCCTCTTCTCCCTCCTCCAGCTATGGGTAAATAGCAGGATAGACTGGGTTCTATAGCCTTGGATGGTAACTGGTCTGGGAGAAGGACAACGTTGAATTCAAACCCGGAGGGGAGCACCTAAGGAGGATGGACGGCACTTTGTGCTACCTTACAGCAACTCCTGCAGCCACGCTGGTACCAAACTGTATTGGCTGATCCTCTCCTTTGGACTCTGCTAGCAAGGCCGAGAGGGGGAACTATATGTCCGGGCAGCCCTAGTTCCCCATATATCGCGCCCAGGCTCATAGCGCACCGCTCTACTCCATCGTCTCTTGAGACGGACGGATGCTAACGACGATCTGGTCTGTTGCTCCTGCTATATTTCTCAAAACTCGACAAAATCCTAAGAAGGGTCTATAATGTAGATCCTGGCATCTCTACTTCAGTCTTTTTCTCACCGCCATGACGTGGCTTCTCTCTGCCTTTTCTACAAATAGTTTCAGGTCAATGCTTCTAATCAGCTTTCCTCCTTGGTGCATTCACAGCGTGAATCTAAGTATACTGCTAGATTGGCAATTAGGTCTCACCATTTCACTGTTGAACTAGATACAGTTAACCATAAGTTCTATTTTAATAGTTTAATTTCTCGCTTGTGGACATCTCCGGATTTCTTGATTCGCTGACATCAACAATCTTCAAAAGTTTAAATACAACACCAACCAGCATTTTTTGTTTTACAAAATCTTTTATTTATCTTTCTCCTCACCAAACTCCCAGTAACACCTTGCGTTTTAGTGGCATTATCGCCTTGCTTGGGATGAAATGATAAAAGAAGAGTTACTGGCACAACTGGGGTAACTCTCATGCCTTACTGATAATCAAAAGATCAAGTATAATTGATTTCTCAAATATATGCATTCTTGGAGACAACTTATTAGATCATGGTATATCTGATATATATATATATATATATATATATATATATATATATATATATATATATATATTAGGTTGGTGCAAAAACAATGTCGTTTTCTGACCTTTAAAAATACGTTCAAAAACGTCATTATTTTTGCACCAGCCTAATACATACACAGTCGACTCTCCCGTCGAATTCGACGTATGAGGGTCAAGCAGATCAGTTCCCAGGAAACCGCCAGCCCGACAACAGGACATGAGATTTGATTATAGTGATGAATGTTTCGTGCAGGACCATCCACACTTTTTGAAGGGCTGAATTCAGAGACCTGGTGCACTAAGTGCCACAGGGTCCCCAAACGACCCTGCGCAGATTTTGAATTCAGAGTTGTCCTTCTCCTAAACCAGTTGCCATCCAAGGCTATAGAACCTGTCCTGCTATTTACCTATAGCAGGGAAGATAAGAAGAGGAATCATACCTTACTCAAGGGTATTAGCACGTAAGTGTATGTAATGAATTCGACTGGATCTGGGCTCTCCGATTCCTCAATCCATTCCTTACCTAGGACTCTATATTGGGTATTTACACCCCATAATATATTAAGTCACATTAACTTTGAGCTTTGAATCTGCGTTTAATTTAGCGTTTCCTTGCGTGAGAGCCAGTTTTTGTTTTGTTTTTTAAAGTAAAAGTAATAATTCTTGCTTGATGAGTTGGAAGAACAACGAAACTTTAAGTTGCACTGAGCATAGGTATATGCATATTTATTAATATATATATATATATATATATATATATATATATATGTGTGTGTGTGTGTGTGTGTGTATGTATATCTATCTATCTATATATATATATATATATATATATATATATATATATATAAATTACAATAAGAAAACTGTAGTAGTTGCTCACGCGTTTCGTCCAATGTGGACTTTCTCAAAGTTAACAGTATGAAAATAGCGTCCTCTAAATTCTTCCAGTTACTAAGGACATTTTGTTTTTGTTATTAATAGTTACTTTGTTTAAATAAATTCATTTCGTTTTTTGCTTTGAGAAAGTCCACATTGGACGAAATGGCTCAGCAACTATTACAGTTTTCCTATTGTCATTTATATTTTAAAATATTGTCTTTTCTACAGATTAACCTGAGAAATGTTCATATATATATATATATATATATATATATATATATATATATATATATATATATATAAACGTTATATATAAGTCGTAAGTTCTTATATATAACGGTCAATAAATTTTTTTCTTAAATTTTTCACGTGTGTGTAGAATGAACTTATGTCTGCTTTACCCAAATTCAATCGTAAGTTAGCAAAAATCTTTCAATGTTTATATTTAAAATGTTTGCATATAAAACAAAATAAATACGGACTTGGCTTCTAAAAAGAAACGAACAGAAAACATTTCTTGTAAATAATAATTTAGTCTATTTTTATTCACTCTATAAAAGACCCAAGAGCCAATCAAGCTAGACGGTTACTGAAGGAGGTTGTCGTGTGGGTCGTAAGAGTAAGATTTGGTTGGTTCATTTTATTTAGCAACATATCAAAATCTATAGGTTATTTAATACCGAAATCTAAATATTTTGTACACATTTTTTTATATTGTTTTTGGAGATAATAATGATTTAGCGATAAAAGGCTTATTAATTAACCTATAGCAGAGGGAGAATAGATTGATTCATACCTTTTCGTAGAGTATTTGCCCTTAAGTGAATATTAGGAAACCAATTGGAATTGGAACTTCGCTCTCAGATTAAAAATTCCGAAACATTACCCATTACATCTCTCCCAAATCCAACGATACAGCACCGGGTATTCCTAAGTGGTCACTCATTTAGACACGACGTTGCTTAACTTTGGTGAATGTACGGGAACAGGCTTTTCAACGTTACGTGATCGTAAGCCGGTAATAGTAAGATATAAGAGGTACAATTTATTAGGATATGTGGGAAATATAACAGTTAACCGTAGATTTGATCTGGTTAAAATTGTTGTGGTCAGGAAAGCATCCTCTTGGGAGTCGGCTCAACAAAGTGGTGGTTCGTGGGAAGAAGTTGTTTGAGTGGAATTTATTGTTTGCTAATTGAATAGGAAGGGAATGAGAGTGGTTTACCTCAGTGTACGTGGGGTGGTGGGTTTTAGTTGTGAGGGTTAGGATTCGTGGTGTTATGGAAATAGAGATAGAGTAGCGAGAGAAACGTGTAACATTTCATCTGTGGGGAAAGAGGTTGTAGGGTGGAAAATAATTCATCATCCACAAGATCGCTCCAATGCGTTTAGACGCTATCAACACTGGACAGTGAAAACTGAACGATTCAAGCCCACATATATCAGCAGTACTCAATTTTCTGCCAGATCTGACGTTTGTAAAGGTAGCAGTCAGTGAACTGACCATTTTTCAAGCATTTTCACTAATGGACCGCATATACAAGTCCCACTTTAATTTTAGAGAGGGTAGAACTTAAGTCCCAATAGGTAATCAGGTCGACGGCCAAACTGTGGGAACACCCGTTCATTCAGGGTCTATTTGGTGACGATAGAACGTTACTAGATTAGTTTTTGAGGTATGGATTGCAACTGGCTAGTTTTCCCTCGCTGATCTGCTAAAACTAGGCCAGAGGATCGATCATCTGCCTGGCTCTTGTCATCTAGATTTTTGGAGGGTTACACATATACAGTTATATCATTTGCATAGATATCCAGAAAAGATCGGAGTATGCTCTTAGGAACATCATTACTGTAAAACAAAAACAGGGTAGGACCGAGAAGCGAACTTTGGGGGACGCCTGCATTGATCTCATGCGCCTTAGAGGTCTGCTCATTAACAACTACCTTTCTGGAATTACCTGTCATGAAGTACTTAATAACTGAAAAACAAGGTTCCAGTGATTCGATAGCAAACCCTAATCCACAATTTGTCAAAGGACTTCGATATATCTCATGCGATTGTTCTCGTTATGCATTTATTGTCAAATAGCAGACTGATTCCATGAGTAATAACAGTTATTGTAAGCCTTACAACGTTAGTTACGATCTTATTTCCTGCAGCCTTCTTAATAACCATTTTTATCGTCTGACGTTTCACATTACCATGAATGAAGCGAACAGAACCGGAAGATTACGGAATTATCTAAATATGTTTAAATATCCTGTTTAACGAGAATTTTAAAACTGTATCAAATTATTTAAACAAGTAAAAATACTATGTTTGCTGAATTATTGTATATTGTTCTTATAATACAAATATTAGTAAATTATTCAAATATCTCAATTATTGTCAGCTGTATTGCTCCGATGATCTGCTTGTGCTGGTTCCCAGATTTCATGAATTCAAGCGTCCTACGAGGCTGACATCCCGCTCTCGCCCTTTCACTGTTGAAACTGTTAAATGTAGCCGCCTCTTCGACTCGAATAGTTTCATATATCGCACCTCTTGCCTGTGGAACTCCCTTCCCTATTCCAGTTTCCCTGACAGCTATAATCTCCAAGTATTCAAATGTAGTGTCAATCGACATCTCCAGTTGCCTTGATCTATCCACTATCCTTCTCCTCATCCTTTCCTCTATCATTCACATCTGCTCTCGCTCCAAATCTTCTGTAACCCCTTGCGTACTAGCGGCTTCCCGCCTTGCTTGGGGTGAATCGATTAAAAAAAATGTAGCAAAGTAGCAAAAACAATAAGTTTGCTGAATTATATTGTTATTATAATACAAATATTAGTAAATTATTTAAATGTTTCTCTTATGGTCAGCTCTAAGCAGTAAAGTAGAGAATTCAAGTGTGGTTAGCATAATGACAAAAGAAACTTCAGAAAATCACTATATAATAGAATATGTCGTGTACAGAAATGTTGTAGAGGTGAGTTGACTTCTATTGCAACTGGCTTTTCTCTGCCAATAATAAATGTTCACGATTTTATTCATTAGCTGATATTATATGACCTTAGCCAGATGTTGATTTAAGTCATTTATTTGAACCTGACCAGATGTCGGGGTAGCGTTGCAATAAAATTAAGAAACATTAGTTTAAAGGATACTTCTTTTTGGTGGGGGAGGGGCTTTGGGTCAGACAAAAAATTTACTCAACATCAGTGAAAACATAACAGTTATTGTTATTTTTTAATCATTTCAGTCCAAGCAAGGCAATAAAGCCACTACGACACAAAGGGATTCCTGAGTGTTAGAGAACGTGAGAAAATTAAGGAGAGCGGGCAATAAAAGAATAAGAATTAAGAAGACAGTAGATAGCGATTGACATTACATTTAATTTTTTGAAGAGCAAAATTAAGTGGAAAGCAAGAAACCAGAAGAGTGTTCCAGAAGTAAAAAATACGATCGAAGAAATAGTTAGAATATAACTTAAGGTGACATCTAGCCATTTCATTTGTAAAATGATGAGACCTAACTGCCAGTCTTCGTACCATAGAGGAAAGTTCCTCAGAACAATTACCATGAAATTTTGATAGAATAGACTCAGGGAGGCTACGTGACCGTGGTGGGAAAGTGACTGAAACCGAGATGCCAGGTCAAGATCGATAACATTGCAGTTTCTTCTTTGGATTTTATCAAGAATCTCTAAATATATAGCAGGAGCACCAGACCAGATTTGGCAGTAATATTCAAAGCAAGAACGAATGGTAGACTTATTATTATTACTTGAAGGAAAATTCAGTGAATACAAATAATACTAAAATATTCTTCTTGAGTTAATGTTTTCCGCTGACATTAAGTGGAAAGATTATATTGAATAAATTGCTATGTCTGACTACTAAGAAGTTTGGTTCACTGTGTCGTTCTAGACAATTTCTCATGTCAGAATCTATCTTACACATTTATAAGTATACCATTCATACATACATTGAATATTGTTGTCACATCTGGTCTGGTGCTTGTTCTACGTATTTAGAGATTCTTGATAAAAATTTAAAGAAAAATCTACAATATTATCCGTCCTGACCTGGCATCTCAGGTTCAGTCACTTCCCCACCGCGGTAACATAGCTACCTGTGCTTTTTTTTCTAAATATGTTCATTGGAATTTTTCTGGTTTGTTTTGGTTTGGTTTGTTTTGTTTAACACATATCAACTTGAATGGGTTATTTAATGCCGACAAAATTTTTATTGCTCGTAATATGTAATTCCTTCAGAAATCTATTTCTGGGAATATTTTTCCTTGAATAAAGAATGTATAGATGTTTGTATTGCTAGTATTTTTTAAGTATTGCTGATAATAATTTTTCCTTCAAAAATTATTGCTGGTAAAAAAAAATTTATTACAAAGTATTTCTGGTATTAAAACTTATTTTTACACAAGTTTGGGTTTTAACTATTTTCCCATAGCTGGGACCCTAACAGGTGCTACCACCCGGGTCAGGGTGGAACAGGGAACACCAGCAATTAAGAGGTGGTTCCACGCTCCTCAAAAACTTCTGTTCAGAGGCCTTGCTGCTGGACGTAGTTTATCGTCTTACCCAGGACGCGGATGTAATTTATTGTCATACCCAGGAAAGTGGAATTTTTCTGGTGAGCTTTGATCTTTGGTACTTCGACATTACGAATTTAAGCGCGCTACTTGGTTTTAAATTTGAAATTGATAGATATAACTGTTCTATGGTTAGATGATATAAAGTTCTATGCTAAGTTTCTTCTGTAACTGTTCCCGTTTGTGGATCGTCCGATTTCTTGCTTTTCTTTTCTCCTGTTTCTTCATACTCAGTAACCCCTTGCGTCTTAGCGACTGCATTGCCTTCCTTGGGGTGAAATGATTATATATGATGCGCAGGACAGGCAAAAGGTTGAGAATGAATCTATTAAATATTGCTGTCACATCTGGTTTGGTGGTGCTTCTAAGTATTTAAAGATTCTTGAAAAATTTAAAGAAGAATCTACAATATTATCCGTCCTGACCTGGCATCTCAGGTTCACTCACTTCTCCACCACATAGATCTTCCGATTTCTTGCTTTCCAGTCAAATTCGATCTTCAAAAATTTAAAGCAATGTCAACATTTATCTTCTGTTTCCTTGATTCCTGTTCTTTTATTGTACTTTATCCTTAATAATGTTTTTCTTTTTCTCCTATTTCTCCATATTCAGTAACCCCTTGCGTCTTAATTGTTTCATTGTCTTCCTTGGGGGGAAATGATTATATATGAGGCGCAACACAGCTAAAAGGTTAAAATAAATCTATTAAATATTTAGAAACTAATCCTTGTTTCAGATAAGATAATCGAGCAAATATGAGCCTTCTAGAAATGAGTGAATGTGTATTCCTAAAACAGGTAAATAAAACCCTGCATGCTTGTGACTCCCCCTGAAGCCGAGGAGTCTGAATCATGTCGGTTTAAACGGCGGTTTCTTCTACAAATGAGGCACAGGTTCGTATTCTGACGAGGAGTACATTCTTCCCAGTGACGTACTGCACACTTTTTTCTCACCAGAATCTGTGTTACACAGTTATAAGTCTACCATTCGTCCTTGAATTGAATGTTGCTGTTACATCTGGTCTCCTGCTTCTGTTACATATTTAGAGATTCTTGATAACATACAAAGAAAAATATTATTGGTCCTGACCGGGTATCTTCAACTATTTTCACCGCTGTAACTTAGCTTCCCTGTATTTTTTCTATAGGCATTTTCATGGAAATTGTTCTGATGAGCATTGCTCTGGTACCACAAATTAACGAATTTAAGCGCAGTACTAGATTGGCAGGTCGGTCTCATTACAGTTGAAATTACTTTCTATAACCGTAAGTTCTATGCTGTCTGTTTCTTCTCTCGTACTTCACGCTTGTGGAACTCATGATCGGTGTCTTGCCTTCCACTTTGATCTTCAAAAATTTAAATTCAATGTCAATCGTCATCTTCTGCCTTCTTAATTCCTATTCTTCGTTTGTTATTTTGTCTTAATAATATTTTTCTTTTTCTCATATTCTTTCATACACAGTAACCACCTTGCGTCTTAGTGGTTTTATTGCCTTACTTGAGGTGAAATAAAAAAAAATGAAATTAATTTGGGTTGATAATTTTCATTTTTCATGTTGAAATTTTTCACGACCGTTCGACTTGAAAAAAAGTTAAATATCCAAGTTATCTCTTTTCCTTTTTTTTTTTTTTTCTTTATTTCTTGCATTACGCACGTACCCAGGAGAATCTATTTGCTGAGCCGTGAGGTTTGTTTACCCACAAGGAAAAATATTATTCTTCGCTATATTTAATTATAAACATATTGAAATATGTGTTTGCATTTTCGCAAAATTAACCTGTTACAACGAATGTTTTGGAAACGCCCTTGCGTTTTCTGGGGCCACTAGTCTAAAGTAAATGTTTTCTTTATATTAAAGTACTCTAGAATCCTGATATTGGGGTGCTTTTTTATATTGGGCTAGTGTTTTTACTTGAGACGAACGGTTTTAAAAAATTTTTTTTGTAGATTAATATTTCATACAGCAGCTAAATTGTACATTTTTAAACTTCTTGTCCACAGCTAGACATCCAAGTCCGAATCCAAGCTTCCGGCCCTAGCACGTTAAAACACCGGTTCTTGTATGATCACCCAAGTTAAGCTTGATTATTTCCTAGAGGGCAACCGTTTGGGATTACAAGGTGTTGTAAGCGTGGGTGTGCGGGTGTTTTAATGAGTTGTTAATCGGAGAGCCGAGTTTCAATTCTCGTTGGGTTTGACATATTCTCTTACGTGCAAATATCCTTGGGAAAAGTATCAAACAACTTCTTCTCTTCTGCCTCAGGGTATGGGATAATTAGTAGAAATTGTATCAATAAAAATCCTTATTATCGCCAAATATATTTTTTCTTTAATCATTTCATCTTATGTAAGGCAGTAAATCTATTAGGACACAAGGGGTTACTGAGTGGGAAAGAATAAGTAAAAAGAGAAACATTATTGAGAAACGAGGACTGTAGAAGTGTAATCACGATGACAGTAGATAATGATTAACATTGCATTTAAATTTTTAAAAATGATCAGAAAGCATGAAGCCGGAAGGAAATCCCACAAGCGAGAAGTGCGAGAGAAGAAACTGTTAGCATAGAACTTATGATTGTATCTAGCCAATTCAACTGTTAATTGATGAGACCTAGCTGCCAATCTAGTATTGCATTTAAATTCATAAATCTTAGGTACTGTTGTATCGTTGAGGTGAATGATACATAGAGAAGAATGAATGCTTAATATATTTATTCGATGCCAGTATCCTGTGCTAACGGATACACAAAAAAAATTAGAATAATAAGTTACAAAAGAATTCAAAAGACAACTTACAAGGAATAGAGGAGGGTCAAATGCTGTATAGCCAAACGAAGTAAGATCAGCCCGAACATTAATCAGCTTAGTATTAGGCTGGTGCAAAAATAATGACGTTTTTTTTAAAGTCATTATTTTTGCACCAACCTAATATTAATCAACTGTGGAAGTCTTTAATCGTAGTCTATTTAAGGCTATGAGCCAGGCCAGCTGGTAGATTCCTGAAAGGGTGCTAGCTGCTCTACAACAGGGTACCATAGTGAAGAGGTGACCCGAACAATTACTATGAATCTATTTATAGAAAAGGCGGCACAGAGAAGCTACATTATGTCGTTTGGAAAGTGACTGAAGCCGAGACGCAAATTAAAGACGAATAATATAGCTGAATCTTCTTTGGATTTACAATCTAAAAATATCTTCCGGCTTTAAATAACCTACAATAGGTTGATAAGCCGTGAAGAAACAATATTTTTTCAATCTATACCTGAATTATTGATACATATAAACATGCTTTGTTCAATGATGAGTAAATATGATTGTTTCCATGTGATGATAATAATAGTAGTAGTAGCAACTGGTTCAGGGGTAGTTTAATGGTTATCGGCGCGGGCAACACAAAGGCCTTGGAGAAATACATCAATCAATCTCTTCCACCCAAGATCATGGATTAGAAAGTAGGGTAGACTGAGCTCTCCAGTCTTGGTGGCAACAAAAGAAAAAATCTCTAAATTCCAAACCAGCGAGAAGGCAACGGATATACACCGCACTACTTTACCCAAGGATGTATACCAATTCATAGATAATAAAGAAAAGGAACCTGTGGAGAGCCATGATCGCCATCGCTCGGATGGGACATGGCAATTCACAGATAATAAAGAAAAGGAATGTTTGGTGAGCCATGATCGCCTTTGTCCGGATGGGATATGGCAATTCACAGATAATAAAGAAAAGAAACTTGTGGAGAGCCATGATTATCTACGTCCTCAAGAGACAGGACAATTCACAGACAATAAAGAAAAGGAAACTGTGGAGAGTCATCATCTTCTACTGAAGGGAAATGATGTTAAAAAGTTACCATTAATTGTTATCAGTTTAGAGAAAAATCTGAAACCTGTTTATAGTAATTGTTTCACAGCAATACTGGACTATCGCAATATCACGTTGAAATACCAGTTCTCCTATGACCAACAAAGTTAAGCAACGGCAAGCCAAATCGGTACCTAGATGGGTGGCCACTTTGGAATACCAGTTGCGGTAAACTTGGATGTACGGATGGTGTAATGGATAAAGACACGGAAATTGAAAATCAGAGAGAAGCAAAAAAAACAGAATATCTTTACAATCAAAAACACCAGAGAAGAATTAGCCTGATCTCAAAAAAACACTTTGAATCACATTACAAAACTAAGGACACGAAACTAAAGAATAACCTCCAATAATGAGAACTACTGATGATGAAATTAAGAAAGCGATTACGAAACTAAGGAATAATAATGTGTCACTTAACACTGGGGATGAACGTTAGAAAATAGCTTACTTAATAGATAGATAGATAGATAGATAGATAGATAGATAGATAGATAGATAGATAGATAGATAGATAGATAGATAGATAGATAGATTAACAGACTGGGATAGACAGTTAGGAGATAGATAGATAGATAGATAGATAGATAGATAGATAGATAGATAGATAGATAGATAGATAGATAGATTAACAGACTGGGATAGACAGTTAGGAGATAGATAGATAGATAGATAGATAGATAGATAGATAGATAGATAGATAGATAGATAGATAGATAGATAGATAGATAGATTAACAGACTGGGATAGACAGTTAGGAGATAGATAGATAGATAGATAGATAGATAGATAGATAGATAGATAGATAGATAGATAGATAGATTAACAGACTGGGATAGACAGTTAGGAGATAGATAGATAGATAGATAGATAGATAGATAGATAGATAGATAGATTAACAGACTGGGATAGACAGTTAGGAGATAGATAGATAGATAGATAGATAGATAGATAGATAGATAGATAGATAGATAGATAGATAGATAGATTAACAGACTGGGATAGACAGTTAGGAGATAGATAGATAGATAGATAGATAGATAGATAGATAGATAGATAGATAGATAGATAGATAGATAGATAGATTAACAGACTGGGATAGACAGTTAGGAGATAGATAGATCCTTGTGCAAATTAATTCAAACAAAACGAATAATTCCGTTATTATATTTGGGGGGGGGGATTTCCAATGAGCCAGTACATATGTTAATACTTCTTATGTCCATTCCCCGACATTGTTCCATGCAGATTGGCCGCAGATTCTCAATTGAATTTAAATCATAAGGGTTTCCAGGCCAGTCTATAATACTTTGATTTGCTCACTGATAAGGATTGCCATTGTGTTCCTGCAGAGTTACAATTTTCGCACGCTTCCTTGAAGTAACCTCCATCGCAGACAATAGTTGCAAGACAAGTAATCGATACTCGAGACAATAGTATCTAGGCGTTATAAAAATCTGATGCAATCATGGATGACGCAATATTTGCCAAGGCCAAACAAATTTCATCATACACCCCGAACATAGATTCATATTACTGCACATCACTGCAAATGATCTAAACCGAGGAAAAAATAGAAATCGATTATATACTGTCATTCCAGTGGGTGTAAAAAGAAACTAAATCGGTTGTTTCAATAAATTTGCACAAGGGTGTAGAAGATGAACTTTTGAAAATAGCTTATTTTGTCTCTGAATTTAATAACAAGTTTCAGTATCTTATGAAAGAGTTTTAGATTCAGAAACGCATCCGCAAAAAGTGTGGTTAATCTCGCATTAATGCACTATGGAAATAAAAAGGTAGCCCTCAAGACCCTTACACATACAGAGGTATCTCAATTGGATCATCATGGTGAAACTATTAACAAACATTGCATAAATAGTGTATTATCGTTTTATGAAAGCCAAATCCTCACAATTCTGTTTGGTTTTCGTTCTGGTAAAAGATACAGTGATGGCATATATAACTCCAAGAAATTGCTTATCTCTCTCATAGGAAATTATATACCTGCCATGTCGACCTCACAGAAGCATATAGCCATAGTGATATGCTTATGTCATTCATTAGAAATCGCCTTCCAAACTTTCAATCTTTATTTTACCACATGCTTTTCATGTTTTTATATTTTACATTGTAACCCGGATATAAGAGAGCTTTTCTCTGGTCCCAAATTACAGCCTGTGTTAATGTATATATAATAGACCAAACCATGATATAAAAGAAACCCGGATATAAGAGACTTACTCTCCGATAACTCTCTTATATCCGGGTTACACTGTATTTAGTCTTCCATCATCGACTGGTCGGCTGGTCATTTTTATCTCCTTTTAATCATAAATGGTAAAGCTCGTCTTGCCGCTTTTTATATCCATAATAAAATTTTGTACCCCAGAAAATAATGAATATATATATATATATATATATATATATATATATATATATATATATAGTTGATTCTGCCGTCGTATTTGACGTATAAGGGTCAAGCAGCTCAGTTCCTAGAAACGGACAGCCCAGACACCAGTGCATATGATTTGATTCTAGTGGTGATGGCTTTGTGCAGAACTAACCACACTTTTGAAGGGCCGAATGCAGAGACCTTGTGCACTACGTGTGCCACAAGGTCCCCAAACGACCCTCCACAGGTTTTGAATTCAGAGTTATCCTTCTCCTAGACTAGTTGCCATCAAAAGCTATAGAACCCAGTCTGTACTGCTATTTACCCATAGCTGGAGAGCAGAAGATTAGCACCTTTCCCAATGTTATTAGCACGAAAGTGAATGTAATGAATTCGACTGGAATTCGAATTCGGCTCTCCGATTCCTCAATCCGAGCCGATATATACATACATATATATATATATATATATATATATATATATATATATATATATATATATATATATATATATTGATGCATTCATTTTTTAATAAAATAATATAGACAAGTTTTATCTATTTATTTTAAATAAGTCCATTTCATATTGTCTGATAAGCTTAATAAGATTATCATTGAAGGACGAAATGAAATCACCATATGTATATATGTTTAAATCGAATCTAAGCTTTCGGCTTACATAAGCCATTATCAAAGATGACAATTACTTTTCAATATATCAACCAATACACGGAACAATAATCATAGTCTGTTTTTGTTGCATGAAAAATTTCAAAGCAACGACTGTCTATATTATTTTATGAAACATGCATCAATGAAAAATTGCTGCCTAAATATACACAATATATATATATATATATATATATATATATATATATATATAAGGTGTAAAGTACTTTTACAAAGTTTGGGGGTGGGTGGTTGAGACCCAAACAAGGTAAAATATCCGTATAAACATATGTCAAAATGTGTTCTTCGTGGTCAAGCGTTCGATCGAATCTCGGTCTTCTATGCTCTATAGTGTGTAGTACTACGTGTCCTTTCTCAGCAATGCGACAAGAAACCACGGAAAAGGTTGGATGACTTGACTGCCTTCGGTCTGGAAACTCAATCGGATACAGCCGTGCAGCTTCGCGTCCATTTCCATTCGCGCGGCTGTATGTTAAAAGTATATCTGCCTGCACACGATATGATTATCCTGCCATTGTTAAACGGAACACATCTCAGTTTACTCACTACTACACACGTTAAACATTGAAGACAGACTAGCCACAAATGTAGACGAATAACAAATGTCCTTCTTTAAAATTAATAACTCAAAAAAGAAGGATTTGCGTACATATGTTTATATCGACTTTTGTCCTTGTTTTGGTGTGAGGAACACACACCCAGCATTTGTAAAAGAATTTGTAATACACCTTTTATATATATATATATATATATATATATATATATATATATATATATATATATATATATATATATATATATATATATATATCGTTAGTTAGATAAACCTAGAGAGTCAGATAACCTACCAAGCGGGGAGGCTGGCGGCGTTTTTGTCTTTGGACTTTGGACTTGCATACGAGACGATTATTTTTGGCTAAAGTACATGTTTTTATTCTTTCTTTTTTATACCTTTTTTCCCTTTGGTATTGGTTTGATAATTTACAAATCAAGACACCCAAGCTTTTCCGGACGAGTCTAATTTCTTATATTTGTAAGATTTTTACTAGTATATATATATATATATATATATATATATATATATATATATATATATATTTACGACTGGAAGAAATATCTACAACTGGCAAAACGAAGTCGTAAACGAGATCGGAAATTCATGGACGTGCGCGTGTAAAAGAAGGTCAAATTCATGAATTGCGGACGTGTAGAAAACGGATTGAAAAATGAGGTGGAATTAATTGAAAAAATTGGAGATATTATTTAAGAAACACAACCCCTTGAAGAATGGACATTACTAAGAAACTTCGAAGTCGAGGAAAACATAAATCTTAATATCTAAAGTTGTAATCTTCATATATATATATATATATATATATATATATATATATATATATATAAAGAAATATAGTCTTAAGGTGTGCTATATTTATGGAATAAAGTGCTCAATATCAGAGATAGAGCGTGTGTAAATATAAAAGTGAACATAGAAGTCAACACTTAGAGGCGACAGTCTGTTTCATACTATATGCAATCGTCAGGGCTGACGATTGCATATAGTATGAAACAGACTGTCGCCTCTAAGTGTTGACTTCTATGTTCACTTTTATATATATATATATATATATATATATATATATATATATATAAAGAAAGAAAGAAAGAACAGTAAGATATATAATCCGGTGTTCTTATTGGTATTTTTATTTATTTTTATTTTTACAAAACATTGCTCAATGCTAGAATATGTAGGTCATTAAATGACCCATGTCCTTTGTGCATACATGCGAAACTATATATTACTAAGTTTATAAAAAATAAAAATTTACTGAATCAGAGAAATGAAGTAGCTATTTTTCGCCGTCATTGTCAAAAATTCTCCTTAAATAATATTTAAAAATAAAATTAAAAAATGGCAGCTCGTAATATACATACTTATATTTGATGTGAAAAACTAATTTTAAATAATGTAAGTAATTCTATTACATTTACTTGTTTTTTAAAAAAGAAATATAGTTTATTAGTAATTAAGAGTAAAAATATTTTAAAATTGGAGTTAAATAAAACGTATTCTAATCCAAACACCCCTAAAAAGAATCTTTAAGTATACAAGGAAGGAAAAAATGATGAAATACATTTTGCCGTTAATAAAAAAAAAAACAGACGACATGCATTTAACGGATGTCAGAATTCGTTGAAAAATAAACCCCTACCCTCCCTAAAATTAACCTCTTTTTCGAACTTAACTCATAATTGATACAACAATTGTTAATAAAATAAACACACTACAACCTCTGTCTGAATGATTGGATTCCAGTGTATCCTTGGAAACAGTAAATTATGAATTTATTTGTGTGTTTAAAACTCAGTAAATTTAAAAATAAGTTATTACAATATTCACTTGACGATGAAACGGAACTACTGCTTTTAATTTAATTATATAATTAAATTTAAAGTTTTTAGCTTCCATTTTTGAAACATGGTTATTACTGTGTAGCGAAGAAACCATATTTTCAATCAGTTCATTTGTAATATATATATATATATATATATATATATATATATATATATATATACAGAGAGAGAGAGAGAGAGAATTCACATGTCCCTTAAGAATGACCCTAATGAAACCAAGTTCATGAATAATTATGTCGGACATACCACTGAATGCTTATCAAGAAAACCCCCGTTACACACGGAAACCTATATAGTATAATTGACTCATCCATATGCTAAAAAAATTACTAAAAGTAATAGAAACACTAATAATAAAAAGAAAAAGTCAACACTCAGTAAGACCAATTATGAACACGGCCACAACGTGCTGATTGTGTTTGGAAAATAATAAAAAAAACATTGTCATAGCTATAAATACACTTATATAAATATCTATATATCCAGTTAGAATTAAAAAATAAATATATCCTTGATAATGGCTAACAGAATCAATGGAATCGTTCGGATATATAGAACATTTGGACAAGTTTTATTCACTTTATATCAGAAAAAAAATTATAAAAAATATAAGAAAAATTAAATAAAAAGCTTAATGCTGTACCTTATCAGTCGTCCTTAATGAAACATGTATAAAAGAGGAACTGCTAGCCAAATACACTGTTATATATACTTGCCTAAGTATTTGGACAAACTGACATTTTACTTTTAATGACAGTTAAAAACATTAATCTTATGGAAGAAAAAGCAAATTTTATTGCAATCAGCAAAATAAAACGGGCATTTAATTATATTTTCTGTTTCTGAATGTTAAATTTTTGTTAATTTTTTTTAGTAATTGCAAAATAAAGAAATAAAACAAGTTGGTTTTTAACTTTCGAAAATCTTGATCAGAATCGAGTAAACCGTTTGAAAAAAAAAAAAAGCAAATTCACCTCTGCTATTTGGAAGAGTTGCCCAACTAATAAGTTAATTTGAATCCGTAACCTCTGCTCACTGACTTTAATGACCCCTGCACTGGTAGGTAATAAAACTCAGGTCATTGGCTTGTTTAAAAAATATAATCAGTACCCGACTACTTTTAAGTATTCAAGCAAACGAAAAATTTACATGCTTCGTTTCGTTTTAAGTGGGGAAAAAGCAGAAGATCTTTTAAGAAAAGATTTTATTGCAATCAGCATAACAACAACGAATTGTAAGAAATCTCCAGAAAAAATGAAAATATAAGCATTCGTTTGGTATTTAGAGCAGCGCTCGTTATTAGGAGATAGAGAATTAATAACAGCCAAAAAATATTTAAATATTATAACAAAGTCATGAAGAAAAAAATGAACATTTCATTTTATGTATAGTGCGGAGCACATTTTTCTTATAAAATCTCTCCATTGATTAGATGGTAATTTTTTTTAGCATTTCAAGGCGGGAGTGTCACTACCACGAAAGGGGTTACTGAGAGTGAGAGCAAGAGTAAAGAGGGGTGTTTGAGGAAAGGATATAGAGAAGGGCGGGGATCAGGATCAAGGCATCAGAAGATATCGATTGACATTACATTTCAATATTTGAAGATTATAGTTATCAGGGAAGCAAGTAAGAGAAAAGGATTTCCACTGTCGGGAAGTGCAAGAGAAGAAGCTGTTTGAATAGAAGAGTTGGTTGCATTTAACTATTTCAACAGTGTAAGGGTGAGACCAAGATGCCAACTTAGTAGCATGCTTAAATTCATGCCGTTCGGGTACCAGTGAGAATATTTATAGAAAAGACAGAGGAAAGCCACATCACGACTGTGATAAAGTGACTATAGACGTGATGCCAGATCAGGACCTATTACATCACATATCTGTCTCTGGATTTTGTCGAGGACCTCGAAATGAAGAGCGGAGTCACCAGACCATATATGATATCAGTATTCAATGCAAGGACGAATGGTAGATTTATAAATTTGAAAGATGGCCTCAAACGAGAAAAGCCTTCTGATGTGACATATAGAACCAACTTTCCTTGCGGTAGATGAAGCTATTGATTCAATGTAGTTGTTACACACCATATCAACGGAAAACGTGAAACCAAGAAGGCGCAAAGAAACGCTCTAGTGGAGTTGAGCATCAGTGATACTGATAGGAGACAGGGAAGGTTCTCTGTGGCTCACTATCAAAAAAAGACCCTCTCCTTAAACAGGGGTATCCACTAAATAAAGCTTATGGTATAAGATAGATAGATAGATAGATAGATAGATAGATAGATAGATAACGGAGAGATTATTGTTGTATCAACAAGAGAAAAATGTATATTTTAAACGGAGGAAAAGCCGGAAACGTTTTTTAATTATAATGTGTTAGGTATATATCGCTACACGAGTTTCGGATCTTGTGATCTTCCTCAGACAAAAAAATAGTTAGTTCCACATATTATTTAAAGGAATTAATTTTTTATTCCTATATTAAACTTTTTAATCATAGTAATTTGTGTGTAGTAGTAGTCACCTGAATCTATCTTAACTTGGCTGAAATCAGTTCCTCTAGTTGAGGGGTAATAAAACAATTAAACTTGATCAGAGAAAGAGAAGAAGATACCTTTTTATGTCCAACTGCATCTATCCCTATACAAAGCAATAATAAATGATGACACGTGTAGCGATATATATAGAATAAATATAGGAAAAATACACACTGTAATAAAAAAAAGTTTGCGGCTTTTTCACTTTTTAATATATATGTATATATATATATATATATATATATATATATATATATATATAGAGAGAGAGAGAGAGAGAGAGAGAGATGTCTATATACCTCGTTGTGTAAATTAATTGAAACAAAACGAATAATTCCGTTATTATTTACATTTTTTTGTATTTTTATAATGAAACATGACCCATTGCACATGTTAGTACTTCGCTAACTGGTAAAGCTTGCCAGTGTGTTCGTACAGCGTTACATTTTTCCTTCGCTTGCCTTAGAGTAACATCCATCACAGACAATGGCCGCAGGACAACTAATCAACAGTCGAGTCAATAGTGTCTGGGCGTGATAAAAATCTGATGCAATCATGGATGACGCAAAATTTTCAAAGCCAAACAAATAGATTCATATAACTGCAAACCACTGCAAATGGCCTAATCTGAGGCAAAAATAGAAATCGATTACACCCTGTCACTCCAATGGGTCTAAAACTGACCATATGGTGAAAGAAAAGAAACTAAACCTGTTGTTTCAATTAATTTGCAAATAGGTGTAGGTACATCCACAGAAACGCGATAGCTAAGGATTAAAATGATTTTTTTAAAGTAAAAAAATATTTCTTGAAACTGCTTTTATTTTTAATTTCAAGCTAATAAATTAAGTTTAATATTTCCAATAAACAAAATTAGTTACTTCATTTTAAAAATAAATTCAAATTGGCTGGAAGGAGTTTTCTTTTTGAAATAAGTAAAAATCGTTGATTTTTATTGCCATTTTTAGCACAATGTAATTATCTTTATCAAAACATCTTACAAAAATAAAATGTACTTTTCTGACACCTTATGGTTTAAAGCTGATTTAAAGTTTAATTGATCTAATTTGAAACAAATATTAGTTGTAGTTAAAAGAAAAATATTGCAGAAATGCATTTTGTTTAACACGAAGTTGTTCATTTAAGTTGCTGACAGGTTGACATTTTGACTAACAGGCGGAACTTTATGTAATTTTTTTTACGATGAACATATCTGTAAAATTTATTTGAAGAATATATGGTGCCCGCCTTTTTTTATATATAATTTCTAAAATATGAAAATATTCTGTGTAATTTAATGTTTTATTGAATTTTAGTTTGGATTTAAATTTACTATAGTTAGCGCGCGCTTATTTTCTGATAGTGTCATGTATGGACTTCCGTATTTACAAAAATGGCACGTTTATACGCTAAAATATTTCAAAATTATTTTTTTAAATATTGGGGTTCGATAAATCATAGTAAGTGTTTCCATTTATGATTAGTAAATACACAACATATATATATATATATATGTGTGTGTGTGTGTGTGTGTATGTGTGTATTTGTGTGTGCTTGTGTGTGTTAGCTCTATCACTGATATTGAGCGCTTTCCAATAAGTAGCGCATATATATAATATATAAATAATTTATATAGAAATTACACACACACACATATATATATATATATATGTGAAAAGTGTGTGTATATAAATATAAATACATATATGTGTGTCTGTGTCTGTGTGTGTGTGTAATATATTATATATATATTATTATTTATATATTATATGCGCGGTACTTATAAGAAAGCAATCAATATCAGAGATAGAGCTAACATATTTGGTTGGATTGATGTGAGTTTGTGACCCTGGGTTTCACGATCGCAAAAGCGTGAAACCCAGGGTCACAAATTCACATCAATCCTACCAAAGATATATATATATATATATATATATATATATATATATATATATATACACACACACACACACATACACAAGCATACTTGAAATTTTCGAGATCAAAGTCAGATAATAACGACATGTCATCATTTACAAATCAAGCATTATATATGTTTGTGTGTTTATGTGTCTCTCTGTGCGTGAGTCTGCGTATGTGTGTGTGTCTGTGTGAGAGAGAGGGAGAGCGATCGCTCTTGCGTTTACTTCTAGCGAATGAAATTTAATACTTTCTTAGGCATAACTTTGTCTATGGACATGATGGCCACCCACTCATGCTTAGAAGTAAACCTTTCTTCCTTTCAGATTAACCATAAATTGTCCTCATATTTCCCTATTCAGGTTAATAGGCCCCCGGTTGACGACAAAACTTCCCAAATCAGCGATTCGAGTCTGATTGAATTACAATTACCACACCAACTGCCACAGGCAATTGTTGTTGAGGTGATCCGAAGCTGCGACTGCTCATCTAGCCTTCATCTCCCAAACGCTACCAAATGTCCGCTCAGTGTTCCTTACTCTTCTTCACATCTGTTAACATTTTCCTTACTACCAATGGGCCTATAAATGTTTTCGACTTTCGTACCTATCTAAGATGAAGTACGTTTCCAATATTTCTTCAGAAACATAGTCACAAAAAATTAACACATGTCGCACAGAATTCCCACAAATAATTCGTCCTATCTACATAATCTAAAGGTTCTGTTTTCCAACATTGATCGAGACCAAAAAGTTTTACCAGGACGTTTAGGGGGACGTCCAATTCTCTACTCTGCAGCATCTTTTCCACATAAACCTTGATCGAGAGGTTTCAGGAGCGTAGAGCCTCCTCTTAATCTCTATCTATAAAAGGAAGGATATGTGTGTAACGAATGCACGGCCGTAATTTTCGACGGATTGCACCAAAATTTACATGCATATGCTCCAAGTTAGCAGGAAGGCTAACTCCCATCGATAGTGGAAATAATCGATTTTTTCATGCTTCTACGGCAGTTTCCATGTAGTTTGCGGCCATTTTGTACTGGCCAGAGAGCTTATAGCTGACTCTCACGAATAGGCAGAAAGATTCTATTGGCCAGCGTGAAAGCCAACAGCTGACTGACACGAATGTTAACTAGCATGCTAGCATGCAAAAAAAAATCAATAGCTGCATTCGTCACAAGTGGGAAAAATTCATATATATATATATATATATATATATATATATATATATATATATATAGCCTCACAAATTTTTTCATTAGATAATTTGTAGGCTATACACGGTCAAATCATTCCTTATATAACACTCATATTTTATGTTCATCTTATGCCTACCAGACACACGCATACACACGCACGCACACATACGAATATACATTAAAATCCCGCATTGACAAACTAGAACTATATACATACACACATACATTTTCAATACAAACGCTGCCTGAGAAGACGATGCAGGTGAATCCTGCTTAACCAATGAAAACCAGACAACACAAAAATTAAAATTCCAAATCAGAATTTTCTCGATATTTCATTCTCTGATGAAAATTTAATAAAAGCGAAACATGTTAAATTTGTAAACGTTTCCTATTTGTTACTTATCGTGTCATTTTGTCTGATTCCAATAAATATTTATCTATATTCCATCCTAAATCACACACACAAACCTATATACATATATATGTATGAATATATTTTGAGACATTTTTATGTTTATACATTCTATTTTATAGTTACAAATATTTAAGTAAATACTCTGTTTATAATGAACAGTATTAACAACATTTACTGGCCTGAATGTCCGTGAAATTTTCTTAGAAAATATGCGTCTTCCGACAG
>OZ010606.1:76568810-76588810 GCA_963932145.1 Acanthosepion lycidas
GTGCGTGCGTGCGTGTGCGTGTGCGTGTGTGCTTGTCTTTATAGTCAAGTCGATTTCATTTAGTTTCTTTATTTATGTTTTTATCGCCTTTGTTATTAAAAATCCAATATTGTGAAAAAAGAAGACCTGCCTAGAAAATGAACCTGTTGTAAGAAACTTAATACAAATAGACTGTAGATGGTCTTACGATTAAAGCACTTTCTATACATTTTGGGCTCAGTAAATTGATTTCTCTTTTAATTAAAGAAGCATATTTTAAATTAAAATTATGCTCAAACTCAATACTGTGAACAACTAATACATAGTGTGTTGTTTTGTAAAAGATCCCTTTTATGTCCATATAATCTTTTATTTAAATTCTTTGAAATTTCTCCTATGGATTTCTTGTAGTAATTATTTAAAATTATTTCAATTTCCATCAAGTTTTAGCTTGTTCTTTCATTTTGTATTAATTAAGTCTTTTATTGCTTTAGAAGGAGTTGTAACAAATTTTGAGCTAAGCTTAGATAAAATGTTTTTTGCTTGGTTTTGTCCTGTTTTCTTTTTTCAATTATAGTTGATTTGGTTTGAGAATGTTTCTGAGACATCAGTTGGTAAATGTCTGAAGTTTGCGGGTGTTGATCTTGGTTATCCACCAGGTTTCTGGGCCGTAAAGTAGGACTGACTTGACGTGGATGTTAAGTTGCAAAATGAGGGGGCTGTAGATCTCCAGATTGACCACAGAGGGTTCAAAGCGTGTAGGGCTTTGCTGATTTGGCACTTCATTCCTTGGGGAACATAGGCTCGCAACATCACCTCTTGAACGGATGCAGTTCCTGGCGACCCTCTTCAGCTCGGCCCATGTTGTGCCGGCTGCATTCACTCCTGTGTCAACACTTCTGCGCCAAGTCTATTTTGATCGACTCACTTTTCGCATCCCTTGTAGATTCCAGTCAAGAGCCTGCCTGGTGACACTAGAAGAAGGCTTTTGGAATGTGTGCCCGATCCATCCACATGTTCGTTTCTTCATATCAATCTCGAATCGGACTTGTCTGGTCCTGTTCCACAGCTGGTCGTTAGAGACGACTGTCGGCCATCTGACACTGAGAATGTTCCTGAGACATCATTTGGTAAATTTCTGAAGTTTGCGGGTGTTGATCTTGGTTACTCACCAGGTTTCTGGGCCGTAAAGTAGGACTGACTTGACGTGGATGTTAAAGATCCAGATCTAGTTGCAAAATGAGAGGGCTGTAGATCTCCAGATTGACCGCAGACGGTTGAAAGCGTGTCGAGCTTTGTCGATTTGGCACTTGATGTATTCATCTACCCCCCATTTCTACTGACGATGCTTCCCAGATAGACAAACTTGTCTTGTTGTCTGTTTGTTATCCTCATGACCTCCGTCTTTCCGATGATGATTTGGAGGCCAGTACCCTCAGCTTCTTCTACATCATTACCTTTTCTATACCTTTGCCATTTTTTACAACTTTTAACGTGAAATAACTTCCGTCTGATAACATCGTGTTGTCGAAATAGAGAAGATTAGACGCATGTAGAACTTGTATATTTTATATCCGGGAAGCGTTTCTTTCATAGACATGGTCGAAAGCAATCGCGTTACAGATATATTGATAGAGGGACACACGTTAAGAGTCATATTTTTAACCTTTTGCTTCAGCGTTTCATGATTATGTGCTGTATACCTTGAGACATAGACGACAACGGCTCTCCACATTTTCCTGTCCTTTTCTAAATCTTAATAAATTTTGTTTTTCTGTCATTTCTCCTAAAACCTCTTAATTCTTAATAAAACCTATTCCACCATCCATTTACTCAAGCTCACTTTCCGTTTTCTTTTTTGCGAAAGAATGCGAAGCCATAATCACCTCGTCCCTGCTGACTTTGTGGGTCATGTCTTCAGCTCTGTTCCGGTTTCTTATTTTCCCGTCAACTTTGCTCTTCAAAAATTTAAATACAATGTCAATCGTTATCTTCTGTCATCTTAATTCCTGTTCTTGTGTTGTTGAAATTCCTTAATAATGTTTTCTTTTTCTACATTCAGAAACAACCTTGAATTTTAATGGCTTCATTGCGTTGCTTAGGGTGAAATGTTGTAGACTCCAATCCCGCTGGAATAATTTCAAAAACGTCCCCTTGTCCAAATTTATAGACAAACACACAGATGCATGCTGGTTTGATTTACGGAATATCAATCTCAAATAATGCCAACAACTCTTTTTTTGTTTCTGTTAATATTTTTTTGTCAAAAATCTATTGCTGGTAATAGTTTTTTTCTTAAAAATTTAATTCTGGTAATAATTTATTTACAAAGTATTTCTGGTATTAAAACGTATTTTTACACTTTTATAATGCTTTTTACCTCAGTTTCGGGCTTAACTATTTGCTTATAGCTGTGACCCTAACAGGTGCTACCACCACGGAGGAGGGTGGACCTGGGAACACAAGCACTGAAGAGGTAGTTCCACGCTCCTCAATGTAGTTTATCGTCTTACCCAGGACGCGGATGTGGTTTATCGTCTTAACCAGGACGTAGATTTAGTTTATCGAATTACTCAGGACGCAGATTTAGTTTATCGTCTTACCCAGGACACGGATGCAGTTTATCGTTTTACCCGGGACGCGGATGTATTTTATCGTCTTACCCAGGATGCAGATTTAGTTTATCGTCTTACCCAGGACGCGGATGTAGTTTATCGTCATACCCAGGACGCAGATATAGTTTATCGTCATACCCAGAACACGGATGTAGTTTATCGTCTTACCCAGGACACGGATGTAGTTTATCGTCTTAACTAGGACGCAGATTTAGTTTATCGTCTTACCCAGGACGCAGATATAGTTTATCGTCATACCCAGAACACAGATGTAGTTTATCGTCTTACCCAGGACACGGATGTAGTTTATCGCCTTACCCAAGACACAGATTTAGTTTATCGTCTTACCCAGGACGCGGATGTAGTTTATCGTCATACCCAGGACGCAGATTTAGTTTATCGTCTTACCCAGGACGCAGATATAGTTTATCGTCATACCCAGAACACGGATGTAGTTTATCGTCTTACCCAGGACACGGATGTAGTTTATCGCCTTACCCAAGACACAGATTTAGTTTATCGTCTTACCCAGGACGCGGATGTAGTTTATCGCCATTCCCAGGACGCGGATGTAGTTTATCGTCATACCCAGGACTCGGATGTAGTTTATCGTCATACCCAGGACACGGATGTAGTTTATCCTCTTACCCAGGACGCGGATGTACTTTTTCGTCTTACCCAGGACACGGATGTAGTTTATCGTCTTAACCAGGACGCAGATTTAGTTCATCGTCTTACCCAGGACGCAGATTCAGTTTATCGTCTTACCCAGGACTCAGATTTAGTTTATCGTCTTACCCAGGACGCGGATGTAGTTTATCGCCATTCCCATGACGCGGATTTAGTTTATCGTCTTACCCAGGACGCGGATTATATTATCGTCTTTATCGTCTTACCGAGGACGCGGATGTAGTTTATCGTCATACCGAGGACGCGGATGTAGTTTATCGTCATACCCAGGACACGGATGTAGTTTATCCTCTTACCCAGGACGCGGATGTACTTTTTCGTCTTACCCAGGACACGGATGTAGTTTATCGTCTTAACCAGGACGCAGATTTAGTTTATCGTCTTACCCAGGACGCAGATTCAGTTTATCGTCTTACCCAGGACTCAGATTTAGTTTATCGTCTTACCCAGGACGCGGATTTAGTTTATCCTCTTACCCAGGATGCAGATTTAGTTTATCTTCTTACCCAGGACGCGGATTTAGTTTATCGTCTTACCCAGGATGCAATTATAGTTGGAATAGTTATTTTGTCTACTTTGTCATAGACTTTCCTAAAATAGTACTGGGTATATAAAAGTTTATATATATATATATATATATATATATATATATATATATATATATATATATATATATATATAATGGGTAAATGAATTGGCAAGTAAGAAAAGGGACCTCATGAGACTAATAGAAATATTTCTGTTGACGGAATTATATATGCGTAGGAGGGGAGTGGATATTTGCTAATTACTATTTTTGTATCCAATACGTAAACAAATTAATTTCTAAGGAAATTTAAGGATTGGATATTTCATAATCCGTCATTATTTCGTATTGATATAAAAGTTATATTGAACGAATAGACATCAACTGGGTTTCCAAGATTCTTTTACAATATATATATATATATATATATATATATATATATATATATATATATATATATATATATATATTTAAAGGAATATGCATATATATGTATAAGAATATATATATATATATGCATATATATTTTCTTATATATATGTATAATTTTACAAAGAATATATATATATATATATATATATACAATTTAATTATTTATTTAAGAATATGATCCGTCCGCTACATAAGAGTTCTCATGTTTCAAAACAAGAGCCGAAGACTTCAATATAATTATTAGAATTTCACTGAATTAAAGTACCAAGCTCTGTTCCATCTTCACGCGAAATTTTTGGGAATAACTAATACTTGAAATTTACCCGTTTTTATAATCATATTTATTATCAAAATTAAAATTACTATGGTAACGGCTAGACCAATTATTTAAATAAGGGGCGTAAGTGTCAGTAATTTGTATCAATATCTCAATATTCAAAGAGGTCAAGTCAAGGTAGGGTTGAGATGTCTAAATTTAAATTTGAAACATGAGAACTTGTATTTAGGCTCTAGTTTTGCATCGAGCTCTGTTTTTTTTTTTTAAATAACAAAAATATTAAAGAACTTCGGATTGTTTACCTAACGATCTTTCCTATTTTCTATATATCTTCTGATATATATATATATATATATATATATACGTTTATTGATATATATATATATATATATATATATATATATATATATATATATTTATTTATATAAACTCTTTTACAAAGAATATATATATATTCTTATATAAAAAGGATATATAAATATATTCTTATATATAAATATATGTATATGTTAATATTTAAACACATATTGTTAAATATAACAGACAATCTATATGTAGCAAGGGTGTCAAATTCAAGGGTGAAAGGGACGCAACTCTTTCCGTCGGAAAATGTCTTACACGCTGCAACGCAACGCCATGTACACCGAACACTGGTGTAATGCTGTTCTGTTCATTTTTCCAAGCGACCTGCTTTTATGGTGTCCAGAAACACCTCATTAACATGCGTGTAACGTGACTTTGCGTGACTGCACGAGACCGTAAATATTAAAAGTCACGGACGCCATCGTGGACCCTTTCCTTTCTCAACCCACAGGCCAAACAGACGCGAGGGTGTTTGGGAGGTAAGCCATTCCTTTTTTCCCCACACTCCCCCCTGATCTCATGATCACAAAGTTGACAGGGAGGCGGCGATCGCTTTCACCGGGTGCTTCTTCAAAGAGGGACGCTGCGAGCCTCATCGTCGTTTGCACTCATGTCCGCGGTCTGACGGTCAAAAACACCACGTCCCTTGGAAGGCTGCTGATATCTGAGTCACTGCCTGATGGAGCTGGCATGAACCAGAGCGATGCCTCACTAGTCTCAGATTCCGATTCGCTCCTGTCGTCCAGCGATGGCTGCATCTGCGTCGCCGGCCGCAGGTCCTTAACGTGACGGGGCACACCGTCGACCCGCACCGCCTGTGGGCTGATCACCTCAGTGACGCGTCCGGTTCCGTATTTCGTCGTGCACTTGCTGCGCGGGTTTTTAACCCAGACGACATCGCCTTTCTTCAGTCTCTCTCCGGTTACTTTCAGTTCCGTCAGCGGGTTGGTCTCTATGCCCTTCACTCTGACGTGGTACCTATGCAATGTTTCGGCTGGCGTCGTAGAGGGTGAGACATCATCCTTCGGGGTCACGTTGTACAAGTAGACCGCCTCAGACACCGCGCAGCTCATCCTGGCTGCGATGGTCTTGACGGTCCTGTGGTTCCGCTCGATGATCCCATTTCCACTCGGTACGTGGGCGCACCGGAACCGTAGGTGCACTCCCCAGCCATCCGCAAACCTCCTGAACTAATCACTGGTGAATGCGGTGCCATTGTTGGTTAATATCTCCGTTGGGGGGCCACGTTCAAGGAAGATACTCTTTAACTGACGGATGATGGTGGCTGAATCTTGCCGACGCAGCAGCCGCCATATCGCAAATCTGGATGGATCGCAATCAATGAGCGTCAGGAAATCCTCGCCGTTGTGGTGAGTAACGTCTATCGCCAGCCGGCTCCAGTGGATCCTCACGATCAGCTGCCCTTTCTTCCAGCGAACGGGTGCTGGGTCTATAGACTGGCACGCCACGCAGTTTCTGACCACTCTTCTGACATCTGTCTTTTGTACTCCTGGGTCAACCAACTTGGCGAAATACAGGGTCCGCTTGACTCCAGGGTGCCCGCTTTGTTGGTGGACTTCTTTGATTCGATTAGATCGAACGGGACTCATGGACGCAGCGCAGGCTGGTTGCAAGTGCTCAATAGCTTTCTTAGTGGCGTCAAGCCACCTTTGGGGCACCCTCGTTAAACAATCTGCCTTGTTGAGGCTAGATTTGACCAGGGACACCTCCATTGTCAGTGCGTACTCTTGCACCAGATTCACGATCGTGTCGAGCCGTCGTCGGATAAGCATCTCGCTGGCGGCTTTAGTCCGCACCCTGGCCCTCCCGGTAAGGGTATCAGAGATCCACTTATAGACGCAAGCGGAATCCGTGAGCAGACGCAGGGTGGTCGACTTCCAGAGGATCGCCAAGTTGATCCCCTTGATGACAGCATCGAGCTCTGCTAGGTTTATGTGCTGGAAGTCCTTTTCTGAACGTAACAAGCAAGCATCTTCTACCACGGCTCCATCGTGAACTATCGATACACCGGTTGCAAGAGAGATGGCGTCAACCCACACACTGAGGTCTTGGCTGTCGACGCACCATCTGCCCCGCGCTGGGTCTTCCTTGCGTACTTTAGCGAGGACCTCCCTAATCATGGTGTTGAGAGGGGCGTCGTGAACTTCGTCATCCCATCCAGTGGTGACATCAGATGCCCTCCGCTTGATGAACGCCACCGCAACACGCAGCCAGCCACCTACAGGAAGGTGCCCAACTAACTTGCCGCACAAGGAAAATATGCTTCGCCGCGTGACAACGGTGGGCATGTCTGGGACCTCGTTTCCCCGTTTCCAATACAGAACGTCATCCTCTCCCCAGACCTGCAAACCAAGCACTCGTGCACCATCCTGCAGCCTCTCCGGTTCCTTGCTGAGGAGGCCAAAGTTGTAGAGATGCTCCTTCACGCGCGCCGCATATATGACTCTCTCGTTCACGTACACGTCATCAATATATGCAGATGTTGCCAGCCGTATACACTGATCCTTCGTCAGAATGGCGTCAACAATCATCTGTATAATTGATGGCGCCACATTGAGTCCAAACCCCATGCGGGTCAGACAATACCTTTGCCCCTTGATAAGCACAATTTGATAGGGCCACAGTGATTGGTGCACACGCACTTGAAGGTATGCCTTGCGAAGATCCAGCACAGATACATTTGATCCTGACTGTCGCCATTCCCTTAGCTTCTCAGTACATACGTCCGCGCGGGCTGTAAAAGGGTCCACGTGCTCGTTCAGTTCCCGATAGTCGAGCACCGGCCTCACCTTCTGTTTGTTGTGCTGGAGAACCGCCATTAGCGGGATCAGGCCCTTCGGGGGCCCCAATTCCTTCTCTGGATAAGGAACTAACCACCCGTTATTAATCCAGGCTCGCAACTCCTTGTCGTATCCGCACAAGCTAGCGGGGGGATTTTATACTCTGGCACACTGTTGTACAGCTTCTCTGGCGGTTGATCGTCCGACCATTTCCAGGAAACCGTCCAGGACTTTGTGCGCTGGTCGAATTCCGTCCACATGGACGCCACCCACTTTTTTGATGACGTCCGTTCCCAGTAGCAGATCATAGCCGAGCAGTTCTCCGTCCACGACCAGGGCTTGTACGGCTACTGCAGACCCATCGCCGATGATTGCGCGGATGACGCTCACTCCACAAGAGGCTAGCGAGCCCCCGCCAACAGTCAGAATTGGAATCATTTTCTCATCCCACGTGTCACAACATGCCTTGCGCACAAGGGTCTGGGTTCACCCGGTGTCTGCAAGCGCGAAGCGCTCACGCCCGTTAATCCGCACGCTCACTGCGGGTAGCGCCTTGTTCAGCGGCGATCTGGGGAGAAGACTGGCGCTGTAGCTTACTCCCCTTGCCCGTTTCCCGGACAGCTTCTTGCTACGTGGCCCAGCTTGTTGCACCTGTAGCAACGCATACGTCTCCGTGTTCCTCGGTTATGCGTATCCTTCGCACTACTTCGGCAGTCTTTGGAGAAGTGGTTCAGTTCGCCACATTTATAGCACCTTGTGTTCTCAGTTGGCGGTGCGGGTGCTTCCACAGCTGCTGAGACAGGCTCCGCGTCGTCCTTCAGAATATTCCGGGCTCTGGCCAGTAACTCGTCTAACCCCAGCTCATTGAGCCTTGACGATGAATTAATAAATAATTACATCGGTCACACAACTACATGCCTATCCAGACGCATTACGTTACACATATCTGACCACAGCTCTATTGGAATCCATTTAAACACAGACACAAACCTACCAGACTCCATCCGAGACATACAAACATAATAACCTCATCCATCTGTAAAAAAATGATTCAAAATAATGAAAGCCTTAATAATAATAAAAAAAGCCAACACTTAACAATATTAACTACGAACACGGCCACAATGTGCTAACCGTGTTCGGAAAATAAAACATCTCTATAACACTAAAAATATACACACGACGCACACACTGAATTAAACTGAAAAATTAAAATCATCCTTGATAATGGATAAAGGTATAGACGAAAGCGCTCGGAATTATAGAACATTTGGACAGTTTCTACACACACTGTGTCCCAAAAAAGAAATCACCTGTTCGAACCCAAGAAAAATGAAATAAAAAGCTTAATCATTGTACTTTGTTGGTCGTTTTTAATAAAACATGCATGCATACATACATACATACATACATATATATATATATATATATATATATATATATATATATATATATATATATATATATATATATGTGTGTGTGTGTGTGTGTGTGTGTGTGTGTACTGCCGGAACAAGAATCTCTTCTGAAGTGAATTTTGATGTTTGGTCAGAATGTTCCAGAACCTCTTCGTATGTACAATGTGCTAGCCAGACGTCAGTTGAACAATACACGCGAACATAATACAATAAATGAGAATATACAGAGAGAGACAATTTCGACCTATATTAACAGGCACCATGCAATCTCCTATAAATAGACCAAATATCAAATGACATATTCATATATATATATATATATATATATATATATATATATATATGTTTATGTATGTTACAAGAAAGATATCTCTGAAAAATGTACATATATTTAATAGCACACAAACACACACACACAGACATTAACCGGCACCAATATCATGACACGGAATTTCATGAACAACGCAATATTAATTACGTAACTGTCTATATATACTCAGTACCTGAAGGTGTATATATATATATATATATATATATATATATATATATATATATATATATATATATATATAACTATGTAACTACCAGACTGGCATCTCGGTCCAACCCTTTCTCTGTCAAAACGGTTAAATGTAACTAAAACAGCATTCTACACAAACAGCTTCTTCTCCCGCACTTCTCGTCTTTGGAACTCCCTTCCCCTTACTTTTTTCCCCGATGAATATACTCTTCAAATATTAAAGTGTAATGTCAATCGGCCTCTGGCACATTGAGCTTCTTTCCGTCCTTCTCTATAGCCTTTCCCCAAATATGTTTCTTTACTCTTGTTCTCAATCATCTGTAACCCTTTGAATGCTTGCGGCACACCCGCCTTGCCTGGGGTGAATTGCTTTAAAAAAATAATTTACATTAAAAATTAATCAGGATCAACGTATTTCACGAGATATTTCTTTGTATGCCTATTTGTATATGTGAAACCATCTATTCATTTTTCTTCTTTAATAAATAAAGGGTTATTTAAGTGTTTTAAGATGCTTAACTTTTCAACAAATCATAAATTGCGTCTATCGCCTTTCCCATTGTAAGATTTGGCTTTAGCTACAATATCCCACGTAATAGTGTGTGCATTACAACCATTCTTCAATTGGCAGAAACGTTTTGAAAGCACAGTACTGTTCAGAGTACAGTGCAATCTATTTTACATTTGAGAGTATAGTGCAATCTATTCTACATTGGCTTAAGTCATTCGATGGTAGATGATAGACGTACTACCGTTGAGGGTGTATATGTATATTAGTTTATATATATATATATATATATATATATATATATATATATTCTCTGTGTGTGTGTGTGTGTGTGTGTGTGTGTGTGTGTGTGTGTGTGTGTGTGTGTGTGTGTGTGAACTTACTGCATAATTTTGAAATGATTCCATCTTAAGTGGCAGATATGTTAATGACTTTTCTGCACGGTTGTTTGAAAATGTAATTGTTCCCATCGCCGTTATTATAGTTATTATTATTATTATTATTATTATTATTATTCATAATGATAATAATAATAATAGTAATAATAATAATAATAATGATAATAATAATTTTCTTTCTTTCTTTTAGTGTATTTATTGCTCATTTGTCTCCTAGTTCCTATTGTAGATGAAACGACAACAATCTGTACTAATTACGTATTCATGTGTAACACTGTTTAGGGCACTTCGACGTGGTGTAATGGTTAGCATCCTCGTCTCGTTAAATCAGTTAGGACTGAAGTGTGAGTTTGATCTTCACTGGGTGCCCCGTGCCTTCGGCCTTATCCAGCATCTAACCTACGTTTACAAAATTAGTAAATCATTTCACTTCGACGTGGTTTAATAGTTAACAAGCTCGCCTCGCTCGTTCAATTACGACTGAATGGTGAGTTTCATCTTCACTGGGTGCCCCGTACCTTCGGCCTTGTTCCGCATCTAAGCTACTTTTAGTAAATCTGCTCACTTCGACGTGGTTTAATAATTAAAAACCTCGTCTCGCTCGATCAATTACGACTGAATTGTGAGATTAATTTTCAGTGGGTGGCCAGTAACTACGGCCTTCACCCACATCTAAACTACGTTTAGAAAATCAGCTCACTTCGACGTGGTTTAATAGTTTACAAGCTCGTCTCGCTCGATCAATTACGACTGAATAGTGAGTTTCATCTTCACTGGGTGCCTCGTACCTTCGGCCTTGTCCCGCATCTAAGCTACGTTTAGTAAATCAGCTCACTTCGACGTGGTTTAATAGTAAACAAGCTCGTCTCGTTCGATCAATTACAACTGAATAGTAAGTTTGATTTTCACTGGGTACCCCTTAACTTCGGCCTTTTCCCGCATCTGAGCAACATTTAGTAAATCAGCCGCCTTCGACGTGGTGTAATAGTTAACAAGCTCGTCTCGCTCGATCAATTACGACTGAATAGTGAGTTTGATGTTCACAGGATGTCCCGTACATTCGGCTTTATCCCGCATCTGAGCGACGTTTCGTAAATCATTTCACTTCGACGTGGTTTAATAGTTAACAAGCTCGTCTCGCTCGATCAATTAAGACTGAATAGTGAGTTTGATTTTCACTGGGTGCCCTGTACCTTCGGCCTTGTCCCGCATCTGAGCAACATTTAGTAAATCAGCCGCCTTTGGCCTTGTTGTAATAGTTAACAAGCTCTACTCGCTCGATCAATTACGGCTGAATAGTGAGTTAGATGTTCACATGATATCCCGTACATTTGGGCTTGTCCCGCATCTATGCTGCTTTTAGTAAATCATTTCACTTCGACGTGGCTTAATAGTTAACAAGCTCGTCTCGCTCGATCAATTACGACTGAATAGTGAGTTTCATTTTCACTGGGTGTCCCATACCTTCGGCCTTGTCCCGCATCTACGCCACGTTTACCTAATCCGCTCACTTCGACGTCGTTTAATAGTAAACAAGCTCGTATCGCTCGATTAATTAGGACTGAATAGTGAGTTTGATCTTCACTGGGTGCCTCATACATTCGGCTTTGTCCCGCATCTAAGCTACGTTTAGTAAATTAGCTCACTTCGACGTGGTTTCATAGTAAACAAGCTCACATCGTTCGATCAATTACGACTGAATAGTGAGTTAGATTTTTTATGGGTGCCCCGTACCCTCGGCCTTGTTTCGCATCTAAGCTACGTTTAGTAAATCAGCTCACTTCGACGTAGTTTAATAGTTAACAAGCTCGTCTCGCTCCATCAGTTACGACTGAATAGTGAGTTTGATGTTCACTGGGTGCCCCATACCTTCGGGTTTGTCCCGCATCTATGCTACGTTTACTAAATCCGCTGATTTCGACGTGTGTGACGTCACCTCGTCTGTCTCCGCGCCGTCGCCGTCTTATCCTGTCCTGTGACGACCAATGTGATTTGGTATTGGTCGCGGCACCAAATGTGACGTTCTAACCTTTTGCTGATTCGGATGGGAATCTGGTCAGTTAGGACTGAATAGTGAATTTGATGTTCACTGGCATCCCATACAGTCGCCCTTGTCCCGCATCTGACCGACGTTTCGTAAATCAGCTCACTTTGACGTGTTTTAATAGTTAACAAGCTCGACTCGTTCCATCAATTACGACTGAATAATGAGTTTGATTTTTACTGGGTGCCCCGTTCCTTCGGCCTTGTCCCGCATCTGAGCGACGTTTAGTAAATCAGCTCACTTCGACGTGGTTTAATAGTCAACAATCTCGTCTCGCTCGTTGAATTACGACTGAATAATGAGTTTGATCTTCACTCGGTACCCCGTACCTTCGGCCTTGTCCCGCATCTAAGCTACGTTTCGTAAATCAGCTCACTTCGACGTGGTTTAATAGTAAACAAGCTTGTATGGTTCGATCAATTACAACTGAATAGTGAGTTTGATGTTCACTGGGTGCCCCGTACCTTCAGCCTTGTCCTGCATGTGAGTTACGTTTAGTAAATCAGCTCACTTCTATTTGGTTTAATATTAGGTTGGTGCAAAAATAATTTCGTTTTCTCACATAGTAATATATGTTAGAAAACGAAATTATTTTTGCACCAACCTAATAGTTAACAAGCTTGTCTCTCTCGATCAATTACGACAATCGTGTTTTCGATTTTAAAATCTACTATCTGCTCTTAAGAAAAAAACACCATGTCTTACAGTTTTATTGTTGTGTATTCTGTGACAGCAGGTCCCTTTCTTTCCCCCTTCCTCTTCGCTCAGTCTTCTTATAATGGTGTTTTTCTCATTAGCTATTTTTCCAGGCATTTTATAAGATTGTCCGGAACATTTCCAGATGCTAAAATATTTACAGCAGGTGCGGCTGGTCTAAGAGTTAATAACACGGAAAAAATAACGACTAGAGTTCAAATTCCGGCTAAGAACATTTCTCTTCTTTTCACACATTTGGGAAAAGTAGCGAAATGGGAAAGACACAAATTCATAATTTCTCTCATCAGCTTATGGGTAAAATTTCAAAATAGCTTTGTTTAGGGCCCAGACCAGAAGTATTTTTTTATTTTTACTTTTTAATCATTTCGCCCCAAGCAAGTCTATAATGGCAAAGAGTTACTAAGAGTTAAATAAAGTGAGGAGAAAAGACTTAAAAAGGACAAATTTCTAAAAGGAAGCTATGAAGATTGACATTTTTATGGTCCGGTTCCTTGTACTACGGTGATAGTCCAAGGTAGAACCAATAAAGAAGAACTCGAACACAGGTATGGAATAACACAGATATATTACAAACAGGAATATATACAGAGAAGTAGAAGTGTTAGTATGAACAATCAGGTTTAGTAGAGAGAACAATGTAGTCTCGACCAATATCACTATTCCAATGTCTTGCAGTAATTGTCTGAACGCGACTATGTTTCGGACTGCCTCTGACATGACTCTTGACTCGACTTGAACAACTAACTATATTTAGTCACTCCACCACGTGGGCATCATGTGGCACAAGGCCGGTTTAACGTGGGAGATCCGAGCCCGTTGGCTCGGCCAAAAATATGCCCATTGAACCCGTCTAAACGGGTTCAGGGTCGGTTTACCTCCCCGAAAGAGAATCCGCCCTTCGACGTAGCCTCTTTCGGGTTCCTCCACGCCGTTCAGCCGGTCGACCGAGATCGACGTGAACAACTTACGATATTCAGTCACCCCCCACCAAGCCCACGACGGCGTCATGTGGCACAAGGCCGGTTTAACGTGAGATTTCCGTGTGCTCGGCCAAAATATGCCAATTGAACCCGTACAAACGGGTTCACGGTCGGTTTACCTCCCCGAAAGAGACTCCGTCTTTCGGTGTAGACTCGTTCGGGTCTCCCCACCCCCACCCGAAGGCAGAGAGTTCAACCGAACTGCCGGTCAAGACGTGAACGACTGACGATATTCAGTCAACACTAGGGCATCATGTGGCACAAGGCCGGTTTTAATGTGGGATCTCCGAGGCCGTTGGCTCGGCCCAAAAATATGTCCATTGAACCCGTATAAACGTGTTCAGGGTCGGTTTACCTCCCCGAAAAGTACTCCGTCGTTCGGCGTAGCCTCGTTCGGGTTCCTCCCCGCCCGAAGGGATGAGTTCAACCGAACAGCCAGCCAGGAGTTGAACGACTGACGATATTCAGTCACCCCTTTCCCTCACTGGGGCATCATGTGGCACTAGGCCGGTTATTTTATGCTGGATCTCCGAGCCCGTGGGCTCGGCTCAAAAATATGCTCATTGAACCCCGTATAAACGGGTTCAGGGCCGGTTTACCTCCCAGAAAGAGAATCCACCCTTCAGCGTAGCCTCCTTCGGGTTCCTCCCCGCCCGAAGGCTGAGAGTTCAACAGCCGCTCAGACCCCTTGCCTAATCCTGAGGCGCAGTATTTATTAAGTATGGAATAGTCCATTATTATTATCATGGGTAAGATCCCATAACAGACATTAGATTTCAATTTTTGAAGATCGTAGTTTACAGGAAAGTAAGAAGCCTGAAGAGATTTCCACTGGCGAGTAGTGCGAGAGAAGAAAATATTAGCGTTTTATTTTATTAGTACTCTAAATTTTGTATATACCAAAATTCATTTAATGTATACGCCATACTCGATTAGTGCGGTAAAACCGTCTTCAGTTAAACCATAGAAATTCAAAAATGATTTTTTTATAGTTATCGATTAATTAAAAAAGTTCTAAAATGTACAAATTGAAAATGGATAACTACTATGTTATTTAATTATTACAACAGTCCTAAATAAAATGGACGGTTACAAATAAATTTTATAATATAATCCTTTAACAGAAATACATATTTGAATATATGAAAATATAAAAGTTGTATGTATTTACTATGGAAATTTTCATTTTAAAATACTAATGATTATACGATCGGAAAATTTGAAGGGGCAATTTCTCAGTACCGCAAATTATATGAAGAACAGAGAAATACCACTGTAAATAAGTTTTTCATTAAAAATCAGATTAATACATATTAATTTATAACATTTATAAAGGGTGTTCCAATAAATTGGACCCATTTTAAATGTGAATTATGTTTAAGCGGCTAATGAGTGTTTTCTTTTTCTTTCAAATTTAACAACTTAAGTCTTTAATCCACATCAGCTTAGCCGACCCACATCAGCCAATTCAAATCAGCCAGTCCACATCAGCTTGGACAATCTATATCAGCTTAGGTCATCAACATCAGCCAATCCATATCAGTTTAGCCAATCTGCATCAGCCAATCTCATTCAGCTAACCAAAATCCACATCAGCCAATCTACATCAGCTTAACAATTCAACATCAGCCAATCCAGATTAGCTTAGCCAATCCACAACAGCCAATCCACAACAGCTAATCCGCAACAGCTACTCCACATCAGCTTAGCTAATCCACATAGAATTAGGCAATCTTTATAAGCTTAGCCAATCCACACCAGCCAATCCACACCAGCCAATCCACAAAAGTTTAGCCAATCCACATCAGCCAATCTGCCAGTTAGCAACTCAACATCAGCTAATCCACATCAGCTTAGACAATTCCCATAAGCTTAGCCAATCTTATCAGCTAAGCCAATCCACATTAGCCAATTCACATGAGTCAAACCACATTATCTCAGACAATATGCAACAGCCAATCCACAGGAGCCAATTTACATCAGCCAATCTACATATGCTTTGCCAATCAATATCAGTTTATCCAATCCACTTTAGTCAATTCACATCAACCAATCGACATCATCTTAGCCAATCCACATCAGCCAATCTACATCAGTTTAGCTAATCCGCTTCGGCTTAGCCAATCCACGTCAGCCAATTCATATCAACTTAGCCAATAAACATCAGATTAGCTAATCCACTTAAGCTGAGCCAATCCACATCAACTTAGCCAATCCACATTTAAAGTATGCATGTTATTTTTCATGACCAAATGTCTCTGACTCATCGAACAATACAATCTTATCCTTAATGACAAAGTACACCACATCCAAAGGATATTCATTATCATATTATGAATTTAATGTATCACTATTCGAGAAAATTGAATAAATAAGTCTATATAGTGTGGGCAGAACAAACTGAAAAAAAAACGAAAAGATTTGGAAGTTTTTTAAAAATTATAATGACTCTACTGAAAATTAAATACGTCTTTCCAAATATCTGTTTTCAATATGCAGGAACTTTTTTTTTTCTTTTCACTTTTATTGCTTTTATTTCTAACCATTCCTTTTGTTTTGTTTTTTTTCTTACTTTCTTTCCTTGTATCCTGATTTTCTTATTTTTTTCCCTCTTTTTCTCTTCTCTCCTTCTCTGTTTTCATTCTCACTCTCTTTCGACCAACAGCTCCCTTGTTCGACAGATTTTCATTCGTTAATCGAGAAAGCAGCCGGCCCAACTCGAAGACTAATGTTTTCTAAATATGTCTGAAAAAGCAAATGAAATTTTAGCCAACATATTTCTTTCTCTTTTTTCGATTTTTCATAATTCCATTCTTTTCAGTTTTCCCAGCTGTCTGTGAATTCAGATGTTGAATTGTTCACAAACATGTGATGCGATTCATTTTTCAGTATATATATATATATATATATATATATACTCGACACTCTCGTCGTATTCGACGTATAAGGGTCAAGCAGATCAGTCCCTAGGAAACTGGCAGCCCGACGCCAGCACATGAGATTTGATTATAGTGGCGAAGGTTTTGTGCAGAACCATCCAGGCTTTTTGAAGGACCGAATACAAAGACTTGGTGCACTACGTGCCACAGGGTCCCCAAACGACCCTCCGCAGGTTTTGAATTCAAAATTGTCCTTCTCCAAGACCATTTGCCAACCTAGTCTATCCTGGTATTTACCCATAGCTGGAGAGAGAGGAAGAGGATTCACACATTTCCCAAAGGGTATTAGCACGTAAGTGAATATAATGGGTTCGATTGGAATTCCTCAATCCAAGTCTCTATCCATTACTCCACCGTGCGTGCGTGCGTGCGTGCGTGTGTGTGTGTGTGTCTCGCTCTCTCTCTCTCTCTCTATATATATATATATATAGTGTCTCTCTCGCTCTCTCTATCTCTCTCTCTATATATATATATAAATATATATATATATATATATATATATATAATATATATATATATATATATATATATATATATATATATATATATATATATATATATATATATATATATATATATATATATAGAGAGAGAGAGAGAGAGAGAAGGGGCAGAAACTACCTATCAAGTTTTCAGCTAACGGAACTTCAGCGTAAACTGGCTCTGAAGACCCGTCAGGTGAAACCATGGAAGTTTCTGGCTCACTAGGATTTTTTTTTATATATATAATAAATAATATTTTTATAATTACATTATAATATATTATGTAATATATATATATATAAATTATAATATAATTATAAAATAATAATTATATTACAACATATTATATAATAAATATATATTTAAAAATTCCTAGTGAGCCAGAGACTAAATGGCTTCACTTAATGGATCTTCAGAGTCGGTTTGCCCTGAAGATCCGTTAGGTGAAACCTTGCTTGGTAGTTTCTTGCTTACAATGATTTTTTATACTTTGCTCTACTTAGTGTATTGAACCCTTTTCTTATTTTCCTCGATTGTTTTACTCGTTAACTATTACACCATACACTGAGACAGAAAAGTTCAAGAGGTAACATTAACGTAAGGATATTATGGAGCGTTGAGCAACGATAGGTTATAAACAAGGAGAAGGTTTATTCTTAACATCAGAAAGAGGCAACTGATGTTTCTGAGACACATAATGAGGAGAATCTACACTATTTACATTATTGGGACTATTGTCTTAGTGGACATATGGCACAGTGGATAAATGCGTTAAATCAAGTGACAGGACCCAAAGAGTGTGAGTTCAATACCCGGTTAAGGCGGTGGAGAACTTTGAGAGGGAAATTAACAGGGGATAACTATTATCCATTAGACCTGGGACGTGGAACTAGAACAGTCTACCCCAGTGAGCGAAATAAAGTGTTTAGTTCGACATTCCAACCAGCTGAAGAAGTCCGGAGCGTACAACGGTCGAAACGTTGTGATAAACATGACGACAAAAATGAGGACAATAGTCCTAATAATGTAAATAATGTACATAATACCTCATCTCATAAATATAGACAGATACTGAAAGGCCGAAACGTTGTAATAAATATGGCGACAAAGATGAGGACAATAGTCCGAATAATGTAAATTGTATACATAATATCTCATCTCAGAAATATAGACAGATACTGGAGGAGAATCTGATACGGGTCAAATAGAGGGAAAGACAGACAAGGGAAAGCAGCGCGTGACATGCCTAACGAGATTGAGCAGGTGGATTAGAGGACGTGGTCTGGGACAGGAAGCAGAGAGAAGGAGCTTGCTGAGAGCTGAAATGAATAGAGGGAGGTGGAGAGCCATGATCGCCTACATCCTGAGGAGACATGGCACATAAAAATAAAAGGAATAACCTCGTGATCACTAACTAACTTGATTTTTTCACAAAATTAAAAAATATATACTAAGGACGTGTCAGAAAAATAAATACGATGTCGGGAAACGAAAGGGAATGACAGCAAGGCTCAACAGCAGCAGTAAAAGTAGAAAAAGAATTTTCGACTTACCGAGTTTTCCCTTTCTACTGCATTCAAGAGTGATAATCAGCAATGTCATCAGGAAACACATTAGGTTTAAGGCTCTAAGTTCCCCATTCAGGATTATCCTACAGGATAATCATACAGGATAATAGCCTAAGGGATTGAAATTTTGATTTGTGAATTTTTTGAGAGTAATTGTATCTTCAAATCCTGGACTCAGTGGAAACGAGGCGAGTACTAAATAATCATGGCTCTCCACTTCTCCCTATCCCTTGTAGCTCTCAATAAGTTTCGTTCCTCTGCTACTTCCTCTAGGCCATGTTTTGTCATTCACCTGCTCAAGCCTGGGAGGTGTCATGTGTTGCTTTCTCTTGTCTCTCTTTCCCTCTATTTGACGAAAATTGCAATACAACAAAATCCTGAGCGACCCGTACCTGAAAGAAAAATATGTGGACAATCTTAAAAAGAAGATACGTGGGACACAATGGAAACCCTAAATAGGACGCACTAAGAAGCTTTAGTGGCATCAGCAAACGGTAACATCTCAAAGGAGAATGGACGATGTAGAAAAAAAAAGAATGGATGACTGATGAGATTCTCGCCATGATGCAAAGGAGACAGAAAACTCTACTAAAATACGGAACGGAATACAGAAAACTAAACAACGAAATAAGGACCAAATGCAGGTATGGTCAGTGGAAGAAAAAAAAACAAGCTACACCTGTAGATTAAAGAAATGTTTCTGTTCGAATTTCACTGAAATTAACCCAGATCGACAGACAGC
>OZ010606.1:76593810-76616310 GCA_963932145.1 Acanthosepion lycidas
TATTACGTTTCGGCCTTTCAGTATCTATCTATATTTCTGAGATGAGGTATTATGTATATTATTTACATTATTCGGACTATTGTCCTCATCTCTGTCGCAATATTTATTACAACGTTTTGGCCGTTGTATGCTCTGGCCGTCTTCAGGTAGTTGGAATGTCGAACTGAACCCTTTATTTCGCTCACTGGGGTAGACTGTTCTAGTTCCACGTGCCATGTTTAATGGATGTCAGTTATCAGTTATCTCTTGTTAATTTCCCTCAGAAAGTTCTCTACTGCCTTAATCGGGTATTGAACTCACACTCTTTGGATCCTGTCACTGGATCTAACTAATGCCTCTATCCACTGTGCCACGTGCCATGTGTCGTTGAGGACATCTGTGTTTGAATTTATGTGTATTATAAACCTAATGTATTCAGTAACATTTTTTACCAGTGCTCATATTGCAATTTTTGCTGTTATCATTTCATGTTTTTACCAGATCTCATATTTCAATTTTTTTGTTATTATCGCTTTTCTCTGGCACTCCTTATTACTGGTTCCCATATTGTATTCATTTCTATGCTTGGTCGGCTCAGGAGATTTTTTTTTTTTTGGCCTAGTATATGTGCTGATTCCTTAAGTTTACGAATTTTCCAATGGTGTTCTTTGTCTATGATCTCAACCTTACGAGTTTTTAGATAATAATTGTTTAGTGATACAAGCCATACTATTTAATCCATAGCTGGGGGAGATGTGGATTCATATCGTTTCCAAGGGTATATCCGCGTAAGTGAATATAACGATTCCAACAGGAATTGGAATTCGGCTCTCCGATTAACAATTCCGAGCCATTATCTACTGCACCACCCACACATCCTAACTTCCAGTATCTGATATTCCCAAGCGTTTATTCATCTACGAACTGACCAGAATCGACGTTGCCTAACTTCGTAACGTAAGCCTGGGATGAAGGAATTTAACTCACCAGAACATTTGCCGTGTAAATAACAATAGAGTAGGGAGAGACTAGAAAATTTTCGACTATGAGAAAAGTGGCTGCAGAGTGGGAAATAATTTGGGCGAAATGAACTATCTTTCCTTGAGAGGTAGTAAAGCCAAAAATTTATTAATCCAATAGTTATGTGTTTTTGCGTGTTTGTATGTGTGAGTGTGAGTGTGTGTGATTTTCTCTTCCTGAAAACGAGTGATTGCGTTATCTAGGTTGCAGCTTGATTAAGCTATGTAAATAACAACAGAGTAGAGAGAGACTAGTAAATTTTCGACTGTGAGAAAAGTGGCTGCAGGTTGGGAAATAATTTGGGACAAATGAACTATGTTTCCTTCAGAGGCAGTAAAACCAAAAAATTTTAATCCAGTAGGTATACTTAACCGTGGTACAACCATGTGTATGTGTGTTTGTGTGCGTGTATTTTTGTATGCGCGTGTGTGTATGTGTACCATTTTCTCTTCCTGAAAAAGAGAGATTGCATTATCTAGGTTGCAGCTTGATTAAGCCACTACTATGTTAGATATTAATCGCTGGTAAATCTACGTTACGGATTTCATATTATTTAATCACGTAACTATTAAAACAGAAAAAAACAACTCTACACTCGTCAAGCGATGAATACATGACTGCGCTTGTAAAATCCCCTTCTGTGAAACGGTGTCTAGAGAAATAACATTAACAAAGATTGTCGGTTTTAAACCTTTCCCAGATTAAGAAACAGACTCCATAAATGTATGCATCCAACACCCATTTGTATGTAGATATTATGATTTGCAGGTGTTTACGGCGTGCGCATGCGTACATGGGTTGCCTATTATTCAGGCGGTCATAAAATGTGTAGTTTATAAATAACTCCTTTGGACAACCGTCGAAAAGAGTATAAAAATGCTTGTCAGTAATTCTGTTGTCCTCTTATATAACGGTCTTGCTTTCTGCCTGTCCCTTTCTCGCTATGTTTTGTTCTTTATGTGTTCTTTAGACCACGCCTACTTTCTACTCACTCATTCACTCACTCACTATCTATCTATATTAGTGTGTTCTTTCCTATCTATCATAGTTTGTTCGTATATATATATATATATATATATATATATATATATATATATATATATATATATATATTGGCAGCAGACTTTATTTTAAACAATTTTCATCGAATGCGACAGACAAATAAAAAAATAATTTGTTTTTGTTTTTTAATTCCCTTACAGTTTTCTTTTTGAAGGGACCAAGGGATTTTACGAACGGTCTGGTTATTGTCTCAAAAAGACAGAGGGAAGAGATGGCATGTCTGTGAGAAAGAGACTGTAGACGAAATAGAAGGACAAAACATTGCATATTCGTCCCCGGATTTTGCCAAGGAACTTGAAATTAAAAAAAAAAAAAAGATTTTTTTTTAAGCATTTCACCCCCAAGCAAGGCGAGAGTGCCACTAACATAAGAAAAGTAAAGAGACGTGATTAGCGAAAGGATACAGAGAAGGACAGGGATCAAGGTCAAGGTATCAGAAGATGTCGACTGACATTACATTTGAATATTTGAAGACTATAACTGTCAGGGAAGCAAGTAAGAGGAAGGGAGTTTCACAGACGGGAAGTACGAGACATGAAGCTATTGGAGTAGAAGAGACGGCTACATTTAACCGTTTCGACAGTGAAAGAGTGGGATGGGAGATGCTAACCTAGTGGCACGTTTAGTTTGTGAACCAGCGAAAATAGTTCGTCGAAGCAGTTACCGTGAAAGTACTTGTAGAAAAAACAGAGGGAAGAGATGGCATGTCTGTGAGAAAGTGACTGAAGACGAAATACAAGGACAAAACATTGCATATTCGTCCCCGGATTTTGCCAAGGAACCTGAGATTAAAAACGGGTGCTCCAGGTCATATTTGGCAGCACTTTTTCCATGTTCTTGTTATTGAGTAGTGTGTTTTACAGAAATAATGTACAAGAATGCTATATTTATTAAAAGAGAAAATAACTTAATCAGACGAAAAATTCTTCCGAGTGTAATTATCGATTCTTACCAAAACGTCAACTTACGCACGGGATTTTATCAAATATCTCCTTTCTTAAACGAAAAAGTTGTTTCAAAAGTCAACATACATGACTATAAAAAATAAATTTTAAAAGAAAGCACTTGACTCCTGACTTTTACATATTTAAAATAAATTAAGACATAAATAATTAAACAAAATAAAAGCAAAAAATAATAACATTAAATGTAAATAAATAAGATTTCAATGTCAAAAACAACATTAACCAACTTTGGTTTATTACGCTATACATTGCCTCATTCAGAATCCTCCATAGTTTAGCTTACTTTACACAGCTATCTTTACGAATATATCAGAGGATTCTTAAATTTAAAGTTTGAAAATTTAACTATATTTTCCCTTATCTTTAGTTCTGTAGATAAATACAAGTTGCACAATATAATCTCAATTACCCCGATAATGTTCCTCGGAGAGGGAACGCGTTGGCAAAGAAAAATTTTCCTTTTATCTTTCACACACACACACACATACATATATATATATATATATATATATATATATATATATATATATGTATGTATGTATGTATGTGTGTGTGTGAGTGTATGTGTGTGTGTGAGTGTATGTGTGTGAGAGACAAAAGGAAAATTATATATATATAATTAAGTAATTCATCGAGTCTAGAAGAAACCTCAACTGAATGCAGAAAGCACTGGACGGCCGTTTCGTCCTATATTTGGAACTCATCAGCAGTGCCAATCCACTACCGAGTATTGAAACCCGGACAGTAACGTTATCAGGCATTGAATACGACAAACAAGGTACTTTGATTTAGTTTTTTATAGAATTTCTCATGCGATATAATTATGTTTTGCTTTTCGGATGATAATTTATATAAAAATTATCCAATTGTTATATGCTATCGCTTTCGGCTATATATTTAGCCATTTTCAAGATTGAAATATATTAATTGTTAACAAGAAATAGTTTGTTGTATGTATGTATTTATAAAATGTTTTTATTTTCAAAACATGGTCAAGATATTGTGTCCATGTTCATAGTTGATATTATTGGATGTTGGGTTTTTTGTTTTTATTAATAAGGCTTCCATTATTTTTATCCTTTTTTGCATGTAGATGATGCTATTATATTAGTGTTGTCAACAAGCATGTTACGAATAGTGTCCGGTAGGTCTCCATGAATATTTAAATGAAATCTAATTGACCTATGGTCAAAACATACAACAATCTATTTTTTAACAGTTAATATATTTCAACGTTGAAAATGGTTAAATGTATAGCCGAAAGCGCTCGGATAAATAGAACAATTGGACAGTTTTTATATAATTTATTATAAGATAAGCTATAAAACCTACTTACAGAAAAATTTAAAATAGAAATTGATTGGTTCAATATTTTCAATAATTTATAAACTCACAAACTCAATCTACATAATATCATAAGTAAATCTTGTACCTGTCCTAATCGGCATTAAAATCACGCTATTAAAACAATATGAATCCCATGAATTCAAAGCAACACAATTTCCATTTAAAACGATTTAACTCAAAATCTCATGATGAGGCAAATATAATATAAGCGTTCTTGGATTTTAAAACAATCATATCGCGTTCTTGATTTTGGCCAAAAGTCCAAAGTACATATGGCCAAGTTATACGTACAATTTATTCAAATATTCATTACTTGATACGAGTAGAAGAAGAAATACTGAAAAATGAAATGTCCAAGCATATTTTATAAGTGGTCTTTAATAAAAAGATAGATAGATAGATAGATAGATAGATAGATATAACATAGGAAGCGACAATGAATGGTGTCTGTCAGTTTCACGCCTCCGTGCGATGTTCATTCTTATATTTTCAGTTCAAAAAAGACACTCATATAAATAATTTTGACGCTGGTCAAGATGAAAATTGACATATTTTATATAAATATAAAATCATATAAAATATATCAAGCGGCACAATAATGTATATAAAAGTATCCTGGCACGGAATATTCAATTCTAATACATTTTCTGCTACTATCGTTTCTACCAATTTGGTTTTTCGACAAATACTGACTTTCGTCAAAACGTTTAATTCTTTTAATTATATATGGATATGATAAAATGAAATAAAGAACCAAGCAGGAAACGAACCTGAATCTAATGTATTTCACCTTTAGTAAGGCTCCACCAAAGATCGAGAATAAAACACACACACACACACACACACACACACACATATATATATATATATATATATATATATATATATATATATATATATATATATATATATATATATATATATATATATATATATATATATATATATATATATATATATATATATATGTTTTCTATTCTCGATATATATATATATATATATATATATATATATATATGTATGTATGGTCTCCGTCCTCTATAAGTATAGCTAATCTTTAACAATATCTCTCACTCTCTCTCTCTGTATATATATATATATATATATATATATATATATATATATATATATGTATACACACACACACACACACACATATATATATATATATATATATATATATATATATATATATATATATATATATAGTCATATATGTATATATATATATATATATATATATATATATATATATATATATATATATATATATATATATATATATGTAAGCAAATATATGGATATAGATCCAACAGTATGAAGAAAAATATACGGAAAAAACAAACAAAAATCCTTATATTGATAATTATATTTTATGAATATGTCCTGGAGATGGTTTATTAGACCGAAACGTCCGACGTTTACATTATATTAACATTAAAACAGCATAATTGCATATAAGGATTTTTGTTTGTTTTTTTCCGTATATTTTTCTTCATATATATATATATATATATATATATATATATATATATATATATATTGAACATTGAAGTCAACACTCAGAGACTCTGAGTGTTGACTTCAATGTTCAGTTTTATATTTACATACGCTCTATCTGATATTGAGCATTTTATCCCATAAATATAGCACACCTTAAAACTATATATATATATGATAAGATATATAAGACTGTTTTCTTGTATCACAACTCATCAGTGTAGCTAGACATCCGAATGCCTCAAGCTAGGATCGAAACTCGACTGATTTGGCATCCGTCGGAGATTTTTCCCTAAGCTATCAGCTCCCGGCTGAGAGAAAGGTGAATTTTTACGTATTTATTTTTGAATAAACGCGCCAGTGACTCAGAGTGCTCGATTCATAGAAGAGCTTTGCATTATCAGCAGTAGCAGCCACTGTTTACAAATTCGTACTTTCCCTCCAAAGTATTCCACCGAATTTTATTTTTTCGGCGTATATACTGTCTACATTGTCGAGATATAAATAATATATATATATATATATATATATATATATATATATATATATATATATATTCATCCAGTCTAATTACATCTATATAACAGGTTGATTTCAATTACATTGCCTTTTTCTTAATTTCCCCCCACCCGTATCTCAGTTTGGTCGTTTCCCTGTTGATAGATCATAAACAACGCCAGCAGCAGGGTAAGATCACGCCCCTAAAGCAGGACCACCTTCTAGTCGGATGCTTACAGACTAAATATCAACTTGACTAATGTTGGCGTATAAAGCCAACATGAATTCAACCGATGTTTTTGAATGAACTCAAACATAAAAAATCCAAAATTAAATAACAAACAAGAGTGGTGTCATGTTTTCATTCCATTCAATGAAGATAATACAATCATGAATTATAATGTCGCTTAGATTCGTCGTAGTAATTTTCATACATTGCCAACGTGTATAAAGAAGTGAATTCTTTTCACCAGTAATTTTTGATAATATTGACACTTTCGATAAATGACATTTTTTTCTGGAGTATTCGTCAAAATAAAATTCAATTATTTTTCATGCTTAGCGCGGCACAATTTTCGTAACTGAAGACGTAATTTCTTTTCACGCGACCATCCTTGATATTCTTCTCTGAAAAATGCATCGTCCTTCTGAAGTACGACAGGAATGTAATGTTTTCGTTTGGGACGTAATGAAATTCACTGAGTTAGCGACTGTGTCCGGCGAAAATAAATTTGACGCATAGTTCCTTGCCTTTCCAAGATTGCCTTCAACTGTTTTCGATATTCATTCCACTCCCGCTGCATTTATTGTAATAGTAGATGAATAATTATCTTCAATTCTTCCATAGTGTATTATTTTCATACAAGTAGTCCTTAACTAAGAAGAAAAGTTTTTTTTCCTAATTGCAGTATGGCAAACAACTTTGAAATTTATCAACTCCTGCGTCGCCGTATGGATACCACAAAATGCTTTGCCTTGAATTTTCAATTTTTGTCGCCACCTATTTATAATAAACGAGAGAATTTTTTTCTTTTTCGTGTGAATTCGAATACTCCTCGCCACTGTTATGTCTTCATCCCATTGAATGAAGATAGCGCAGTTATGAAATATAATGTCGCTTAGAGTCGTCGTAGTCTTACTGAATTCTGTAGTAAGGATATAAGGCTCTCTTCCGGCTAGCTCATAGCTGACGATTCCCTATGTCAGTATATATATATATGCTATTGGGACGAGTTCAAATAATATTCTAGAGAAGTGTGCTCATCTCCACAGCACCCACTCCCATTTTTTAGATATTCACTTTCTTTAATTGATACTTTTTTTAGTCATAGGCCCACTTCCGACTTTTCAGTCGGAGTACGTTTTCGCTTAGCCTAGCGTTATATTGTAATATCAATTTTAGAAATAGGTCATTCAAATTTATCGGAAAGTATGTTCATCGGTAAATTAGATTATAGTGGTTGCTTACTCTGTGCATATCTTGACCTCAAGTGATTTATATGGCTTCTGTGTTGAAATCGTCGACCTTAGACAATGTATATTATACTACCAAAGCGTCTAATAATTTTTCCTTCCTGCCAATTTTCCTTTCCGGGCCTAAAGCTTTTAAAGACGATTTTTTCACAGATTTTAAATCATCTGGTAGTTTCAAATTGTCGATTTTTCTTTTTATTCCCTGGAAGTCATTTTTCAAAAATGGATCTAACCTTCCGAGCAAACATGACCTCTGCAGATGACATTTTCGAGATGACGTTTGCATTTGACGTCATTCGATATACGCTCAAAATTATTGTAGTACTGTTTCTTCAGCTTCCAATACATTAGCTTTTCTCAATGCCCTTTTGAAGGTGTCAAGAAACCGCTCAGCTTGACAATTCGACTTCGGATGATAAATCGATGTTGTCAAATGCACAACCACGTAGTTTTTGCTGAAATTTTTAAACTCACTTAAAGTAAATTAAGTTCCATTATCGGATATCACACTGTCAGTTCACGTAAGAATTTAATCGTTATAACAGTAGTAGGTCGTTTACACTTTAATATCTCGGACCATTTTGTGAAACTGTCGACCACAATTACATAATATAAACGATTTAGTGGTCCAGCAAAGTCCATATGTAGTCTTGTCCACGGTTTATCCGTGCTCGACTATCCTGATTATTTATAGGTGGTGATTATGTTGCTGAATTACAACCATTATATATTCTAAATGTATTTTCAATATCTTTGTCCAACTTTGGCCAATAAACGTAGCTTTTAATCAGGAAATTCATCCTCACTATTCCCGGATGTCCTACGAGGAATTGTTTCAAAATATTTTTTTTTGCAGTGATAAACGGAATTATTACTCTTTCCGCGTACAAAAGTACTCCATAACAAATAGAAAATGCTGTATTATTTTAAACAGTTTTGATTTTAGTTTTACTCCATTTTGGCTTAAAGTCATTCATAGTTTGTTTTCTTAAATAAACGTAATCTTTTTTAGAATGTATTTTGATATTTTCTATCGTAACCGGAAATTCTTTAATGGTGTTACATGCCAGAATTATAATTTCGCTTTCGGATTCCTGTGAAACAATCACAATATCTTCAAAATCTTCTTTATATTTCGATATCACTCTTGTCATGCCATCTGTGGGTCCCATTTATTTTTAAGACAGAAATTCCATCTTAAAATCATTGTTCAAGAAAATCGTAACTCAACATTGTAGTCCGTTCGCAGAATGCATAAGAATCCCTTTCTTAGAACCGAAAAGACATAATAATGGACGATGATCAGCTTATAGAATGATTTTTTTCCTAATATCATTTTGTGAAATTTCAGCAAGAATTATACCAAGCTCTTCCTTTTCAATTTGATTGTAGCATTTTTTCCGGATTTGTCAAACACCTCGGAGCGTGGGTGACAACTTTTAGTGTACCGTCTTCGAATTTATGGCATATTACCTCTCCTATTCCGTATTCGCTCGCGTCCAACGCTACTATTATTTGTTACTGCGAGTCGTAATGTGTCATCGATAACTCAGAAGTTAGTAGTTTTTTTTTTAATTCCTTCACAGCTTCTTGATATTCCGCCGACCAATTCCATTTCGTATTGTTCTTAAATAAATTATCCAGAGATGCTCGCAATGTGCACATCTCTGAGACATATATTATAATAATTTTCTATTCTGAGAAATGATTGCAGGGTCAATAAATTTGTCGGGGGAGTCATGCCTTTAATGTCACCTGCCCTAGCAGGATTTGGTCTTTTTCCATTTTCGTTGATTATCTGATCTAAATATTTAATCTAAAGAACTGATATTTCTGTTCACTGATTTCTAAACTGTAATCCTGCAATCTCTGAAATACTCTCTGAATCAGTTTTACGTGCTCTGTTTTTGTAGCACTCTTAATAAGTATATCATTTATGTAAGCGACGGCACCGTCTAGTCCAGTCAACATCATATTTATTTATTTGATGGAAAATACCCGAGGCTAATTTTATACGAAAGGATAACTCTTCTAAACTTATAGAGTCCTTACTATGTATAAATAGTCAAATACTTCTGGCATTCTTCATCCAATTCGATTTGAAGATTTGCCTCAGACAGGTCAATTTTTGAAAAAAAAAATTACCACCATTTAATTTGGTAAATACATCCTCTGGAGATATGGCACCACGAGGCGGTGTAATGGTTAGCAAGCTTGTCTCGTAGTAGTGAGTTCGATCCTCACTAGGTACTCCATACTTTCGGCCTTGTGCCTCATCTAAGCTACGCTTGGAAAATCACTATATCATCTGGGGATGGTAGGGGATATACATGTGGTTGGAAGCAATCATTCAACCCAGTCGAGTCTTATATTTCCTTCTAATGCAAACCGCTGGCGTGGTCCATTCTAAATAATCTATTTTTTCAATAACTCCACGGTTTTCTAACCTATCAATTTCGGTGTTAATAAACTCCAACATAGAAATGGGTATCTCTCTTTTAGGCCTAAATCTGGCATCACATTTTCTTTTAATTTCAAAAATGCCTTTGACTTTGTACATTTTCCCAAGTCATCTGAGAGAAAATAGTTGTGAACTTTAGTTTACTCAGTTTTTGTATAATTGTGATCTTTTTCTCTGATGAACAATTGATTTTTACACAGAATGAATTAACCAGACAGTTCCATAGTTCAAATAATTCTAGCCAAACGATGCCTAGTGAATTTGAGTTGGAATTTTTTAATACGTAACATCTGCTTCTTTAGTTGTACCCGCAAGAGCGATGTTACACGTAATCCCCCCCCCAAAAAAATTAATTTCTTGCATGATATTCCTCCTGCAACTTTGTCGGTTTTTGTCAAGTTGGCTACTCCTGTTCCAAGTTTGTTCGTCAACTGCCAGTGCCCAATAAAATCTCACCGTAGCGTTTTTCATTTGAACGAATTTTATATTATTTGAACTTACCAGTTTTTTGGGCTGGTAACACTACTTTCAACAAGTTAATTTGTGTACTTCTTTTTCGTTTCGACTTGCAGTAGCGTCGATTGTGCCCTGTTTTTATCTACAATCTAAACATTTTTTTTCATTTTAAATAGACAGTCCTTTCTGAAATGAAGCATACCAAAGCCATACCACATTTATAGGGTAAAGTTTGGCAGCATTTTTATTTCGGATTTTTTCTTTTCGTACTACTGTCTTTTTTCGTACTAACTTTACTTCTGACGTATAATTTTGTTTGATTTTCGCTATATGGTGCCTTAAATTGACAATTTTTGGTATTCTTCCGCAACAATCTGTATCGTTAACTTCGAATCCTGTTCAAATTTTGTAATGATTAGAGAGCGTATTTCTGCATTGTTGTTTGATGTTAGACCATTAACAAAGGTTAAACATTTAAATCTGCCTGGAGATAATTCGTCCTATTTAGATTTCTCACGGTCACGGTTGATCATATTTCTCACAATCACGGTTGATCTATATATGTGACAAAATCTTCATCTGCCTTTTTAGTAAGATTCATGCACTGCCAACGTCTATAAAATAGTGAATTCTTTTCACAAAAATTTTTTGAGAATATCGACACTGTTTCGTTAAATTACACTTTTTCTGGAGTATTCGGCAAAAGGAAACTCAGATATTTTTCATGTTCAGCGTGGCAAACTTTTCGTAACAGAAGACGCACTTTCTTTTGATCTGACCATTCTTGACATTCTTCTCTGAAAATGCCCTCGTAACTTATGAAGTACGATAGAAATTTAATTCTGGGACGTAATTGAATTCACTAATTGAATTAGCGACTGAGTCTTGCATTGTCTGTACCTTGTTTTCCAGGATTGCCTTCAACTGTTCTCGATATTCATTCCACTCCCGCTATATTCGTTGTAATAGTTGCTGAATAATTATCTTGAATTCTTCCATAGTGTATTATTTTCATACAAGTTGTCCCTAACTAGGAAGAAAAAGTTATTCTTAATCACAGTATGTCATACACACTTGGAATTTATCGACTTCCGCGTCGCCTTATTTATATACAAGAACTCCAAAAAATTGTTTCCGTGAATTTTGAATTTTCTGACCTAGCTATTTATGCTAAGCGAGAGATTTTTTTTTTCGTGTGAATTTGAATCCTCGTTGCTACTGTTATGCCTTCATTCCATTGAACGAAGATACCACAATCATGAAATATAATGCCGCTTGGAGTCGACGTAGCCTTACTGAATTCTGTAGTAAGGGTATAAGGCTCGCTTTCAGCTAGCTCTCTGCTGATGATTCCCGGCGTCAGTATCTATGCTATTTGGACGAATCCAAGTCATATTCTGGAATAGTGTGTTCATCTCCACAGCAAATTGATATAAGTCCACCATTCCAACTCAGTCTCTTCATAGCTCTCTTCATCTTTGTTTTTAATCATTTCACCCAAGCAAAGCGATAATACGATTAAAACGCAAAGGATTACTGGAAGAGAAAGCGAACGAGACGATATTACTGAGGACAGGACTCGGGAAGACAGAAGTGGGCGATTTATATTGCATTTAAATATTTGAAAGCCGTAGTTGGCAGAGAAGCAAGGAATGAGAAGGGATTTCCACAGGTGAGAAGTGCAAGAAAAAAACAATTAGAATAGGACTTACGGTTCCATCCAGATATTTCAACAGTAAATGGTTCTAGTTGCCAATCTAGTAATACGCTTAAATGCATGCATTCAACGTACGAAGGAGGAGAGCTGATAAGAACAACCGCCATGAAAATATTTAAAGAACTCCGCGTCACGGCGGTGCGAAAGTGAATGATGTCGAGCTTGCTTTAAATACGGAGTATTCCGAACATTTTATCACTTCCCTAATTTCTCCAATGGCAGCCATTCTCTCTCTCTCCCTCACTCTCCCCCTCTCTATCTCCCTTACTATCCCCCTCTCCTCTATCTCTCCCCATCTCCCCTCTCTCTCTCACCCTCACTCTCCCACCCTCCCTCTCTCCCTTACTACCCCCTCTTCTCCCTCTCTCTCACTCTATCCTCTCCTCCCTCTCTCTATCACTCCCTCTCTCTATCACTCCCTCTCTCCATCTCTTCCCTATCTATCGCACTCTCCTCCCTCTCTCTTCCTCTCCCCCTCTCCTCCCTCCCCCCTCTCTCTCTATTTGTCTCCTTAAACACGCCTGGTTTCTGTTCATATTATATCTTTTTTCGTTATTATCAATGGAAAGGAATCGCCTTTTCTCTTGTTTTACGATTGTCTTCTTCTGACATACACATTCTTGATTCACATTTATTTCTTGTTTTTCCCGTACACTTAAGGCTACAACGACCTTTATCTATCTATCTATCTATCTATCTATCTATCTCTTACTTATACACTTCCTCTCTCCCGACGCCTGATCTATGTATTTATATATGTGCGCCCTTTATCTCACTCTCTTTTCACACAAACACCCACTCACTCTCTCTTTCTCTCTGTGTCCGACATATGATCTGTGTATTTATCTATGTATCTAACTACAGCGACCTTTATCTATCTCCAGATCTCTCTCTCTCTCTCTCTCTCACACACAAACACACACACAAGTACACACTTTCTCCCTCTCGACACCTGATCTGTGTATTCATCTGTTTATCTAACTACAGCGACCTTCATCTATCTATTTCGCTCCCCACACACACTCTACTCTCCCACACACACTCTCTCTCTTCCCCTACACACACACTCACTTCTCTTTCTCTCTCCCTCCCTCCCTCCCTCCCGACACCTGATCTACGTATTCACCTAACTTAACACTACTCTCATTTTTCTTGATGCAAATAAAAACTATTTTCTCTGTAAATCACTCGGCTGTTTCTAGCTCACTATATCACTACCCACTCTATACTGTCACTCTGTCTCCTTAGCCGCATTTTTGAGCACACGTCTCCCATGTCCTCCTTTTGTTCATATAACTAAAGTATAATTATGGAAACTAAACATTTCAGTGAAAAATTTCCAAGGAAGATACTGACTTTAAGGCAAACTGTCCGAGTTTAAAAGGGAGAAAAGATTGCGCCATTTTAAACTGACGTCAGGAAGACATGGTTTAAAAGTTTCAACAAATCCCTCCGGTAATTGCTGGGTTGTGATGCTCTTTGCGGACGAGGTGTTTAAAACACAACGGTCTACGTGGTTGTTCCTACAATGGGAGACGCATGTAGGAACCCAGCTTAAGAGGGGAATTGCAAGTTTTCCCAAGTGTAATTTGGAATGAAAATCATGGAAAGAAAGAAAACGAGAAAGAAACATAATGGCGAATTAAAGGAACCAAAAAGAAACGAGTTCGTGAATGAACATTAAAATAACACTTCAGCGAAAAGTTTCCAAGTTTTAATCCTAATCCAGGAAAATACTGACTTTAAGGCAAATGGTCCCAGAATAAAAGAGAGAAAAGATTGCACCAGTTTAAATTGACGTCAGGAAAACATGGTTGGCAAGATTCAACGGTGTGTTTTCGAATCCCTCGGACAATTGCTGGGTTGTGATGCTCTTTGCAGACGAGCTGTATAAAACACAACGGTCTATGTGGTTGTTCCTACAATGGTAGACGCATGTAGGAACCCAGCTTAAGAGCGGATTTGCAAGTTTTCTCGAGTGTAATTTGGAATGAAAATCATAGAAAGAAAGAAAGAAAACGAGAAAGAAACAAAACAAAACAAAAGAAACTTGTTCGTAAATGAACATTAAAATAAATAATCACCAATGAATAAAGAAGAATGAAAGATAATCCTGAATGAATATCAAAGAAAGAAAATTGAAAATTAGAATGATCACATACGTCAATAATACGATTGTTTAAGAAAAGCATCTAAACATATTTACATTAACGATGAAGAAAAAAAAGTATAAATTCTGCAGATGGTTTTTTGGAATGGACATTAATTTCCTGAAGGACTTCTCTGAAATTCTTCTCTTCGTAACAAGAGAGAAGATTGATTCCATGACCCAAAATAGGACAGTCAATTCGCGAAAGAGGAATGCAAAGGTTTTGGGTTATTGCCCGGAAGTCAAGTATCGAATTTCTTCGTAAAGTAAAGAAAGAAAGAATAAAAAGACTATGAAACTATTTTTTTTTTATTCCTGAGCGAAAGAATTTGAGATTCTGGACTAAAAATCTACTTTAACGTTTTATCCAATGCTCCGTACATATAAGGTCACGGTGAGCTGCTGGTGGAATACGGAAAGTTTTGTTTATTACTAATTCTTAGAATAAAGACATTCATAGCATATCTTCACTGTCAAGAACAAGTGAAAGTTACAAATTTGTGTAAAATAAGCTCTTAAGAAACAAATATATTACACTATGGAATGACAATATGAACATAAAATCACTAAGATTACATCAGAAGATAATATCTTAAATTTCAAGATCCTGCCTTAGTATCCCTGTTCCAAGTTCTCAAATATACATCCGTGTGCAAATTAATTGAAACAAAACGAATATCTCCTTTATTATTTTATTTATTTTTCGGATGAAACATGACCCAGTGAAGATGTTAGTACTTTGTATATCCATTCCACGAAGTCGTTACCTTCAGATTGACCAGATTCTCGATTGGATTTAAATGAACGTAAGACAACTAATCAACAGTCGAGACAATAGTATCTGGGCGTGATATAAAAAACAAAAGAAACTAAAGCAGTTGTTTTAATTAATTTTCACAAGGGTTTAAGTGACTAAAAATTGAAAATAGGTAAACATTAATTTCAGCATTGACAGAATTCTTTTCGTATAGATTTTTTCAACAGTAAAAGTATTTTTTTCACAGAGGCCTTTTCTATAATAGTGCCTCTTTTCCTTCGTGTGCCATGTTCTTTCAGGCTGTGAACGATCATGGATCACCACAACTCAACCTTTGTAGCATTATGTGTATCTTACTATCCGCTCGATGTCCCTGGTTTGCCATCCATTTATACGAGTTCCTTAGATATGTGAATCGCTGTTTCCTTCTGCCTCTCTTGCCTTCAATCCATACTCAGAGCGTCAAATTTTTCAAGCCCTCTTTTCTCATTATGTGTCCCAGAAACTTCAAGTGTCTCTTCCCGATTCAAAGTACAAGTGTCTTTTTGTTTCAATTTTCCTTAAAACTTCCTCGTTGCTCACAGGTTCAGTCCATGGCATTTTCAGCATCCTTCTACACAAACACGTATCTGTTGCCTCAAATTACCCTTTCGTCTGTGAGGAAAATTCCCCGATATTAAGAACCATCAGTACCTGTCTATATTTCTGTGATGAGGTATTATGTACATTATTTACATTATTCGGACTATTGTCCTCATCTTTGTTGCCATATTTATTACAACGTTTCGGCCTTTCAGTATCTGTCTATATTTCTGAGATGAGGCATTATGTACATTATTTACATTATTCGGACTATTGTCCTTATCTTTGTCGCCATATTTATTACAGCGTTTCGGCCTTTCAGTATATGTGTATATTTCTGAGATGAGGTATTATGTACACTATTTACATTATTCGGACTATTGTCCTTATCTTTGTCGCCATATTTATTACAACGTTTCAGGCTTTCAGTATATGTCTATACTTCTGAGATGAGGTATTATGTACACTATTTACATTATTCGGACCATTGTCCTCATCTTTGTCGCCATATTTATTACAACGTTTCGGTCGTTGTACGCTCCAGCCTTCTTCAGTTGTTTGGAATGTCGAACTGAACCCTTTATTTCGCTCATATATATTTTCGCTATATATATTTCCAATAGGGTATAATCTAGGTAGAGCTTTATGTCACTGACAGAGAAAAAATATAATATAAAAGGCACAAACACTAGTATTTCAAGGTTATAATTTATTGCAATGGAATCCTAATCACGACCCAATTCATCAGATCTAGAAATTCAAAAAGAAAACAGAAAATATATCTCCGTTTATATGTGGGAGTGAGTAACTGCGTGAGAGGGATATTTATGAAAGATCTAAAGAGAAATGTAACGAAAGATGAAGAACAAAAAAGGGCCTAAAGTGAGGGTGAGGAATAAACTTTTAAGTAGAGAAGTTAAATAACGATAGTGGGATACAGAGAAATACAAGTTATTGTCAGTTGCATAAATTGACTTCTGATTCATTGACCTAAATTAAGTATGTTTACATTTGTAGTGACATTAAATACAATGAGGAAGAGAAAAAGAAAATCATTTGACGATCCAAATTTAACGACGCCGATGTATATATGAAAATTTGTCGTCTGGTTTGCATTTACAAAACTTATGTATTATGAAAGGAGAAAATGAGAGAGAGAGGAAAGGAGAGACAAAGAAATATATACATATATATATATATATATATATATATATATATATATGTTGCGACTGGATCATAAACGAACAGTTGAATATATCAAGAACCTGTTCTGTAAGGTTACTGTAACTTAGCATATTATATGTATATAAGTGAGCTCACTATATATATATATATATATATATATATATATATATATATATATATATATGTTACAATATATATATATATATATATATATATATATATATATATATATATATATATATATTGTAACACGGATATAAGTGAGATTGTCTCTGGTCCCAAATTAGAGCCTGTGTTAATGCATATATAATAGACCAAACCCGGATATAAGAGACTTATTTTCCGGTCCCGACAACTCTCTTATATCCGGGTTACACTATATATATATATATATATATATATATATAGTAAGAATAATTGCTAAAGCTTAGAATAAGCTCAAAGCTATATATATATATATAAGAAGAATAAAGGCTAAAGCTTAGAATAAGCTAAAAGCTTCAAATATGAAATATAATGAGTGCTCAATGCCAAAACTGACAGTGCCGAAATATACCCAATCATAATAATTCCAAGTTTCATGCAATGACAATCATCAGGCGGGAATATATATGATTTTGTTAAAAATGTTGGCATCCTCCATAATACACGCAGTTACATTGGCGTAGGAGTAATCATTTGACACTGAAATGCCATTAAATAACATTTCCTCCTACTTTGAACCAAGAAGCGGTTTCCCTTGACTTCTGGCTTTTCACAAAGCCAAAACCGCGATTAACAAGATTACCATGAGGAAACTGATGGCGATCCCAAAATAGGACTTTGCTGACTGTTTTCAATCGAAGACAGGTTTGGAGATCGTTCCCGCCAAGGAAGTTGTTGAAAATCTTGCAGAATATAGCACAGACCTCAGGTTTGGCCCGGCTTTCCACCAATGTTATATCAAATCTCTTTCATATTATAGGAAAGGAAGCAGAACATGTAAAACAATATTTTAGATTTGCTTGGGACTATCGAACGTTTTTTTACTACAAGCACTAAATATAAGTGACAATTGTAATTTATTCAACTCCACACCATGATGCCAGGAGTTGGACCTCCTTGTTTTCGCCGGCGTCTTCTCATTCTAAATTCAGCTTACCACTTTTCCGCTATTGATATCTGCTGATACGTTGTTCTTAGTAGGACAAGCCGACTGTCAAGGATTACTCGGGCCTTTCAAAGTTTGCACAAAAAATATTGTGCTTTGGGTATTTTTGCAGTGAACATAATTTAGGTTTTAAATATGTAACATTTATGAGGATAATACACGAACATCATAGGTGTTTATAAATTGTACATCGTTCTATTATTAACGTTAACAATGAACTATTTTAAATTACAAAATTGTACTTGGATTAAACGAAAATTACTTAGTGTAATAATATAAATTATAATACATTCTTTGTTGGCGTCAATTTTGACGGCACCAGTACAGTATTATGAAAATAACATCGGAAAAAATAATTATTTCTTGAAGAGGTGCGTTTCTGTAGAAAGGCTAAAAATCCTTTTTTTCTCGAATTTAAAATTTTTTTTTTTTTTTTTCAAATGGATTTTTCTACGATTTAATTTATTTAGCTTTGATATTTCTTTTCGGTCATTTTTATTTCCGCCTTCCTCGAACGCTCTTTATTTTTCTAAAAAAAAAAATCTCTTTCTTATTTTTCATTTTCTTTCTTTCCTACTTCAATTCAAATAAACATTTTCCTTTCTCTTATTTTCCTGTGCTTTTTGCTACGATGTTTTCTTTACGTCTTTTTCTTTTCTCTTTCAGTCATGCTTAACAACAAACAACAACAACCAAAGCAAATGGTTCCAATTAAGTAATCTTCACAAGTTCAAGTTTCCATTGGCTCATCACGCCCTTCCCATTCCTGTCCTCCTCCAGTCCCTCAAGCTGTTCTCATTCATCTGAGGATGCCTGCCAACAGTATGGGTTTACATTTCTCCTGCCTTGGGTCAGGCTCTCAACAGGAGACAAACGGCAAAGAGTAAAATCTACTGAAATATTACATCTTAATTAGTTTCCCCACTTCAGAAGCGACCATGTCGTCAGTGTTTTCTTTCTTTCGTTTTTTCACAGTGCTTTTTTTTTCTGGCCTTTTGATTTGTTGGCGTGGTTTCTTGCGTTCCCCGCCAACAAACATAAGATTTCGACAAACTCCCAATTTTTAAACTACTCTTGTTGTTTGGAATGGATTCGCTTGTTTTCTTTTGTTTTTAACCTTTCTTTCTTACTTTCTTTCTTTCTTTCTTTTTCTTTTTTCTTTCTTTCTTTCTTTACGTTTTCCTTTCTTTCCTTTTAACTTCGTCCTTTTCCCTCCTCTTCTTTCCGTGTGTCTTTTTTCCACGCATCTTTTCGATTTCTCTTTCCCTCTCACCCTCATGACAGATCGCCCTCTCGCAGGTTTCCCGCCATCATTTTGACAACCCAATAATCAACACCTGTCGTGTTAAGTACTTGCGTCTACGAACCCTCTCAAACAACTTCACCGGTTTTATTCGTTCCTATTTGTGCACTTTCTAGTTAGTTATTTAATTTCATTGACTGCCCAAAACTCTTCCTTCTTCCCATATCACACTTCTCAGTTTCCCTATCATTGTTCCTCTGAGCAAATATCGTCAATGTTTCGCTCTGATTTACGCACTCATTCCATTATTTGAATGCCTTTCATGAAATCTGCCTGGAAAGTGTTGGCGGCATTTAATATTAAATAAAGCAAACTTATCTATGGCCACATCGTTTTAGTCTATTTCGAATAGCTCTTCTTTGAACTTTACATATTTATCCCAGTGTTCACTTTTTAAAACCACATCCAGCAAAGTCCTATTTCAGGATCGCCATCTGTTTGCCTCGTCGTAATACAGTTAATGGCGATTTTGGCTTTGGGGAAAGTCAGAAGTCACCGGGAACCAGTCTTTGGATCAAAGGGGACAGAAATGTAAAATTTTCACAAAAACCCTTCAAGAAACGTAGTGAATATATTCTCTTGGTCAGAGTAAAAGCGACGTTTACATATTACATAATCTTATTCAAAGGCATTTCAGTGTCAACTGAATACCTCTACGGTAGTGTAACTGCTCACGTACGTGCATTATGGGTGATGAAAAACTGTATTGCAGTTTTAGCAAATTCGTATATATAAATATGAATAATAAACTTATTTTTAACGGGAAATATGAATTTTTCTAATATATAAGAATATGTGTAATATCATATTTAACTATTCTGTATGTAAACATTATTTTATACATTATTAACCATTATTAAACATTATTGTAAGCATTATTTTAAAACAAAAAAGGGTAAGTAGAAATATGGTTTCAATAATATAAACATTACATTTTTTTATTTTATCTTGAAATAATTTAAAATTTTGGGCGTAAGTATTGTTTTCCTAAGGGTGGACTCAAAAGATCATATGAAAGAAAATATAGTTAGTGATGTAATATCTTTCATATATTAATTTCAGTTCTTATTGATAACTGCATTGTTTCTTTCCTGTTAAACTGACAGCTGACTGTTCAAAGGAAACAAGAAGGGACATCTCTTGAAAATGTACAAAATTTGATTCCATGGTGTTATCAAGTACCTGCAAAGGTTTATCCCCAAGGACATTTATAGTGACATGGTTGCTATATTAGAAGATGATGCTCCAACTTTATCAATAGCGCAAAAGTGGTCAGCTGAATTTAGAATGAGAAGAGAGAGTCCTTAAGATGACTCACGGTCTGAATATCCTTCAACTGTCAGCGCCGTGGAAAACAAGGAGGTCCAACTCCTGGCATCATGGTCTGGAGTTGAATAAATTACAATTGTCTCTCATATTCAGTGCTTGTAGTAAAAAACGTTCGATAGCCCCACGCAAAACTAAAATATTGTTTTACATGTGCTGCTTCCTTTCCTATAATGTGAAAGAGATTTGATATAACAGTGGTGTAACGCCGGGCCACACCTGAGGCCTGTGCTATATTCTCCAAGATTTTCAACAACTTCCTTGGCGGAAACGATCACCAAACTTGTCTTCGATTGAATGTGCAGATAATATTTTGGAGCCACGTCTGTCTCATTCAGTTAATCCGCATGAAGATAGATAGATAGATAGATAGATAGATAGATAGATAGATAGATAGATAGATAGATAGATAGATAGATATGAAGAGACAGCGAGCGAGATAGATAGATAGATAGATAGATAGATAGATAGATAGATAGATAGATAGATAGATATGAAAGAACTGAGATAGATAGATAGATAGATAGATAGATATGAAAGAACTGAGATAGATAGATAGATAGATAGATATGAAAAAACTGAGATAGATAGATAGATAGATAGATAGATAGATAGATAGATAGATAGATAGATAGATATGAAAAACCTGAGATAGATAGATAGATAGATAGATAGATAGATATGTTAATCTGTATGTCGCCGTAAATTAATTTCTAGTAACTCCACTTATTCGTTAAAAAAAACTGAATTGCTCCAAACTTAATAAAAAAAAACTTTTATCGTCAAACTGTTTATCTTCCTATTAAGTGGGGAAGACCAAAGTATTATTTAATTATTTTTTTTTAAATTTTTCCTTTCTCCCACTTCTTGGGTTAAAATCTGCTGTTTTTATGTATGAACGGCATAACAGAGCAGGTAATGAAAATCTTCGGCGGGTTTTCTGGTAAAACAACACATTAATTTGGAAAGTCTAGCAAAAATGGAATAATCGTTGGATCTTAATGACTTTTTCAGGACTTATTCTCAAATAAATACATTTATTTCTGAAATTATTATTTTTAGAAAATCTTTTGTAAATAATTTTTTACATCTGTTAACCTCCACTTAGTTAATTTCATGAATTTTTTTAGAATTTAAAATCGTCAAGAAATGCGTTTTGTTAGTTAAAAGTAGGACTCCCTGGAGAATGTAAATCATCGTTTTTGTTTTTTGTTTTTTTCAAACTCTAACCAAATTACCCAAAATCTGCTCCAAATCGTCAAATATAAACTGCAATAAAACATCTAATTCTTTAATTAGATAAGTTTTTAATTGCTTTTATTAATAATATATATATATAATATTACATATACATTAAGCCTGATGAAAAATGAATTTTCTATGAATAAAGAATTCTTATAAGAACTGTTTGCATTTTCTTTTTTAATTTATAAAGTTGCAAAAATGTTTTTAAAATTCTCCCAAGTATCACTAAAGTTAGGTTATTAAGTAATTAATTAAAGACTAATCAATTAATAATTAATGACTAAGTGAAAATTAAAATGCTTAATAATCATCACACCAAAAAAAT
>OZ010606.1:76621310-76641310 GCA_963932145.1 Acanthosepion lycidas
ACTATTCCATTCCATGAAGTCGTTCCTTGCAGATTGACCATAGATCCTCGATTGGATTTAAATCACGAGAGTTTCTGGGTCAATTCTATACTACTTTAATTTACTTATTGATAAGGCTTACTAGTGTGTTCGTGCAGCGTTACAATTTTCGTACTCTTCTTTGAAGCAACGTCCATCGCAGACAATGGCCGTAGGACAACTAATCGACAGTCGAGACAATAGTGCCTTGGGCTGATAAAAATCTGATGCAATCACGGATGACGCAATATATTTCAAAGCCAAACAAATTTCATCATACAGACCCAAAATAGATTCATATTACTGCACACCGCTGCAAATGACCTAATCTGAGGAAAAAATAGAAATCGATTACATCCTGTCACTCTAGTGGGTCTAAAACTGACCTTATGTTGAGAGAATGGAAACGAAAGCGGTTGTTTCGATTAATTTTGCGCAAGGGTGTATATTATGGGATGGCGCACTAGCTTTAACAACAGTTCAAATGTGGGCAGCAGAATTTGGGAAGGGAGAGTCTCGAAGATGACCAAAGTTCAGGACGGATGAGCTCCGTCAGGTTATCTTGTCCTAAATACGCCGCAGTTATTATGTGTGACATACATTATCCCTCGACGACCTTAATGGGTTACGAGATTTGTGATGGGACTTGGCTAAAAGATAAAAGAAGTACTCGTAGCGTAGAGGTTATCGCCTCGTAAAGTTGGACTGAGAAAGTAATATTGTAAACAACAATGACAAAATGACGGTGCAAAACAACTTTCTAGAGGGATATGGTACAAAGAAAGAAAGAAAGAAAGAAAGGAAGGAAGGAAGGAAGGAAGGAAGGAAGGAAGGAAGGAAGGAAGGGAGAAAGAAAGAAAGACAGAAAGAAAGAAAGGAAGGAAGAAAGGAAGGAAGAAAGGAAGGAAGGAAGAAAGAAAGAAAGAAAGAAAGAAAGAAAGAAAGAAAGAAAGAAAGAAAGGAAGGAAGGAAGAAAGAAAGAAAGAAAGAAAGGATGGAAGGAAGGAAGACAGAAAGAAAGAAAGAAAGAAAGAAAGAAAGAAAGAAAGAAAGAAAGGAAGGAAGGAGGAAAGAAAGAAGGAATAACGAATGAATGAAAGAAAGAATGATAAGAAAGCGAGAAAGAAAAACATGCTAATATTATTGTCTATATAGAAAGCGCTAAGAAAGTTTCTTTCGATTTCAAATTCCACACGAAAACGAGAAAGAAAGAAAGAAACAAACAAACAAAGAAACAAAGAAAGAAAGAAAGGAAGGAAGGAATGAAGGAAGGAAGGAAGGAAGGAAGGAAGGGAGAAAGAAAGAAAGAAAGAAAGAAAGAAAGAAAGAAAGAAAGAAAGAAAGGAAGGAAGGAAGAAAGAAAGGAAGGAAGGAGGAAAGAAAGAAGGAATAACGAATGAATGAAAGAAAGAAGGAATAACGAATGAATGAAAGAAAGAATGATAAGAAAGCGAGAAAGAAAAACATGCTAATATTATTGTCGATATAGAAAGCGCTAAGAAAGTTTCTTTCGATTTCAAATTCCACACGAAAACGTTGCGTTTTTGCACAAATATCCTTGGATAGATATGAAGCTATTTCTTCTCCTCTGGCTAGGCTAGTGGTTCCCAACCGATTTTGGGCCCTGCCCCACCTTGGTATTTCTAAAATTTTGGTGCCTCCCTGTAATATTTAATTCTTACAGGCTCAAAATGTTACTGCAATTCAAATGAAGGAAGCTAAAAAGACCATTAACTTGCAAGCCTAAAAAAAACATGGCGTCTATGAAAGAGAAAAATTTTTTAAAAAGACAGTTAAATATATATAGTTTCAAAACATATAATAGAGAACTGAAAGGCAGAAATATAAAATACTAGCAGTAGAGCCCGGCATTGCCCGGGGATGTAACAGTAAGAGATAGATCAAGTATCGACCATCATAAAGACTGAAAAATAAAATTGACAAAGATTATTGTTTAAGGCTGACGGACACGCATGTCTTAATTAGTTTCTTTTTTTGTTTTGTTTTTTTACGAATTGATCAAACCCAAGCTCAAACAAAAACATTGTTTTCAATCGTTATGAGTCTACTGATTGAATAGAATTTTATTATAAACAATTGTTTTGTAAATGGATTTTTTAAAGCATTCTGAATGTAAAAATAAAGAAAAAAGTGTGCAAGACAATAAGAAACACTGCCTGCCAAAAAGAAAAGTGAATTTTTGTTGAAACCGGTTGAAAAATGTAAGAAATCCGATCCCATATATAAACGTACACACACACAACCTGGGTTTTATAATAAGTATGATTTGAATGAAAGTTTATTCTGTAATATACTTTGATCGTTTTAATCATGAAATAATAATGCAAAATGAAATTTGAGCTCATCACATAACGACACTTAGTGAGGTCCTTGTGCATCATGCCTGCTACAGATAGATTTTATATTAGACACCAATTTAGCCAGCTTATGCCTCAAGTCTCCTCGTTTGGTGATATCCAGTCGATTTCTTTTCTTCAATAACAAATCATTTACAGCACTAAATCAACATTCAGCTTAATATGAAGATGGAAATGGCAACAACAAATTTCTTGCAACTGTGGTTGAGTTTTATGTATGCATACTGTATATGCACCGTATGTATTAACACTCATTAATATTAACACTATCACTCAGACGCATTAGAAAACAATTCACTGTTAATAACTCATTCTCGAATTGCCCCCTTATTCTGTCGGTATAGTAAGCCGAAGAATGCACATTCTACGCATGCTCCATCAAAATATTACCATGCCCCCACGTTGGGAATTATTGGGCTAGAGGTTAATAGCAGGACAGACTGATCTCTCTAACTTTGTTTGGTAATCCCTTTAGGAGTAAGACAATTAGGAATCTCCACCCCATACTAGGGAAACTACTGTAGTAACATTTAAATCGGGGTATGGGAGTGGACCTCTGTACATGGTTAACTTGCTAAAAGATTTAGCACAAGTCATTTGTGCAACGAAAATGCCTGTATGAAAATCAGCAAGTATTACGAAAGAATTTATGATACCGTATGTAAGATGATATCAAATAGGACTGTATCATCTCTAGTTCAGTAATAAGAGTTAATATGTATTATACGTATTACGTACCTAGTATTATATATATATATATATATATATATATATATATATATATATATATATATATATATATATATATATATGCTAGCAGCATGGCCCGGCGTTGCCCGTGCTTGATTCAAAAATCGTACAACTCATACAGCAATCGCTATCACTTGACTTAAAATATTTATGCCCTTCCTTGCCTTTAAGAGAGTGCCCTTTGCCGTGCTGATGTTGCTACATGCCTTACTTCTTGCCTATCTCACACTGCAATTTTTTTCTAAGTTCTATACTAAACATTAAATCTGTTACGAAAAAAGAACTAAACAAAATGAACACAAAATGTTCAGCTTTAAAAACGGACTCGTAACTGGAAAAATCGAATGAAAAAAGAATGATAACAACAAGTTCTGCGGAATCCGGATCAACGTTGAGTTTAAGCAAGCGAATGAGCCAATTGAAGTAAAGTGCCATGCAGATTTAAATTTTTCCCACTTGTGACGAATGCAGCTATCGTTTTTTGCATGCTAGCATGCTAGTTAACATTCGTCTCCGTCAGCTATTGGCTATCACGCTGGCCAATAGAATCTTCCTGCCTATTCGTGGCAGCCAGCGATAGGCTGTCACTCTGGACAGTACAAAATGACCGCAGACAACATGAAAACTGCCGTAGAGGCATGAAAAAATCGATTATTTCCACTATCGATGGGAGTTGGGAAATGCAAAGTTGGTCTTGGCCTTCCCGCTAACTTGGAGCATGTGCATGCAAATTTTGGTGCAAATCCGTCGAAAATTGCGGCCGTGCATTCGTTACACACACACACACACATCCTTCCTTTTATAGATAGAGATATATGTATGTGTGTGTATTGAGGCAGCAATCCTTCTTTCATGCACATTTCATTGAATACGACAGACAAGGTGCTTTGATTTATTTTTTTTTATACAATTTCTCATATGATCTAATATTTTTTTTCTTCACAGATGATAAATAATATAAATACTGTCCGAATGTTCTTTTTTTCGAGCGCTTTCAGATATACATTTAGCCATTTTTAAGGATGATATATTTTAACGCAGATTTTAATTCAGATTTGACCTTCTCTCTTTCTTTCTCCCTCTCTCTCTCCCTCTCTCCCTCTCTCTCTCTCTCTCTCTCTCTCACTACATACACACACACACACACACACACACATATATATATATATATATATATATATATATATATATATATATATATATATATATATATATATATATATATATATATATTGGGGGCACAGTCCTATGGGTAAGGGAAGCTTGGATGAGTTCAACCACAGAATATGTGAACGAGCGTTGGTATGACGTTTGCCACATATCGTAACTGTCCGGGTTTCAATTCTCGGTAGCGGATGCGCACTGCTGATGAGTCCCAAATATAGGACGAAACGGCCGTCCAGTGCTTTTTGCATTCTGTTGAGGTTTTATGTTTATCGATAAAAAGAATGTATAAACAAAGGAATGTCTTAAAATAATTGTTGGACTTTGTCCATTTCATAATGTGTGACGTCATTTGTTTATATTTGGATACGCCATGAGCAGATATGAATGTACGTGCGAGAATCATGGAAGATTGCAGTTTAAAGACAGTAAAATCGACCTTACTAACCGAACCGCTCATCTGTGGCCAAATCGGTTAAAGGCACGTCAGGCTATATGACGGTTTCGTATAGGATACAGATTCGATTCCTGTCACAGGACGAATATTTTCTCTAAAAATTTCTCGGACATTCAGGCCGGTAAATGTTGTTTAATACTGTTTATTATAAACAGAGCATTTACTTAAATATTAGTATCTATAAAAAGAATGTATAAACATAAAACTTATATATATATAACACTAAGTGTATTTGTATATCTCCTTGCTAAAGAATTAATGTATGTTATTTGTAAGAAGCCATTAATTATTATTACTATAGGTGCTATATTTAATGGGTATACGTGTAGACGTCTTGTGGACTGCACAAACCGTGTGCACTCATTGAGCCACTGGATAAAAGAACATGACTGTCTGTTCAGCCATGTGTAGTCACCAAATATAACGATTAGCGTAATAATATTTCTGTCTGTCATATATATAATATTATGCTTTATGGAGTTATCTCCCTTTGAATCATGGGTGTGTCTTTTGTGGGACAAAGCTGGGCTGTTTGAAAACAGCGACAGATTAGGGAGAAGTGGCAAGTACATTCAAAGTTTTATTTAAATTTTTAAGTTTTATTAAATTTAAAAAGCTTTTTGTAAGGATTTAAACAAAATATCAATTTTAAATATGCCATCATTTTCTTACATGGGTAAACTAAACTTAGATTTTACTCGGCATAAAGTGGGAGGTTCGGCTTTCTATTGCTATTAAGTAAATAACTGATCCCCACATGAATTAGGACATAATAATTGATGATATGGATAAGCTAGTATTAATGTAGGATACTATTGGATACAAAGTAGGGGGTTAGTTTTCTATTGTTAATAAGTAGTAAACAGGACTCACCAGTATTATTATCTTTTATATAATAGTACGAAAAAAAAGACATGTTGACACTTCTATGTGCTTCCGGAAGTGGCCGATTTGACTCTCCACAAGCTCCTGTAATTTGTAGCTCTTAGTAAGGTTCGTCTTTTTTTTTGTTTACCCTATTCCTTGTTTTGCCATGTTACATAGGTCACTCGCGGTTTTCTTCTGTCACACTTTTCTTCAATCTGCCCTGTGAGTGTCAAATTTCCTAAGCCGTCTTTCTTCATTATCTACCCGAGAACCCTAAATCTTTCTGATTCTAAGTACAAGCGTTATTTAGTTTCCATTTATTTTAAAATTTCTTTGTTCCTTATATGAACAGTTCATGATATTCTCATCATCCTTCTGTAGAATCACAGTTCTGTTGCTTTAAGTCTATTCTTCATCTGTGATGAGATTGTGCAGTATTCACTTTCATAGAGAGTGTCGATATTACATATCACTTTAGTATTCGTTTCTTTGTTTCTGGCGAAATTTTTAACGTTACTTAATACTTTGCTTATGTTTTGGGAGGCATATTTCGCTATACCAACGCGACTTCGGATATAAGTGTCGCACTTTCCATCACTATCATCATTCCCTTGACTTTTGTAATCGTAGGGCAAGGGATCCGGATGCAGAAGCCACTTCGGAATCTCATCCATAACGGTCCATCAATGGCAGCCATCAGCAATTCAGGTGTAGTCATACTTTTCCATTTCAAGGGTATCGGTGGGGGGATGGATAGAAGTGGTACCTTTATTGCTCGGCTGCTGCACCTTATTATTATAAAGGTGGACAGGCAACATCGGCCTCCACCCATCCTCTAAATCTCTCACGTGTTGGCTCCAGGTGCCACACCCCGGCAAACCGCTTCAGCAGGCGGGCTAAACTACTTGAGCGGGTAGTGTTTGCACTGCACTACTGAGCGGATGATCTGTACAAGTGGACAACGGCTGGACAATGGACTCAACGGCCAAGTGCACAGACTGAAGTGCTGTCAGCCAAGAATTTGAAGAGGAGATGGGCGCAACCCACTGAAAGGATTATGAATCAAGAGAATCAAAATATAACTATGCCGGATCGGTGGAGGCCCGGATTAACAACGACCGCGCATGCCATTGATCTAGACCGTTGTGGAAAAGAGTTAGTGTGGCTTCTGCATTCGGATCCGCCGTATGACTACAAAAGTCAAGAGGATGATGATGATGATGATGATGATGATGATGATGATGATGATGACTTTTCTTAGTATATGGGTTATTCCTAGTAGGGCGATATTTCTAGCAACTTGTATGTTGATAATACTTGGGACACTGTTAGTAAAATTGTCCATCCCTTTTCTCACGAGGCCCAGTGCTCCGATTACTATTGGTACAGTCTGAGTCTTCATTCCCCACACCATGTTAATCTCGATATCCAGGCCCTTTTATTTGGACAATTTCTCGGTAATTTTCATGGAGGTGTTACTCTCAAATGTCAGTGCTATGTCAATAAGCATACATTATATTATTATTATTATTATTTGTATATATTATGTTTCCTGTAGAACCGGGTCCAAACTATGGTCCTTAGGTTCTATAGGATAACTGTCATGTAATTCATAGCACTAATCTTGGAGAGGAGATGGGCGCCGCCAAGTTATCTACGAGCCCACTGAAAGGATTATGAAGCAAGAGAACCAAAATACCATTATTTCCGTTCTCTTTTAGAACACTTCCTAGTTATTTTAAATTCTTTACTTCCTCGATTTTGACATCTCCAATTCGTAGTTCTCGCATAGCTGACAATCAGGCATTATATCTTTTTGCAATTGATATTTAGTCCTTTCTTCTCGCTTTTTTTCTACAACCTTCTGTAGGAGTTCCTCTATGTTTTTATTGTGGCATGAATATCATCTAGTAATAGTAATATCAATTTTAAATATGCTATCAAATTTATAGCATGAGAAACTAATATTATAACGTAAAAATATGTTTAAATCTAACATGTGAAACTTAATGATAGTAAAGTCTAAAAATGAAAAATTTAATTAATCCATTACTTTGTTAATGCAATGGGTAAACAGTTAATTGATTAAAATGATTTTCTTATTTGATATGAGAAAATTTCTGTGCAACATGGTAGCATTTGTCCTAAATGTCTGTGCCTTAAAAATGAATAACGGATATACATATATAATTCGCTCGAGAATATTACAGTAAATACAAACTATATATGCGATCATCGGCTTGACAAAGAAAAAAAAACGAAAGAAATCTTCATTAAAAAGAAACGTCTGCTACGTTAATGTCTTAAGAAGAAAAAAACATGGCGGACGGAATGAATGCCAAATTTCACTAAACGCCCTACTAAACAATGACAAGATTGATAGGCTAAAAATAAAATGGCGTTCAAACATATTCGTCTAATCGGGGCGTGTTTATGAAAGATTGTCATATCTCGGTTTGAAGGCGGGAAACTCGTTCATAATTTATCACCTTCGGTCGACTTGAGCGCTGACCTTCAAAGTACTCGCTCCTCCCACTTGGCTGCGCATGTGCAATATCTATTTACCACCCAGATTTACTTCCCAGTGCTACCCCACCTATATTCTCGGATTTCCCGCCACCGGCGCTACCCACACAACCATTTTACATTTGGTTGCCTCGAGCCTTACGCGTCTTCCCTACACGTACCAAACCACCTCCCTTGGCGAACTTCCTTCTCCTGTTATGTAAAGGTCTGGTAGAACGATTTATTTGTAAAATGTTCACAGATGCTACGATTTTTATGGATTTAGACAGATGTTTAATTTAGCCATTATATCGCACGGGCTGTAAACATCTTGATCGTTTGTAAGAATCGACAGGCATACATTATACAGCAAGACTTTATATTACCACGTACTTCATACACAAACGAATGTACGCATACTGGAACACACATACAGGTACATGCACACACATGTAAGTATGCATGCAAGTACACAGACTCGTACAAATACGCACATACACGTACGCACATATATAGATACATGCACTCTCTGTTTTTATTAGCATATAAGACGCATATGTTACATGAATATTTTTTATTTTATTTTACAGCAAAATAAATATCATTTTGAGAACGTAGATGTGTAGAGCGTGTAGTAGAATTAGACCATAAAAAAGACAAGAATAGTTCTGTTCCGTTAAAGACATTGGGACAAGGAAAAGAATATTTATGTTCAGAAGCAATACAAATGCATGTATTTCTGTTTAATAGATTATTCAAAAGCGTTTGGTAAAGTACACCGCAAAGAAATAATGGAATTGCTAAGTAATTAACATATTTGTGAAGGATATTAAAATAATCCAGGACCTATACTTGGTGCAAAACATCTTCAAATGGATAGGAAATGGATTCAGCATATATACGGGAGGCAAGATAGCGGCTCGAAATGAGAAATCGGAGAGCTGAGTTCGAATTCCAGTTGAATCAGTTACATTCACTTACGTTCTAATAACCTTAGGAAAGGTATTAATCATCTTCTTCTACCCAGCAGGACAGACCGGGTTCAGACTGGTCTACCGTAGAAAAAAATGGCAACCTACTACGGGAAAAAAATCTGTCCCGTCAATCATAATCGCCTAAGCGTGTATCACGCATGGCACATAACTGTCTGACTGACTTTCCAGTTGAATCCATTACATTCACTTACGTGCTAATACAATATTGGGAAAGGCAACCTACAACGAGAAATAATCTGCCTCATCAGTCATGTATCTTTCGATACATGATCCCCTAAGTGTGTATCACGCATGACACATAACTGACTGATATATATATATATATATATATATATATATATATATATATATATATATATATATAAGAGTGTAAGACAAGGATGTGTCTTCTCACCGGACTTATCCAACCTTTAAAGTGAGGCGATTCTGAGAGAATTATAAGTCTTATCAAGAATCATTACTGGTGGTCACAATTTATGCAGATGACAGTGTTAATAGCAGACAAAGGAAAAATACAATAACTTCTTTAGAAGGTAATTAGGGAAAGCTAGATGAAAGGACTAATCATCTAATGAAAGAAGACAGAACGCATGGTTGCCAAGAAAAGGAACATTCAAAGTGAAAATTGTAAATTTGACATAATGATGTACAAAAGTTTAAATACATGGGAATTATTTAGCAAAGGACAGAAAGTGAAACATTGAAATTCGATGTCATATTCGGATAACAAAAGATGCCTTTCAAATACTAAGCAAAGTAGTAAGACACAGGAAAAATTCATTAGAATAAATGAAAAGACTACAGCACTGTCAGTCCTCCTGTATGACAGTTAATACTGGATAATCTCCTCATAGAAAAAGAAGAGACTTGAAGCAACTGAAATGTTATTCTATAGAAGGATACTGTGAATACTATGGATGGAACATGTGAACAAGTTTTAAAGAAAATAAAAACAAAAAGGACACATACATAACATCAGAAATAGAGTTGGAATATCTAGGGTGCCTAATGAGGAAAGACGGCTTGGCAAATTTTATACACACAGGACAGATTGAAGACAAGAACTAGCGAGTTTGGGTAAATGAAGGGCAGAATAGGGTTTATGAGAAATAACAACAAGACAATGTATTAAGAGCTATAAAGTAGAAGAAATTGTGGAGAGTCATGAACGGACGCAGTACGTAGACGAAAAAGAAGTAGTCACCTGAATATTCCTATGCCCGAAGACCAGGTTCTATACAGTTACATAATGCATACGGATAGAAAATGAATTCAGTAAATATATAAAAATAGAAAGGGTTGTAAGACAAGGATGTGTCTTCTCACCAGACATATTCAACCTTTACAGTGAGGTGTTTCTGACAGAATTAAATGTCCTACAAGGATTTTTTATTGGTAGCCACAACCTTAACGTTAGATATGCAGATGACAGAAAGGAGATGACAGAAGCACCGAAAAATGGTGGTATCGGAAATTTAAAAGACAGGATAAAACCTCAATTGTAAGAAATCAGAATGTATGATTGCAAAGCAAAAGAAGTGATCCATCGGTTAATGGCAAAATCAAGCAAATACAGCAATTTAAATAAATCGGAAACGTATTTACACCATTTACAACAATCGAACTGCTGTCCTCATCTTTGTTGCCATATTCACGAGGTTCCGGCTGTTGTACGTTCTAGTCTTCTTCAGGAACTGTCTATATTTCTGAGATGAGGTATTGTAACTATTTACATCGTTCAGATTGCTGTACCCAGCCTTATTGCCATATTCGCAATATTTCGGCCGTTTTATGCTTCGGCCTTATTCAGGACACATAGAACACTGGATAAAAGCGTTAGTTGAGCAATCCAAAAAGTAACTTGACGCAAGTTGTAAGTTCAACCCCGGCCACGGTAGAAGTGTACAAAAACTTGGAGAGTTCAGTTACTAAAAGGAATTAGTTGAGATATCCAAAACTGTCATGGCATGTGGAATTAGAACAAACTACTCCAATGAACAAAATTTAAGGTTCGGTTCAAAATTCCAAAGTATATCACCTGAAGAAGGTCGGAGAGTACAACGGCCGAGGCATCGTGAATATGGCAATAAAGATGAGGACAGCAGTCCGAACAATGTAGTTTAAATAGTTACTATGCATAATCTCAGAAATATAGACACACTAGGCAACGTTTTAACAGAGGACGGACATGCGACACCGAAATCCAAAGGTGAATTAGGATAAGGAAAGATACCTTACAAAAGCTAAGCAAAATATTAAAAAACAGAATAATTTCTTTAGGAACCAACAAAAGTGCTGTACTGATACGTGATATCGGTTCTCCTGCATGGAAGTGAATCCGGGAAAATCTCATCTTAGATGAAGACTTGAGACTGAAGACATGTTGACGAGATCATGGACTGAACATATGAGCAAGGATGTAGTTTTAGCGAAAATGGAAACAAAAAAGACGTAAAGAGGGAGTTAGAAATTTTTCAGTTATATAATAAAGGAAGAGGGCTTAGAAAATTTGATACTCACAGGGCATATTGAAGGCAAGAGGGACAGCCGGAATGTAAAGCATAACCTGCCTAACGAGCTTGTGTAAATGGTTGGAAGAAGAGGGATTAGGAGAGAAAGCAAAAGACAAAATTTACTAGGAAATACAGGAAATGATGTAAGTGTCATGATTGCTCACATTCTGAAAGGATACGACATAAAGAAGAAGAACAACAACAGCAACATGATGAAGAAGAAGCAGGAGTAAAAGAAGAAGAATAAAAAGAAGGAGAAAACAACAACAACAACAAACCGAAGAAGAAGAAGAACAACAACAACAACAGCAACAACAACAACAAAAAGCTGAACAACAACAACAAGCGGAAGACGAAGAAGAAGAACAACAAAAAAAGCTGAACAAGAAGCAGAAGCAGGGGTAAAAGAAGAAGAAGAACAAGAACAAGAACAAGAACAAAAAGCAGAAGAAGAAGAAGAACAACAACAACAAGCTGAAGAAGAAACAGAAGAAGAAGAAGAAGAAGAAGAAGAACAACAACAACAACAACAACAACAACAACAACAAAAAGCTGAAGAACAACAACAAGCGGAAGACGAAAAAGAACAACAACAAAAAAAGCTGAACAAGAAGCAGAAGCAGGGGTAAAAGAAGAAGAAGAAGAAAAAAAAAGAAGAAGCAGAAGAAGAACGACAACAACAACAACAAAAAGCAGAAGAAGAAGAAGAAGAAGAAGAAGAAGAAGAAGAAGAAGAAGAAGAAGATGATGATGATGATGATGATGATGATGATGCGTACAATGTCTTTTCACAATATCACCACACTGGGGAAAGAAGCAGACATTAAAAAAGAAAGCGTGCCAATGAATACAAAAGGGACTGTATAAATAATAATTTAACAAATGCCCTAGTCATACACAGAAATCAATTCGACAACAATTTTGAACTAAAAATGCCACATTCATCAAAAGAGAAAATAATTTAGTCAGAAGGAAAATTTTCGAGAATTCTACCATCGAATATTATCAAAATATGTATCTACACCCAGGTTGTTTTTCCCCAGTTTCACGTTTCCAGAAGGAATGGCTACTTTCTCAAGCCAATATCCACAACAAATATGTTGAAAATCAAACGAAACCATTGAATCCATCATTTCAACTTTTCGAGATGTATAATACAAACGTCCATCCTATATTTCAATTCAAAAAATTCTTTTTCTTTTTTCTTTTTCGAGTATAAAAGACGTTTTCTAAGGTCTAAATCCCTAAACAGTTCAATTAAACTGTTATTGAGCGATTTTAAATTTAAATAGTTTCCTTTCGAAGATGCTATATGACGTAATCTGGGATTTGACATTCAAATCTTTTTAGTTAACTTGCTGAATATTTATGAGCATTCCTAAATATGTAAATTTTGAGCAGCTGTCAAATATAAATTTGTTGCAAAATAAAACCATCACATTTGCCTTGACAAAATCCGCCGAATGACGAAACGCGTCGACTAAACTAAGTATGAATTTCCTCTTGTCTTTTCATTCATTTTGTCTCTTTTACAGATATACACCATATGAGAATATCTACATTGGGATTTTTCTCCCCCACCGCTCCTCTCGTATTTTCTTTTTATGTATACCATAAGGTTAGTAAATGATAACCAGACGAAAAATTTTCATATATACATCGGTGTTGTGAATTGGCTAGATTTTAAATTTGGATCATATAATCATTTATTGTGCCTAATGTCACCACAAAAATGTATCCACATATTTACGGTGTCTTTTTAATTTTAGGTCAGCGAATCGGTAGTGATTTTTGCATCTGAAAATAATTCATATTTATCTGTATGCCATTTAAACCGTTATTTAAATTCTCTCTTTAAAACTTCTCTCTTCTACCTGCACACGATTTTTGATTATAGTGTTGAAGGCTTGGGCAGAACCGATCACACTTTTTGGATGAACCGAATACAGAGAACTAGTGCACAGCATGCCACAGAGACCCCAACCGTCCCTCGTCAGGTTTTTAATTCAGTTTTCCTTCTAGACGAGAACTTAGTCTGTCCTGTTAGTTACCCATGGCTAGAAGAGGTGGATTCATATGTTTCCCAGGGGTATTATTATTACGTAACGGAATGCAATGAACTCGACTCTCCGATTGCTCAATCCGACACGCTAACCATTTACAATCCAATTCCGACGTTCGTAACATTCAATTTAAAAGAGGGCTCAGTGCAAAATCAAAGAAATATTCTTTATTTTAGAGTATTGCATCAAAAGGATGGAAAAACCCGCTACACAAATGAAATCATGTTTCGATGCGTATTAACACATCTCATCAGGTGTTAGTAAATAATGAGTATATATATATATATATATATATATATATATATATATATATATATATATATATGAAGAAATACAGTTTTGAGATCTGCTATATTTATGGGATAAAGTGCTCAATATCAGAGATAGAGCGTGTGTAAATATAAAAGTGAACATTGAAGTCAACACTTAGAGGCAACAGTCTGTTTCATAATCTGCCTGACGATTGCGTCTAGCATGAAACAGCCTGTCGCCTCTAAGTGTTGACTTCAATGTTCACTTTTATATATATATATGTATGAACTAACCAACTGCTGCGGGAGTCTGCTACAGTGGTCGAAAACTGTTCACTGAGGACTTATTAATTTAGAAATATATATGTGTGTGTGTGTGTGTGTGTGTGTGTGTGTGCGCGCGCGTGCGCGTATGTGTGTGTGTGTGTTTATGTATGAATGTTTAAAATCTGTTATATTTATAGGGGAAGAGTGCCTAATATCGGAGATAGAGCGTTTTATCCATATAGTCATCGTAAATGCAGAATTCATGATTGTCTGGTAGATGTCTGTTCCACGATAAAATCCGATCTTCGGACTCAGATTCTATGATGGCTTGAAAAAATGTAGATGACATTTGAAATTGAGAGTTACCATCCAGTACTACTTTCTATATTTTCTCTCTCTCTCTCTCTCTCTCTCTCCATGCACAGACACACAAAAGCATATATATATATATATATATATATATATATATGGTTTAAGATTTAAGAAACAGCAGTTATTTTTATATATAGTGCTCAATATTGAAATATGGAAATATTGAATCTAGAACGTTAATAATAATATACGAAAAGATTACTCAACTTTTTAAATAGCAACTTTTCTCCCGAAATCGAAGTTTCTTGGTAAAATTTCCAGTCTTCAGAGTTTGTGGTTTTAAATGGTATATTGGAAATACGCTGCAAATCCAATACCCTTGAACACTGATGTCGTAATAAATAATCTTATATATATATACATACACACACACACACACATGTATGTGTGTACGTGTGCGTGTTTGTGTGTGTATGCTTAACGGATTTTGTTATTGTAAATGTTTATGAAATTTTCATGTTTATTTTTGTTGTTTGTTTCTGCTTTTTTGTTTTTATTTACATTTATTTTTTTCATTTTCCTTTTCTTTTCAAATTGCTTTGATAAAGCCATCATTACTAGCCGAATCCCACGATTTTGGGACCCATTGCAATCACCTTAACAGAATCTTCTCCCATCTCTTCGACATAATTCGCGAAACAGATGCCAGAGTTATTAAACTCCTACAGATTCGGAACGCCTAACACTAACATCAATGTTGTTGTTGTTGTTCTTCTTCTTCTTCTTCTTCTTCTTCTATACTTTCATGTGTATTTTTTTATTCTCCTTATTACCCTATCTCCTCCATTCTTTTTTTTACTTCCTTTTTCATGATTTTCGTTTCCTTCTCTTTTGCAGGCCATTTTTTTCCTTCTTCAACAATTTTCCCCCTCTTTATTTCTCTTTGTACAAATAAAAACCGTAATGTGCTCTCTATGAAGGTTTGTCTATTTTACATATCTTCTTCTTCTTCTTCTTCTTCTTCTTCTTCTTCTTCTTCTTCTTCTTCTTCTTCTTTATTTACTCCTCCCCATTTTTTATCACTGACTTTTTCCCTATCACTATCATATATTTTCATGTTCTTTGGTATTAAACTCTTTCCCAACCAGTCCATCCGCCCTCTCCTCTGTCTTGTACGCTTTTCTATTTCTTTTCTACTTTTTTTCGCTTTTTGTTTCAACAGTTACTATATATTTCTACACCAGTCATATCTGTCAGCTCTCACTAGGATTCATATGACAGCAAAACTCCTCAAGGATTCCTCACTGGCTTCTGTATTCTCATTGATCCTAATTATACTACCAACTAAAGCTTTCAGGTCTGCTGCCGTATATGAACTGCGCAGACAAATCTTCATTTTACCAAACGTTTTGGACACGCCATAAAAGCTAACTCTATGCCATTTTACAAGACACCAGGTCAGGCAAAAAAGTGGCAGTAGAGGAGAAATAAACGTCACTGATTGAACAGGAAAATTATTCATAGAGCCTTAGAAATTGATATACAACCGAAACACGTATGCGGTTGCATTGACCTCGAGCCCCTGCTAGTAATGGGAAGGCTTCACATACCCCTCTTGCTCCTGACATCTAGGGCGGTATCTCCGTAGGGTCCGCGAAGAACCACCCGTCGTTTATTTTCTTCAGTTAGTTATCTATTCGTTGATGGTCAGTGCGATTAGTACAGAGTATTTTATTCATTTCCGGTCTCAGATTGTTTATGTTCTCGATGACGTCTGAAAGAGAAATGAGAATGATAATATTTGACGCATGCCGCGTAACATGATGTTAGGTCATCTTCAACGCATAGTCCGCTAAGGCTGTGTTATCAAATACTTGGAGCATAAAGTCGACATGCTGAAAGGATATCAGCTTAACCAAGGAAACGATTCCCAAAACAATGTTAATGTATAGTCACTTGGTCAGATTTTGGGAAATGGACTAAAACGAGAATTCTTCATTACATCCTCCTAATCTCTATTTACTTACAAATTTATACAAAATTGAAATATATGAAGGAGATTGCTCAGGCGCTCAGCAGCGAAACTATCTTACGACCACATCTGGGTATGAGGCTGATTAGGAAGATGGTGATAATGATGATGATCATAGTTACTCTACTTATCGAACATTTGGTCATTCTTAAACACAGACCTTCCATTCCTGATTCTGCTGATGATCTGCAATTCTTCAATGTTGCACTTTGTATCCTTTAGTAGTCCGTCCTGGGTAAGGCGATAAACTACATTCGCGTCCTGGGTAAGACAATAAATTATATCCGTATCATGGGTAAGGTGATAAACTACAACCGCGTCCTGGGTAAAACGATAAACTATATCCGCATCCTGGGTAAGGCAATAAACTACACCCGTGTCTTGGGTGTGACGATAAACTATATCCGCATCCTGGGTAAGGCGATAAACTACACCCGCGTCCTAGGTAGGACGATAAACTACATCCGCTTCCTGGGTAAGACGATAAACTACATCCGCGTCCTGAATAAGACGATAGACTACATCCTCTTCCTTGTTAAAACGATAAACTACATCCGCTTCCTGGGTAAAGCGATAAACTACGTCCGCGTCCTGGGTAAGACGACAAACTACGTCCGTGTCCTGGGTAAGATGATAAACTACATCCGTGTCCTGGATATGATGATAAACTACATCCACGTCCTGGGTAAGACGACAAACTACGTCCGTGTCCTGGGTAAGATGATAAACTACATCCGTGTCCTGGATATGATGATAAACTACATCCATGTCCTGGGTAAGACGACAAACTACGTCCGCTTCCTTGGTATGGTGATATACTACATCCGCGTATTAGGTAAGATGATAAACTACATCCAACAGCAAGACCTCTGATCAGAAGGTTTTGATTAACGTGGAACCACCTCTTAATTGCTGATATTCCCAGGTCCACCCTAACCTGGGATGGTAGCACCTGTTAGCGTCCCCAGCTATGGGCTAATAGTTAACCCCACCAAAAGGGGTCTAAACACTATGAAAGTGTAAAAATAGCTTTTAATACTCGCAATACATTTTTGTAAAAAATAATTACCATCAAAGAATTTTTTAAAGAAAAAATTATTACGTGCAATATATTATTACCAGCAATACATTTTTGAAAAAAAATATTTCCAGCAAAAAAAAATCTTGTCGGCGTTAAATAACCCATTGAGGTTGATATGCCTTAAAAACAAACCAAACCAAATTAAATCTTTAGTAGTTGGTTGATAAGTGTTTGTCGGTCGACCTCTACTAATTTTGCTTTTGTAACTGTCGTACATCAAAGAGTTCTTCTTTATGGCATTAGCAATGTCGTAAAAGAATTTTCCCATAGATCTTGTTTGACATGTGTTGACGCCACGGGAAGTTCAGAGCAGCCCGACACATTCCAGTGTAGACACTATCTAGTCTTTTCTCCAGTGCTAATGTCAGTACAGAAGAAGCCGACTTTGATCCTATGGAGACGGTCTGATTTCCATATCCTCTACAGTTTGTTAAGGGCATTCGTGGCTTTGCTTATTCTGATGAACATATAGGAAATAAACCTTATTTCCAAAACAATCAGGTACCCACATACATATATATATATAAAAACCACAAAAGTTTTGTTTTTTTCTCCCCACGTAGAGTTAATATTTACAAACCTGGCCAAAACTTCCTATAATACAACACACGTTGTTTAAATTAAAATGTCTCTTGATTAAAAGATAGCATCACCATTTGAAGTATTTGATCGAAGAAAAAAAAAACTATTTTTATCGTCTCTACTTTTGGGAAAAAATTCTCATAAAATCCCATAGATTCCGACTTTCGAACAGATATGCCACTGCCTTCAAGCCATTCAAACACAAGAGAGGAAGGGCCTACATAGAATTTTCCTTCACCCTAACGTTGCTGAAAAAACGTATCGACGACTTTAAACGAAACATCTCCTACAGAACAGACGGTCAGTGAATCGTCGCTGACGATGAAAGTCTTTTCTTAACCACAACATTTTACGGTGAACCAAATAGAATTATTTTCTAAACTGAAGCATTTTCTGTGTATCGGCTACCCAAAGACCTTAATTCGACTAAGAACTATATTTAGTCCTTTTTGACTCTTTGCAATCCATGTATAAATGTCTGTAACTGGAAATGAATTATTTCACAGGCATACTATGATTTCTTCGTTTTTATTTTATTACGGTTTGGAATTCGTACATTCCGATGCTTCCTGTAAAAAAAAAACCCTGAACCTATGAAATTTCCTATATACATCTCGTTTTAGAAACCACAATAGAGCTACCTATGTATTTAAAATTCTTGATAGATTGAATTTCTTTTTCGCTTAGAGAATATGGTACGTTACATGTGGAAGCCGATATTGCTCGCAAATCGTGATGTAGAATACATCCTTTTTTTAAATTGATTAGACGTAGTGGCTAAATCATCAGTATAGTCCACATCTGTCATCTTCATTTTGAGACACGTTCTGTTTTTCTTCAGTTTCAAGGTAAGACTCGGATGACTGTTGGCATCGTTAACATTTCCAGACATACAATCATGACATACCCGGTGTAACAGCAAAATTGTCCAAACGTCTTTTTTTTTCCCCCAGGTTTTTAGATGGCAAGGTTTTCTCCCCATTCATAGTAAGAATCACAGAAAAAACCTTTTCAGTTATTCAGCTAGAAAGAGAACAGGTTAAAATCGTTTTGTATCAACCCCACCGTCTTCCCAAATGAGCAATAACGAGAGGAAAATGATCAATCATGCCTTCAGTAATGGTACCAACATTCATATCCTGGCTTCCATCTTCAAATCCGTTTAAGAACCATCAAGAGTACCATGAATAAGTTTTTAAAAAAGAGGGAACAGTAGAGAGGAAAACTGGATCAGGAGGTCACATTAGGAAGAGGGATCATCTTTTCAACTTAGGGTTAAAGAGATCAATTAGAAAAGATCCAACTCAATCCATAAGGCGTTTGTCACGTGAGAGAGAAGTTTAAGCTATGGCTCTCTGAAGAGCATTGAAAATAAACTCGAAAATGAAGTTATACGTGAAAAGTGTGAGGCACCTTCTTACTCCAGGAGAGAAACATACAAGGTTAGAGAGGGCGAAGACCACCTTGAATAAGTTTGGAAATGATCCTTGAATATATTTGAACTTTATTTCAATCACTTCAGATCCTTAGCTATGATTAATTAATGATGAACATGTCATTTTTGTTTATGATCGCTTTCTTAGTGTTACAAAAACATCGGAGAATTCCAGTAAGACATCTTTAATCATTTCAAAGCATAATGTAACAATTGAACAATTTTGCTGTTAACTGACTTGGACAATTTTACTATTACAACTGATATAATGAAAAGATAAGATGCTAGAATGTCATCTTAAAGAAAACCTGCTATTATTTCAAAGAATCA
>OZ010606.1:76643810-76648810 GCA_963932145.1 Acanthosepion lycidas
CCAATGAAGAATGTTTTCAGTTTTTTTTCTTCGTTTTTAAGGCTTACCAATCGTTGTATTATCTACAATATTCAAAATGTTATCCCCATCTTCATTGCCATATTCACAACGATTTGGCCTCCATATCTCCGAGATGAGGTATAACGATTACTTATATTATTTACATTAATCGGACTCTTATCCTCATCATGATTGCCACATTCACAACTTTTCGGCCTCTATATCTCTGAGATGAGGTATTATGATTACTTGCATTATTTACATTATACGGACTCTTATCCTCATCTTCATTGCCATATTCACAACGATTCGGCTTCTCTGAGACGAGGTATTATGATTACTTATATTATTTACATTATTCGGGCTGTTATCCTCATCTTCATTTCCGTATCCACAACGTTTCGGCCTCTATGTCTCTGAGATGAGGTATTATGATTACTTGTATTATTTACATTATTCGGACTGTTATCCTCATTTCGATTGCAATATTCATAACGTTTTGGCCTGTATATTTCTGTGACGAGGTATTATGACGACATACATTATTTACATTATTCGGACTGTTATCCTCATCTGTTGGATAAATAAATAAATGAAACCATTACCTCTTTAGAAATTTCCTTTGTTTACGTTACGTTAGGAAACTGTTAATTCACCCCAATGTAATAATTCATGACAAAATAAAAAGAATTTATATTTACTAAAATTCATACCAAAATTCAGAAATGTCATTTAAAATTTCATCAAAAATGCATTCATTGTTATTTTTTATCTTACGTCTCCGCAGGAACTCACAGAAATTTGAGTTTATCATGTTGCGTTATAGGCATCGAGTGATTCTTCATTTTGGCGTTGTGCTGATCTGTTAAACTCTTATCATTGTCCTTTCATTTACGTAGGAAGTATATTGCCTGTAAAAGGCGAAAACGCCAAATCTCATTGTCGTTGCAGTCTGGTATTAATTCCTGTAAACGAAAATATAATAAAAAAAAAAAAAACTTTGATTTTAAATTTAATGGGGTGAATTAATATTTCTAATAAATATCTTTACATTCTTTGGGGTGAATTAACAAAAAAGATCCTGTATATACGTGTCGAAGCATATATATATATATATTCTTTATTTTAGGATATTACATCGAAAAACATGTCACAATCGCTACACAATTACAGTCGTGTTTCGATACGCATCGAAACATGCCTGCAATTATGTAGCGATTTTGACGTGTTTTTCGATGTAATATCCTAAAATAAAGTGTATATATATATGCGCGCGCGTGTGTGTGTGTGTGTGTATTTTGGCAGCAATCCTTCTTTCATGCATATTTCATTGAATACGATAGACACGATCCTTTGATTTAGTTTTTTATAGAATTTCTCATGTGTTCTAATAATTGTTTGTCTTTCCGGATGATAAATTATATAAAACCTATCAGAATGTTCTTTTTTTCCGAGCGCTTTCGGCTATACATTTGGCCATTTTCAAAGATGAAATATTTTATCTTTTAGATAAGAAATAGTTTATTGCATGTATGTATTTATGTAATGTTTTCATTATATATCATCATTCAAGATGTTGTGTCCATGTTCATAGCTGATATAATTAAGTGTTAGTTTTTTGTATTTATTAATACGGTTTCAATTATTTTTAGTTTTTTTTTTTTTTTTGCATGTAGATGATGCTATTATATTAGTGTTGTCAACAAGTATTTTATGAATAGTGTCCGGTAGGTCTCCATAAATATTTAAATGAGATCTAACTAAGCTATGGTCAGAAAGGTGTAGAGTGAGTCTTCGTGTCAAACATGTTGTAGTGTGGCCTATATAATTATTTACGAATTCTGATTGATCAGGAATATAGTTCTTTAATGGGCATTTGTCTGTGGTATTCAGTGATAAAATTCATATATATATATATATATATATATATATATATATATATATATATATATATATAAGATAATCCTAAGGAACCAAGAAAACCTACCTAGGTTTCACCTAAACGCATCTTCAGGGTAATGCCGACATTACCCTGAAGATCCGTCAAGATCAAACCTAGGTAGGTTTGCCTGGCTCCTTAGGATTATCTTATCTTAGATTTTGCTGTACTTAGTATATTGAGCACTTTACGTAGTTGTCTTTTTACTCGATTGCTTTTTTTTTTCTTTTGACTTGGAGCTTGAACACTGGACGATTATTTTCGCCTTGGTTTAATGTTCATGGTTCTTTCTTTTTTTTTATTCTCCATTTTTCCTTGGGTACAATTTATTCTACTGCAAGTTGAGCTGTCCAATGTTTTTCCAATATATATATATATATATATATATATATATATATATATATATATATGTGTGTGTGTGTGTGTGTGTGTGAGATAATGATATATATTTTTCTATATCAGGATAATATTGGGAGAAAATGTATGACAAAGTGGAAAAACAATTCACTACGACGGAAATGTCTAGAGAGTGTCTTGATTATAAAGTCATCTACAGTAAATTTGGGCCGGGGCTCTTACATTTCACTTTCCATGGCAGACATTCTAAAATCACGGGGTGGAATACCTACTTCCAAAAGTGACGGAAGAAAAAGAATCTAAATGAAATCGGCTACATTAAATAAAAGAATTAAAATTAAAATTGCCAGCATCCCTCGTTCCTGCGCATGCGTAGTCGCACCAACATAAATTTAGTCCCAATGAAACCCTAAAGAACGAACCACTTTACAAATAACTTTTGCCACTTTGTCGTACATTATATATATATGATATATTAGCTCTGTCTCTGATATTGAGCACTTTCTAATAAGTACCGCGCATATAATATATAAATAATTATATATATATATATTAGGTTGGTGCAAAAATAATTTCGTTTTCTCACATAGTAACATATGTTAGAAAACGAAATTATTTTTGCACCAATCTAATATATATTTATTTATATTTATATACACACACTTTTCACATATATATATATATATGTGTGTTTGTGTGTGTGTGTATGTATAAAGAAACAGTTTATAAAAAGAATTAAATAGCGTTATTAATGTGACTAATGGCGAAATCACTTTGCTAACAAGACTTAATGAGACATTAACTTACTATCAATTCTTTGAATAATAAGATCCTTATATTCGAGTTGTTGTCAGATGGAAGACACTTGCCAAGTACTTAAGAAAATTTCAAATTGTCATCTTCATAGCGCATTTTTTTCCTTGCATAGGTAAACATTAAAACAAAATATATGCAGACAGAAAAATGTTTTTTTTTAAACTTATACTATTTATTGACACACTCCAAAACATATATTCTACTGTACAATAAATAGCATAATACACATATTTCGTCTTAATTTTTGCCTATGTATGGGAAAAAAATGGGTCCTGAAGATGCCAATTTGAAATTGTCGAAAGTTCTTGGCATGTATCTTCCACCTGACAACAACTCGAATATAAGGATTTTATTATTCAAAGAATTGATAGTAAGTTAATATCACATTAAGTTCTGTTAACGAAGTAATTTCGCCATTATTTACGTTAATATTGCTATTTAATTCCTTGTATAAATTGTTTTTCATATATATATATATATATATATATATATATATATATATATATATATATATATATATATATATATATAAGACATTGGTAGTGCCCTGGATTCTCCGTTGTTTTCCTAATAATCGGTCAGTCTGTCGTTTGGTCTATCACTTCTCTTGTCCGAGGAATTTTCTTCCTCTCATTTTTGATTTTTCTACGTATCACGTAAAGAAACGATAATAGCAAGACATCGCGAACATTCTCCCGTATATCGGTAAATCTTGTCGCTTCCCAACCGACATCGAACCACTTTTCCCTTCCTTCTTTCATGTCTCTTATAGTTCTGTTTCCCCACCTATCCCCTAACCTCTACCGTCGTAGCTGCGTCCTCTTGTTCCCCTCACCCATGCCCCTCAACCTCCCGAATCAGTACAGCTACCAATAACCACTTGTCATACACACCATCAACACTGACGTTGCCTCGACCGCCACGCTCTCTGTAAACGCCATCCCTACATCCCAATCAAATTCCAATTACTCGCATTTATTCCGTTTACAGATCTTGTATAGTGTTTGGCCATGTTTATGAATTGCGGAAAACTGACGTCTGAAGCTGTCTTGCTGAGTCCTTCCGCACTACTGAGTCTGCGCAGCCTTTTTTCCCGCCATTTTCCAAATTGCCTGTCTCTCGCACAAAGAGACGCGCTGATCGTACCGCCTCAAATATGGCGGCTTATTAATAGGCGGCTTCCGCCCATCGCTAGTGAATGCTTCAACGGTTGAATGAATTGCGAATATCTTTGAAAAAGGACGTTGCCGTTCCAACCAAAAACGGCCGGTCGACTGGTCGCCTCCCCCAACCCAAGCAAATCCACCCTTTTTCTCTCAGGTTTGCAAGGTTGGTTGGTCGTCTGGCTGGCCTTGTGATGACAAGGGATTCAAAATAAAAACGGCAATAAATAGAATATCTCGTTTTTCATATTCTTTCGAGGGTTATTCATCATTTTCCGTGAAGTTTTTCCCAGATTTAACTGACAGCGTTTGTTTAGCACCTCTCTTTCTTCCTTCGCTTTTCTTCCGTTATCTCTTTCTCAGTATATCTCTTCCTCCCTCTCTCTCTCTCTCTCACTCACTCTCTCTATCCCCTACCATCTCTTTATTCCCACCACCGCCATTTCTTAAACTTTCTTTCTTTTTTCCTTATTATTTTCATCATATTTTTCTTAAAATACCAAAGAACTTAAAATACAGATCACTTTGTTCATTATTAAAAAAGACGTTTCCTTCCATTTTCTTTTTTATTTCCATAAACTTCCCTTCGAAATTTTCTTTATTTTTTTTTCTTTCCCATCATTATATCCATTTTTTTTCTTAACGTCGGGTCTGAAATCTATTTTAAATGTTTTCTCTTTATTATTTTGCCCATCTGCAACATAGCATACACGTTTTCTACTTTC